>CM051234.1:234836365-235232038 GCA_027917425.1 Gastrophryne carolinensis | reverse complement strand
ATCTCTCTATCTATCTAATCTCTCTCTAATCTATAACTATCTCTATCTATCTATATATCTCTCTCTATCTATCTATATCTCTCTCTCTCTATCTATATCTCTCTCTCTCTATATATATATCTCTCTCTCTATATATATCTCTCTCTCTATCCATCATCTCTCTCTCTCTCTATCCATCTCTCTCTCTCTCTCTATCCATCTCTCTCTCTCTCTCTATCTATATCTCTCTCTCTATCTATCTATATCTCTCTCTATATATCTCTCTCTCTCTCTCTATCCATCTCTCTCTCTCTCTCTCTATCCATCTCTCTCTCTCTCTCTATCCATCTCTCTCTCTCTCTCTATCCATCTCTCTCTCTCTCTATCCATCTCTCTCTCTCTCTCTATCCATCTCTCTCTCTCTCTATCCATCTCTCTCTCTCTCTATCCATCTCTCTCTTCTCTCTATCCATCTCTCTCTCTCTCTCTCTATCCATCTCTCTCTCTCTCTCTATCCATCTCTCTCTCTCTCTCTCTATCCATCTCTCTCTCTCTCTCTCTATCCATCTCTCTCTCTCTCTCTATCCATCTCTCTCTCTCTCTCTATCCATCTCTCTCTCTCTCTCTATCCATCTTCTCTCTCTCTCTATCCATCTCTCTCTCTCTCTCTCTATCCATCTCTCTCTCTCTATCCATCTCTCTCTCTCTATCCATCTCTCTCTCTATCCATCTCTCTCTCTCTATCCATCTCTCTCTCTCTATCCATCTCTCTCTCTCTATCCATCTCTCTCTCTCTCTATCCATCTCTCTCTCTATCCATCTCTCTCTCTATCCATCTCTCTCTCTCTATCCATCTCTCTCTCTCTATCCATCTCTCTCTCTCTATCCATCTCTCTCTCTATCCATCTCTCTCTCCCTTAGATAGAGATATATAATATATAAATATATATATATATATATATATATATTATATATATATCTCTCTCTCTCTGTCTCTATCTATCTATCTATCTATCTATCTATATATCTATATATATCTATATATATATATCTATATATCATCTATATCTATCTATCTATCTATATATATATATATATCTATACCGTATTTTTCGCCCTATAAGAAGCACCTGCCCATAAGACGCACCTAGGATTTGGGGGAGAAAAATAAGATAAAAAATATTTTAAACCAAAAACACACGAGATGTGGCCAAAGAAAGCAAAACAAACCCTAAACGATTTTTCAAATATATTAATTCGAAGAAAAGTAAATCAGAACAGGTAGGTGCCCTAATTAATGATAATGGGGAAATGGTCACTGGGGATGAGGATAAGGCAGAGCTGTTAAATGGATTCTTTAGTTCTGTGTACACAAGAGAAGCGCAAGGAGCCAACACAGAAGATGCCACTGATAGTAATAGCCCAAGTATAATAATTAACAAGCTAAACGTGGATATCATCCAAGAAAAACTCAATAATTTAAATGTGAATAAGACTGGAGGACCAGATGGACTTCACCCAAGAGTTCTCAAAGAACTCAGTTCCGTTATCTCATCACCTCTGTTGTTGATCTTTAAAGACTCACTAGCAACTGGTATAGTGCCAAGGGACTGGCGCAGGGCAAATGTGGTGCCCATTTTTAAAAAGGGCTCTAGGTCTTCTGTTAGCTTACCTGTTAGCTTAACATCCATTGTGGGGAAATTGCTTGAGGGACTATTAAGGGACAACATACACGAATATGTAACTATCCATAATATTATAAGTGACAACCACACGGTTTTACTAAGGACAGAAGCTGCCAAACTAACCTGATTGGCTTCTATGAGGAGGTGAGTAGAAGCCTGGACAGAAGGGCGGCTGTGGATATAGTTTTTCTGGATTTTGCAAAAGCATTTGACACTGTCCCCATAGACGCTTATTGGGAAATTGAGATCTTCAGGATTAGAAAACGCAGTTTGTAACTGGATTGAAAACTGGCTGAAAGATCGTGTGCAGAGAGTTGTGGTTAATGATACCTACTCTGAATGGTTACCAGTTGTAAGCGGTGTACCCCAGGGTTCAGTGCTGGGCCCACTATTATTCAACTTGTTTATAAACGACATAGAAGATGGAATTAAAAGCACTGTCTCTATTTTTGCAGATGACACAAAGATGTGTAGCACAGTGCAGTCTATTGAAGATGTTCACAAGCTTCAGGCTGACTTGGACACATTGAGTGTCTGGGCATCCACTTGGCAAATGAAGTTCAATGTGAAAAATGTAAAGTCATGCACTTGGGGTCTAATAACCCGAAGGCAACATATGTCCTCGGGGAGTAAAACTGGGAGAGTCACTTGTTGAGAAGGATCTGGGGGTACTAGTAGATCACAGACTAAATAACAGCATGCAATGCCAAGCAGCTGCTTCCAAGGCCACCAAGATATTATCATGCATTAAAAGAGGCATGGAATCACGGGATAGAGATGTAATTTTGCCTCTTTACAAGGCACTGGTGCGCCCTCACCTGGAATATGCCGTCCAGTTCTGGGCACCCCGTTCATAGAAAGGACGCCCTGACTCTGGAAAGGGTGCAAAGGAGAGCCACCAAACTAATAAAGGGAATGAAAGATCTTAGTTATGAGGAAAGATTACGAGAGTTAAATCTGTTTAGTCTTGAGAGGAGGCGATTGCGGGGGGACATGATTAACTTGTATAAATATATAAATGGACCATACAAAAAATATGGGGGAACACTATTTCACGTAAAATCCTCTCTAAGGACAAGGGGGCACTGCCTTCGATTGGAAAAAAAGAAATTTAGTCTCCGGAGGCGACAATCGTTTTTTACCATAAGAACTATAAATCTATGGAATAGCCTCCCACAGAAGCTTGTTACAGCATCAACCGCTGACAGCTTCAAAAAAGGATTAGATGCTTATTTTGAAGAAAATAACATTAACAGTTACTACTAGTGGTTATCAATAAAAAAATAAAATAAATAGCTTCCCCTATGAAATAAAAAATAACTTCCCCCTACCCCAACACCCTTGGTTGAACTTGATGGACATATGTCTTTTTTCAACCGTATTAACTATGTAACTATGTAACACCATTACAGACAGTGTGGCATTTCCCTTCCCCATTGGCCGTGTGGGATGCCCCCATTCCATAGACAGTGTAGCATGCCCCCATCCCATTCCCCGTATATCCAGTGTGGCATCCCCCTCCCATTCCCTATATAGGCAGTGTACACCCCATTATCATAAGCAGTGTGGCATTCCCCCCTCCTATTCTCCATATAGGCAGTGTGCCCCCCATTCCCATTGGCTGTGTGGCATCCCCCTCCCCCCCATTAGTATAGGCTGTGTGGCATCCCCCTCTCCCCCCATAGGCTGTGTGGCATTCCCCCTCCCCCCCCCCATTAGTATAGGCTGTGTGGCATCCCCCTCTCCCCCCATAGGCTGTGTGGCATCCACCCCTCCCCCCAATTCCCATAGGCTGTGTGGCAATCCCCCTCTCCCCCCATAGGCTGTGTGGCATCCCCCCCTCCCGCCAATCCCCAAAGGTGAGTGCCGTGAATGGGGTGGGCGTGGCTTGCGGCGCATCAGCATGCACGTGCAGGCCACGCCCACCCGCTGCCCTGACCTGGGTGCTAGCATGTGCCCCAGGCGGAAGAAGCAGCAGATGGAGGAGCAGCGGGGGAACTTTCGCTGTAAAAGATAGCGATCGCAGTCTCTCTCTCTCGTAGCTCCACAGCCACAAATAACGCCCGGCGACATGTACCGCAATAAGGTGCATAAGCTGAAGTAACCAGCTAAGGGAGCCCCGTATGGAGCACTCACGGTGCCGAAGATGGCGTCCCTTCGTGGAAAGGGTGAAGGAGGCGGGCCAGCGCGGAGCCCCCTTCCGACGCGTGAATCACACCCAAGCCGAGCTTCCAGCCGATTGGGCTGGAGCCGGCCGACGAAGCCAAGGGGGGGCGGGCCGACGCGGGAGAGTGCCAGGCCCCGCCCCCCCCCTCACTGAGTGAAGTAGAAGGTCGTGCTCCCCGGCCAATATGGCCACGGAGCAGACCATAAGAGAACCGGCCCGCCGCCGCACGAGAGCGTGCGTGCGGGCCGAGCGTTAAACACACACAATGTAAAACACACACACAATATAAGGTCAGGTAGCCATAGCCAGCCCCCCCCCCCCCCCCCGGAGGAGAGTAAGGGACCCGGAAGGGGGGGGAACCCTGCCAGAATACGGCCCTAAGCCTAGCGGGACGGGGCATCCCACACCAGGATCACCAAAACCTGGATAACCGCCTACCCCATGGTGGGGTCTCACGGTGGAGCGGTGCTCCTACTGCACCCATAGGGTGCTCCTACCTTTACCAGGACCCGCAGCCGAAGCTGGGAGGCTCAATACAGGGACAATTTAAGAGGGTCCTGGCAGCAACAGGGACAAAAATGGCCGGGCGCGAACCCGGCTTACCTGCAAGTAAGAGAAGCCTTCATCTTCTGTCTTGGTCGCTCCCTGCAGAGAAGACAACTGGGGAATTGGTGGGAGGTTCCAGGTAGTTATGGACCGGGAGGGGCTTCTTTTTTGCATTCATCTCTGCAGAAGTTCGCCCTCTACTGGAGAATAACCCAACTGTCAAGAAGTATGGAAGCGAAGTGTATGTCACACTTGGAATATTAAATAATGGAACGGGTGGGAATAGTCCTACAAAGCCGCAGGCTAACAGCCCCACTCACCTGCGAGAAGAGAGAGCCATCTTCTTGACCTTCTCAGTCCAGACTGCAGAGAAAATCTGGGGATTTGTGGGAGGTCCCGGGTATTTGAGGGGCCGGGAGGAGCCAATTTTGCTGTCTCTGCAGTCCAGTGCCATCTGGCGATAATAATTCCCAAATGTAAGTAATCTAATCTGGAGCAGGACGTACTGTATACTAAGAACATAATAAGCATAACAGGCGCGGAGTGTAACATTCCCAACCAAACGGTAGTTGGCAGCTCTTCCCACTCCCGATGGTGAGGGAAACACTCCTCCCTCCTCCATGCTAGGAGGGCAGAGGAAGATTCTCCCCACAGCAAATCTCTTTGGGGGTACTGGAGCAGCAGTGTTGACTGCAGCGCTGTACTCCCCTCTCTGTCTATGCCGACAGCTTGGGAGTAGGAGCGCTCCTTGCAGGGAGGGAGTGTGGTTCAGTTATGAGATCACGAAATTTGATTGGTGGCCTGCATCAGCAGGATGTGGCCGGAACTGCAGGTGAGGAAGTCTATTTCCTCATTCATGGCATCGACCTGAGAGGAGGGACAGCGCTGCAATGACGTTTGCTAAGCTAAGCTACTGTATATTTTTTTTTTCCATTTTCCTTTAGAATCCCTTTAAGGCTGATTGCATTAACATTGAAAATAGGTTTAATGTGGATACAAGTAAAGTGATACATATGTACTTGGGTGGGGGAACGGAGTAAAATTAGCAGAGTAAAGGTATTAATCGATGTGGTGTACTAGTAGAGCACAGGTTAAAGTTGCGTAATGCTCTTAGCATTTTACACTGGACCTTAATTTCATTTAAATGAGGAACAAAACCTGGAATCTAAAAATGCCTAGGCACCCCCTGTTCCCCACTCCAGCCACTCAGGACCCCCCAGCATCTCTGGACATGATCCTGAATGGCTGGGGCAGGAGCGCACCCCACTGGGGATGTGGCCACTCTTGAACCCCATTGAAACCAATCAGAGCCCTTTCATGAAGGGCTTAAACAAGGCAATGTGCTCTGATTAAATGAATGCCCACTAATGCGAAGTGGACCAAGAAACAAAAGTATGCTTTGGACAACCAAAAGCTATGCATGCAGAAAGTCTGTATAAAAACGAACATAATATTAAAGAAACACAATGCAGTACCTGGGCCAGTATTTCATTTAACCACAATTCATGGTGCTGGGGATTGGCGAGAAGCCACTTGATGGCTGCATTGTAGACCTGCTTTTCATTCTCAATGTTTAGATCTTCAGACGACAGAAGTGTATAAAGATGCTGAGGAGACATGCTGACAAAGTCATCACAATCCACTACATCTGAAAAGTGGTCACAAGCATAGCGGTCTGCCATGTCCATTAAATCTTCTCGGTTGTGGCTCTCCGCAAAAGCCCTCACTGCTAGACAGTTCGAAGGATGGAAATGTAGCTTCATGTATTCACAGCAGGCCCTGGCAACTAGTTCCACTTGGAGAATGCAGGCTGCATAAAGAAGCGGCTGAACATTATCAACAGTGAGGGTCACCCGGGATGAGTAAGCAAATTTCACCAAATCTTCAAAGGCATCCCCATCAAAGTCCCGGATTTCGATTAGTGTTTGTTTGGCCTCTGCCATATCAGAAAGGAACATGGCGCGGAAATATGGAATCACGCATGCTAACACAAGTTTGTGGCAAGGAATTAACTTAGAACCAACCTGTTACAAAAAACAAAGCAAAAAGTGTTTAGCATGTTATTGGTCTCTGTAAAAATATTGTAATGTTCAGCATTATCTTATGTAACGAAAAGGTGCATCCCACATTAAAGGCAGTGTGAGGCCAAATAATACAATTCTGTGAAGTACTCGCCTGTAGAATTGATATTATGTGTATACAGAACGTCCTGCTCCAGATATAATGCTTACACTTGGGTTATCCTCCACCAGAAGACGCTGCACTGTAGAGACATGGAAAAAATACAACTCTGTGAAGTACTCACCTGTAGAGTTGGTATTATATGCAGACAGCACGTCCTGCTCCAGACATAGTTCTTACATGTGGATATATCTCCGCCTTCAGCGCCGTGCACTGCAGAACATGAAGAAAACAAGCTCCTCCCGGAGGACCTCCCACAAATCCCCAGCATTGAAAAGCAGTGAGAAGGAGAGGCCAGGAGAAACAACCACCCAAAACTGGCAAAACAAAATATCAAGTATAACAATCGCCAAACAGGGGATCCAGAACAAAGTGAAACCAGGGTGGGGTGGAGCAGGACGTGCTGTCTGCATATAATACCAACTCTACAGGTGAGTACTTCACAGAGTTGTATTATTCTAAGCATACAGCACGTCCTGCTCCAGACATAGTCCTTACATGTGGGACATCCAATAGCAGTGTCCGTAAAGAAGGGTGGGATCCCCAACAGAAGGCAACAGCAAACCGTTTAAACAACTACGGCCTGCAGAACCTTGCGGCCAAAAGCAGCGTCAGCTGAGGCCTTAACATCAACCTTGTAAAAGTTTGTAAAGGTATGAACGGAAGACCAAGTAGCGGCCTTGCAAACTTGCTCCACAGAGGCCTGGTGCTGAAAAGCCCAAGAAGCCCCAACAGCTCTAGTAGAATGAGCAGTAAGACGAAAGGGGGGGGGGGGGGGGGGGGGAGTCTTCCCCTTAGTAGTATAGGCTTGAACCACAGCCTGACGAATCCATTTACTGATGGTAGACTTGGCGGGAGCCAAACCTTTCCTAGGCCCGTGAGGCACAACGAAGAGAGCATCCGTCTTTCTAAATGCCTGAGTGGTAACCAGGTAAGACTTGACACACCTAACCACATCCAGGGAATGTAAAACCCTCTCTTTAGGGTTATTAGGATTAGGGCACAAGGAAGGAGGAACAATATCTTGATTCAAATGAAACGCAGACACAACCTTAGGCAGGAAGTCTGGCTTGAAGCGAAACACCACCTTATCCCGGTGTCTCTCAAAGTAGGGAGGCTGAATAGACAAGGCAGCCAACTCAGACACACGTCTAACCGAGGTAATGGCTACCAGAAAGACCACCTTGAGCGTGAGAACAGCAAGAGCTGCTTCATGAATAGGCTCAAAAGGAGGACCCTGTAGGGCCGACAAAACCAAATTCAGATCCCAAACAGGAACCATAGGTTTCCGAGGGGGGCGCACATGAGTGACCCCCTGAAAGAAAGTCTTGATAAGAGAGTGCTGGGCAAAGGTCTTCTGAAAGAAGATAGACAGGGCCGAAACCTGGCCCTTCAAGGTACTAAGCTTCAAACCTAAGTCACGTTGTAAAAACTCCAGAACCCTGGATGTAGGCACGCCACACCCTATAATATAGGGCAAAAGAGGTCTTCTTCCTGGCTTGGACCATGGTAGCCACTACAGAAGCGGACAAGCCTTTTTCCTTTAAAATGGTGGTCTCAATAGCCAAGCCGTCAAAGCCAGAGTTAGTAAATTGGGATGGCGTAGAGACCCCTGAGTTAGGAGGTCTGGAACCCTTGGTAGATCGTACTGATCTACTGCCATTTGAACCACGTCTGCGAACCACACTCTTCTTGGCCACCTTGGGGCCACCAGAATAGTGGGTACCCCTTCCAGAGCAATCTTGCGTAGCACTCTGCCCAGAAGAAGTGGTGGAAATGCATACAGGAGCCGAAACTCCTTCCAAGACATTGCCAGAGCATCCGTGACCAGAGCCAGAGGATCCTGAGACAGAGATAAAGCTCGGTAGCTTGTGATTGTGACGGGATGCAAACAGATCCACATCTGGGACACCCCAACGGTGACACAGGGACTGAAATACCGAGTTGGAGAGGGACCACTCCCCCTGACGGGACGACCCCCTGCTCAGGGCATCTGCTAGCAGATTTTCCGTCCCCGGAATGTAAACAGCCGAGATGCATTGGACATTGGTCTCTGCCCAAGTTAGAATCAGAGACACCTCCAGGAGAGCACCCTTGCTCCGGGTTCCTCCCTGATGATTGATGTAGGCCACCGCCGTCCTGTTGTCTGAGCGTACCTGAATCGCCAGACCCTTCAGGTGCTGTGTCAGTTTTTCCCAGCACCAACCTGACCGCCCTGAGTTCCAGGACATTGATGGGTAGATGGGCCTCCTGAGGACCCCACCTCCCCTGCAAACGCAGGGACTTCCAGAATCCCCCCCAGCCCGACAGACTGGCATCCGTTGTGACCATCTCCCAGGAGGGGGCCAGGAAGGATCTGCCCCTTGTCAAGTTCCCGTGGTCCAGCCACCACGCCAGGGATTGTCTGACCGAGGGGGGGAAGCACCCAGATCTAGTCCTTGTTCCAAACTGACAGAAGGTGAAGCTGCAGAGTTCTCAAATGGAATTGGGCAAATGGCACCGAGCAAATGGCACCATCGAACCCACCAACTGCATTCCCTGCCTGATAGAGGGATGAGGGTTCGAGAGCAGGGACCTGACCTGCGTTGTTAGAGCTTCCACCTTCTGTGGGGGAAGGAATATCCTTGACTGAACTGAATCCAGAAATCATCCCCAGAAACTGTGTCACTGGGGAAGGGGACAGAGAGGACTTTGGGTAATTGATAACCCAGCCGAAGGACTCCAGGGTGGTCACCACCAACCGCGTGTCCAGCTCTGCCTGCTGCAGAGACTGGGATGAGATAAGTATATCGTCCAGGTAGGGCAACACTCGTATGCCTTTTAGTCTCAACAGAGACATTACTCCTGCCAGCACCTTGGTGAATACCCTGGGGGCTGACGTAAGTCCGAATGGCAGAGCCACAAACTGGTAATGCTGATCGAGCAGCGCAAATCTGAGGAACCTTTGATGCCCCGGGAAAACCGGAACGTGCAGATAAGCGTCCTTGATGTCATGAAGTCCCCTGGGCGCAGCAAGGCAATGGCCGAGCGCAGAGTTTCCATACGAAAATGCCTGTTTCTGACAAATTTGTTTAAGATTTTTAAGTCCAGAATGGGTCTGACTGACCGTCCTTTTTGGGCACCGTCAACAGGTTGGAATAAAACCCCACGCCCCTGTCTTTTAAGGGGACCTTGCAAATGACCCCCGAGGTCTAGAAGGTCCTGCACCGCTATCGTCAAGACTTGAGCTGAGGCAGGATCCTGTGGAATTCGGGACCCGACGAACCTGGTAGGGGGCAATACAGCAAACTATCTTGTAACCGGAGGACACTACCTCCTGAATCCACCGGTCTGGGACGTGGCGTCTCCAGACATGTTGAAAATGCTGTAGACGTCCCCCCACCCTGACGGGCAAGGGCGCCCCTTCATGCCTGGGGGGTCTTGGGAGGGGCTTTGGCCCCCAGGAAGAGCTGGAGCGGCGACCTCTGTTCTTGTTACAGGAATCTGTGCGAGCTCCGGCGAAGGACACCCCTTTACCCTGCTTAGCACCTGTAGGGGGCTGAAAGGGGGCCCTGGTTGCGAAAGGGCCGAGGCTGCCGCCTGCGCTGTGGTAACTTACCTCCTTTAGCAAAGAGGTCTAGGCGATCCCCAAACAGGCGTAGTCCCTTGAAAGGGAGCCCAGTAAGGGCTTTCTTAGCAGCCAATTGATCAATGCGCCGGTCCTCAGAATCCCGCAGTGTAGTAGTGTCGGGAGAGTGCATAATAGAGGTGTTAGACAGCCCTAGAATAGGAGCATCGACCTCGGGGGGGCGATGACCAGCACTTGACCATGTCAGCAGGAAATGGATACTTCCTGTCCAGACTCTTAGGGATCCCGGGAAGTCTACTGGGGTGTTCGCACTCCTTAAGCACGAGGTTATTGAAATGGGTCTGCTCAGAAAATTCCAATTGAGCCTTAGCAGTATGGAATAGCTCACCCCTTTGCCTGGGAGCTGCAACATGGGGAGAGATGGACAAAACCTCAAAAATCTGAAGCAATAGCTTATCAGTATCATCCGGGGTCCAGTGATCAGAACCAGAATCGTCATGACCCCTAGACTTCTCATCAGAAGACTCTCGAGTCAGAGATCAGCTCCCCTTCGTCCGAAAGGGTATGGTCATATAGATGTGTAAACTCATCAGACTCCGTAGGGAATGGAGCAGAGTCAGGGACAATGTGCCGCTTTTTTACGGTAGCCTTGCGCGCTAGAGTACTAGCAAGCAATTTTTCAACACTGGCCAGTCTAGTAGCCACATCAGGATGAGAATCCCCGCTTGTATTGGGGGTTAGACACAGGCTTGGGGGGGTAGGTGAAGTGAGGCGAGGTGCAGACCCAGCCCCAGAAGGGGCGGGAAGTACCAGTAACGCCTGCTTTGCACAAGGGACGCAGACCCGAACATTGTCACCGTTGATAGATGAGACCCCACAAGCTACACACAGCCGGGCTTGTCCCGAGGGAACCCCGTTAATAATATCCTGGGATGCCTCCATATGGTGATTAATGGGCACAATAGGCCAGTAGGGATTGACGCTATAAGCTACCCTGGATGCCCCAAAGACCCGCAGGGAAGTGGGAGTAATTATACTAGGTCCAACTGGGAATTACACCGGGCCAGGAGAAGCCACTGGATTCGACCGTCTGAAAGATATAATGGGAATAGGGATGTCAGAGCCATGCGCAGTAAGTAAGACAAAGTAAGCCCGCGAGGGCACTTACAGATCGAGGGAGGAGGAGGACAGTTACCACGCGCGCGATGAGCATCGGAATGGTGCCAAGCGGACCTTGAAGGGCGGGCCAGAGCGGGCTGTGACGCGGAGCGCGCCAAGCCAGGTCTCCGCCCCCCCTGAAGAGCGCGAAGCTCTGAATACAGTAGTCAGCACAGACAGTAGAGTGAATGACACACTATAGAAGCCAAAAACGGGGATTACTTCCAGATGCGCCCACAACAAGTACCAATAAAGACGCCGCAGCGTCTGAGGCGCCGCCGCCTGTTCACGAGCCCGTCCCGGCCGATAGACAATGAAGAACAACAGCGCGGCTCTGACACCAGGTGTATGAGTAAAGGACAATACTAAGGCCATAACGTGTACTGAATACACAAGACCACCACACACACCCCCCCCCCCTCTCTTTCCCCCCGAACTACGGGGGGAACGAGGGAGAATGGCGACCCTTTGAACAGGGTCCGCCGCTACACGGGGTATGGGGCAATAGCGCCGGAGGGGCATCCACAAGAGGCTCACCATTAGTCTAAACCGCCTACCCTTTGGTGGGGGACTGCGGTGGAGCATGGCTCTATAAGCACGCATGGTGCTGCCTACCTTCACCCGACCAGCGCAGCCCAGGCTGGGAGGCACATCACAGGGAGGACGGGTGGGAGTAGTCCAACAGGGCCGCAGGCTTTAACAGCCCCGCTCACCTGCGAGAGAGTGACACATCATGTCTTCGCAGTCAGCACTGCAGAGAAATCTGGGGATTCGTGGGAGGTCCTTGGGTATTTGAAGGGCCGGGAGGAGCCTGTTTTTCCATGTCTCTGCAGTGCAGCGCCATCTGGCGGAGGATAACCCAAGTGTAAGTATTATATCTGGAGCAGGACGTACTGTATACTAAGAATATAGGTGGTGCGAGATACACATCTTACCAGTGTCCACAACCGATCCCTGTGCCGCTGCTGCTACTGCTGTTTCTGGCAAGCAGTATGAGGCCAGAACCAGCGCTGGGAAACGTGTGTGTGTGTAGCGGCAGGCAGCTGAGGAGTGGGAATCAACACATATATATATATATTATATATGACAGTCTGCTGCAAAATCCAAAGGCCAGGGGCAACAGGAATGTAAGTATTTTATTGGTTGCCTGTAATGTGGGATGCTGCACACTGCCTGTAATGTGTGGGGTATTTTTTTCTCTGTTGGTGCAGTCCAAAAGGGGATCTTGAAATGGCTGCACAATGCAGTGCCATAAACCCTGGGTGCAGCCACTCTCAAGTCCCCCTTCAGATGAAGATTTAATTTCAGTGTTTACCAGTTTCTACCAATATGTCATTGATATTCCCATTTAATCCATATATAGGGACATCGATCCATAATAATTGGGGTGCAGATCCTGTGAATACAGCACTGCATAAGGTCCACGAGTTTAGTGATGAATTTCAAGGATATTTTGGCCTTTATGTTGCTGAGCCATTATTACTTGGAACATCAGAAAGAGCAGAGATTGAAGCGAAGGCAATGAGTACATCCCATATTTACCAACATAGGACACTTTTCCATGCTATTATGTGGGACTTCAGTAGCATCCAGAAGAATTTGCCCGATATATATGCGGATGTCCATTCAGAATCACATATCTTAAAAGGACAAACCATGGAGACTGTGTATTCCTTATTAACTGTATATTTGTTTTCATGAACCTTTTTGGATTAACTTCTGGAGTTTGCGCGACATCTGCAGTTGGACATCACTGCCCCGTCTTGCTAAACCACCATAACGACTCATTATTACACTGAGGTAATGTCCCACCAGCACAAATCTTTGCTACATATTACGAATCTAGCATACTTTGAGCGCGCACTATTTCTCACACGAATGCACACCCTATAGGTTAGACCCTCCCATTAAAAAGTCAGATGAACCAGCATTGCCTTGATCAGTTGCAGTAAGCACTGGTCTGTTTCTCACACAAGCGCAAACGCTGGCTGGGGTCCCTGGCCCTTGCCCCCCCCCCAACCCAACACAGGGTAAGAAGATCACACAAGGGATTAAAGTAAATTTACTTTACGTAATAAAGACCTGAAAACAAAATTAATTTAGCTATTAATTAAAGTGCAAAGGCTTAGGGTATGAACATTTAAATTAGGAGACTATACCGCAAGAAAAAACGAAGTGTTAATAAAAGGCAACAACATTTTCAGACTTCACCGCAATTGAGTAAAGATAATAGTAAAGTGTGGTTTTGGGAAACAATTGCAGGAAACATGTCCATCCAATACTAAAATTTATACTAAAGGCAAGCCCAATTATTGTCCAATTGTATTGTGCTACATGTTGCACTGTCCTAAACTTCAATCCATTTTCAAAAAGACCCTGTAGTTTCTGAATTATTAGTAAAAGTATTACTAATAAAAAAACATTGGAGATGTAGAGAAAAAAAAATGAAACTGAGAAACAGTGGGTGTGGCAACAGCGATGTTATGTAAGCACACTGATGAGTATGAGAGGAGGGCGGGGTTTCAGAGCTGCAGAGACACAGCCAATCAGGATGTGCAGGGAGTGAGGGGTGTTTTAGTTCTTTGTACACTGAAGGCTGATTGATGGACCAGATTATCGGGGTGGGGACTGAATTTTGAATGAGGAAGCGATTTCCTCACTAAGGAGACAGGCAGAGGAGTAAGCATAGTGCTCAAAGCACTCAATGAAAAGCTATTGATATTTATTTTTTTTAACTTGCCAAACACTTAAAGATCAAATAACTCCAGTAAATCCATTTACTGATCTGCGGCAGAGCTTTCTGTACATGCTACAGAAAACGTATGTTTGTTATCTGGTAACTTCTTTTCGAAACATCCGAAAGGGCAGCATACCACAGAGATATTATGGCTCCACCCCAAGGTAGAAACATATGACAACAGAATACACAAAAGCTTTGGCTCCTCCTCCAGACCCCAGTAGTTTAAGAGATCTGAAAAACAACAACAAAAGCACCAACTGGTAAATCAGTAAGATAACATATGAAATAATGTAGCCTGAGGGAAGGAAGCCTGTATGCTGCCCTTTCGGATGTTTAGAAAAGAAGTTACTAGGTAACTATCTTATTTTCTCCCAAAACATGCTTAGGGCAGCATACCACTGAGAGGATAAGTGAGATACTACCTCTACTGGGTAGGAAAGGCTGTCTGTAAAACTCCTGCCAAAGGATTGATCCTGCAGCATGAGCAGATCCAGGCGGTAATTATTAACAAACATATTAGCTGAAGACCAGGTTACCGCTCTACAGATCTGTTCAATAGAGGCAGCAGCTTGCTCCGCTCAAGATGTAGAAATACTTCTTGTTGAATAAGCGGGTGACTTCAGGATAGAGCCAGGATATCGCCGATTCTGTGGGCTTAAGTTATTGCCACCAAAAAGAAAGCCTTTCATGAAATGTAATATGAGAGCTCAACAGAGGTTCAAAGGGTGGTGCGGCAAGATCTAAGGACCTGGGTAAGATCCCATTGTGGAGCAAACCTCAAATGGACCGGTCGGGACCACCTGACAGCTAGCAAAATACGCCTCACCAGCACGAAAGATGAAAGTTATAAAAAAAAAAAAAATACCAAAAGGGCTGCTAATGGGACCTTCAGGGTAAAGATGCCGAAACCCAGGTGGACTCCATCCTGAAGGAAATCCAATACGACTGTGAGGCTAGAAGGGGATCTTTGATTACGATCCTTCCAGGTGTTTTCCAAATTTTCTTCCTGCTGGAAAGCAGACTCTAGATCACCTACTCTGAAAAACCCTCGTGTCAGATGCCACTTCTGTGGATCCTGACAAAGAACTGGTCCATGGGATAGAAGATCTGGTCTCACCAGGAGTTCCCAAGTCTCTTGGACCGAGAGCATCCTCTACAGAGTTGAAAACCATGGTCTCTTCGGCCACCATGGGGCTAGTAGAAGAATGGTGACCAGTTGGTAGGATATTTTATTTAGAACCTGAGGGAGGATCAGAACTGGAGGAAAAACATAAGTCAGACTGAAAAGCCACTGGTGACGGAGGGATCGAGGGAGACGAACTTCCTCAGCATGTTGTTTCAAAAAGATCCACCTCTGGAGTTCGTCTCAGAACACAAATCTGACTGAACCCTCTCCTGGTTAAGTGACAATTCTGCTTCCAACAGCGGAGAGCTACTCAAAAAATGTGCCACCTGATTTAGGCAACCTTTCAAGTGAATGCCTGAGAAGGATAAAAGGTTCAGTTCTGCCCAGATCAGAATTTCCTTTGCTGCTTGTTGCAGGACGGATGACCTTGTCCCTCCCAGATGATTTACATGCGCCATAGTAGTCGCATTGTCCATTCTGATTTGTACGCGATGACCCTTCAGGTTTGGAAAGAATGCTAGCAATGCCTCCTTCACAGCTATCAATTCTCGGAGATTGGAGGAGGATAGGTTCAGTCTTCTGGACCATTTCCCTTGAGTGGTCAGGGATCCGCAATAGGCACCCCAACCCCACAAAGAGGCATCTGTCATCACTACCATGTCCTTGAGTTCTGACCAAAATAGGCTACTGACAAACCTGTGCTTGTCTTGCCACCAACTCAGATTCCTTCACTAAATCTTGGATTCCGATTATCCTGTCTATGGGCTCCTGAGATGTATCCATCCAAAAGAGTGTAGCTGACCCCATCTTAAAGCAGGGAAGGATGAGGTCATTAACCCCAGGACTTTTATAGCTTGACAAACAGAAATTGACTGACTGGAGTACAGGGACTGAACAGCTTCCTTAAGGATTGTTATCTTCGACTTAGGAAGAAACATTCTCTGAAGGAGCATATTGATCTCGAACACCAGATAAGTCATGACCTGTGATGGCACAAGACTGGATTTCTGGTAGTTCAGGATCCAACTCAATCGTAGCAAAAAAATCCTTTGTCCATTCCAGATCTTGGAGCAACTTCTCCTGATCTGCGGCAAAGAGGAGAAGGTCGTCTAGGTTTGCTTGGATCCGGACTCCTTTGTGCCTTAACCCTTTAAACGCCAGCCACGTAAAATTTACGTGCCTGATTTTTCCCAATAGCATAAAAAAAAAAAAAAAAAAAAGTCACTTACCTGACCCCTCGTTTGATTCGGCCGGGTCTCCTGTTTAAGATGGTGGGCTCTGATCGTCCGTCGGACCTCCTCCAGCTTCAGGGGAGGGCCTGGAATAGGGTGCCCCCCCCCCCGTTTCAGCTGCCACTGGCTTTCCTGTAAAAAAATATAAAGCCCAGGAGGCTCTCTCCCCTTTCCTCCTCGATGGCGGCAGCCATCTTGCCGCTAAGCCGCGCCCCCTTGGGGGCGGGGCTAATGACGTCATCCCGGCCCCGATCACCGGCTTCAGCGCTCTCAGCTGTCAGATGCCGGTGATCGGTGCCCGGGGAAGGAGGTGGCAGGAGATCCTCTGATCTCCTGCCTCCCCCTTCTCTGGATGCCGATCACCGTCATCTGTCATCTGGCAGCACAGCGGCGAGGGAGGTAAGTACAGTAAAAACAAATTTTATTTATTTTTTTTTAATAAAATTATTTTGTCATTTTTTTTACAGTTAACCCCTTTGTGAGCTGGTAAGGGATCTATGAGACCCATATACCAGTTCACAAGGCTCTGGGTCTGGCAAGTCACCTGCGGCTAGCGGGTGACTTGCCATTAACCCCCAGCCCCCCATTACCTGCCTGCCCAAAGGCCGGGGGGGGGGGGGCAGAAGGGCCCAGCCACTAAGTGGCTATGCGGGCTAGTAGCCTGCAGGGCCAGGGGCCACTAACGCTGGCCCCTGAGCCCTGTTCTACAAGCCCCCATAGCTGGCCCGGGTCGATAACGCTGGGTAGGGGGGACCCTACGTCATTTTTTAACCCTTAAAATTCCCCAAAAAAATGCCCTCCCGGGAAGGGGGTCCCTATGTCAATTTTTTTTTATTAACCCCTTATGTCCTGTCACCCAGCTGGTAATAAATGCTTCCAGCATTTTGTGGTGTGGTGCGTTTTTTTTTTTTACATTTAAAGTGGACCAACACCCAGGATTTTGACTATCCTGGGTATTGGTCCTTTCCCCCGGGGCATCCCGATCGGGGATGCCCCGCTGTGTGAAACACCCCCGATCACCCACAATAACTCACCTCGCGCCCTGCTAGAGGGATAGTGGGGATGCGTCCCGCGCATGCGCCGTAGGACCGGGATTCAAGTAAGTGGTAGCGGGTGTTCGGGGGGTTTCACACAGAGGGGCATCCCGATTTTGGATGCCCCGGGGGGAGGGAATAGAACGATCCAGGAATCTTATAGATTCCCGGGCCGATTAGCCCTGGGTGTTGGTCCACTTTAACCCATTGTGAACTTGTAAGGAGTCCATGAGACCCCTATACTAGTTCACAAGGCTCGGGGGTTGTCAAGTCACCTGCAGCTAGCGGGTGACTTGCCATTAACCCCGCCCCCCATTACCTGCCTCCCCGAAGCCCAGGGGGGGCAGAAGGGCCCGGGCTGATTTAGGCAGTGCGGGCTTGTACTTGGCAGGGCGGGGGGCCACCAAAGCTGGCCCCTGCGCCCTGTTCTACAAGCCCTGCATAGCTGGTTATGCTGGATAGGCGGGACCCCATGTCATTTTTTATGGGAATTTTTAAGGGTTTTTAACCCTTAAAATGAAAAAAAAAATGGGGTTACCTCCCCCCCCCCCGGGAAGGGGAACTCCACGCCAATTTTTTTTCTTGATTTAACCCTTTATAGGGGGATTGTAGTTGTATTTTATTTTTACATGTTATAAAGTGTTTTTTTTTTCAGTTTGGGGGGGGTCTTCTGAACAGTAACGGGGGCTACTGATACATATGTGGTACTGTTGTAATCGGGAGAAATTGGGATTTCACACGCAATAAAATTTTATTGACAAACTTACATTTTTTATTACAAAAAAACACTACAAATTGTAAAAAATAGATTTTTTTTATTTTTTTGCTCACCCCAAAATATTAAGAATACACTAAAAAAATGACAAGCAAGACATTTCATGTTAAATCCCAGACTCTGCTGAAAAAACAATATATAATTTTTCTGGGAAATCCCTTCAAAAATCACAGTTGAACATGCAAAGTGCAAAATAATGAAAAATGGTCTAGCAACAAAGCATAACAAAAACTCCAGGTAGGCTGGCGGTTAAAGGGTTAATGCAGCCAGAGGTCCAGCCCAAAGGGTAGGCATGCAAGTTGGAAGTGGAGTATTTGGTCCTCCAACTATACTACAAATTTCAAAAAGGCTGGATCAGACATGCTCATCGGTACCTGCTAATAGGTATCCTTCAGGTCTATAGAGACCATAAAGGAGCCAGACAGGATTCCTCATAGAAGATGGACTCCATGGAGAAGTGCCTGTGGCGTAGAAAGGTTGAGTCTATTCAAATTGAGAATGAAGCGGAATCCCCGTAGGCGTTCTTTACCAGAAAAATGCTTGACTACAACCCTTCCCCCCCCCCCCCCCATTGATATCGGGGAACCGGGACAATCACTCCCATATCCAAAATAGAATCTAGACTGCTGCGAATGGCCAGTCTTTTCTCCCTGCGCCCTGGGAGAGGAGTAACAATGTTCCTAGGAGGGACATGCATAAATTCTATTGAGAAACCCTCCGTATTCCCCTAGAAATAAAAGTGAAATCCAGTAGTCTCTCCCACCAAATATGCAACGCTTTTAACTGGGCACCTATAAGAGACCCAGCTTCATTGCTTCCTAGGGACTGACTGTTGGGTACCAAACAGAGTGGATCCTCTAAACTTGCTTTTCCTAGAAGTAGAAGGGACCCCTCTAGTCCCTGATAAAAAAGGGCCGTCTATTAGAGACCTACTGCCTAGAAAGAGATTTCCTATTCCTTAAATCCCTACGATTAGTGGGAAAAGACCAGCAGACCTGTCTAGCAGGTTCTCTAGTTCTGGGCCAAAGAGAAATTCCCCATTAAAGGGCATGGCACACAGGCTCATCTTTGTGGCTGCATACCTGGCCAGGGGATACAGGTTAAAAGTCCAACGCACCGAATTGGTTAGGGCCATGGCCCGAGCCAAAAATCTCACCAATCACCGTGGCATCAGACAGAAAAGAAGCTGCTGAGAAGAGAAATTGGTAAAGCTTTCATAATCTCATTAATATCCGTCTGCTTCAAAAGACATGATTTATGCTGCTGAAGCCAATAATTAATATTTATGGCAACGCAAGGAGAGGCTAGAATCGGTTTGAGGGTACAAGATTCAGCCAGCCATGCTTTCTTCAAGAGGGTATCCAACTTCTTGTCTAAAGGATCTTTGAGGATACCAAAGTCCTCAAAGGCTAAAACCACCCCCTCGGGTAGGGGGATCGGGAACACAATCGGGATATAACCCATCATGTTTAGACTTAGGGGTGCCACTTCTATCCATATCCCAGGAGATATGGCAAATCCTCTGGAGGGAAAAGAAATTTCACAGGTGAAACTGAATCAGATCCTGAACAAGGCCCCTCCTCCTCCTCGTCAGAAAGGACGGTACCAGAGACCTCTGACTCTGGGAGTCCCATGGGGGTCCTAAGATTCTCAAAGAAAAAGGAAATATGATCCTTCAGAATGCACATTGTATCCTTCATGCTTGGCTGACGTTCCTTATTCACGACCTTATCGGTACAGGGCTTGCAAATAGGCTTCCTATAGGAATCTAGTAGCTTGATATCACATCAGGTATCTCCGACTTTTATCCTTAGACTTGGAGACAGTTTTTAGTCTTGAATTCTTCCATAGAGGGCTTGGTCTAAAATACAGAAGAAGGAGTAGTGGGTCGTGAGGATCCTATATAATCTCCCAATCACATGAGCATGGCCACCAAGAAAGGGATTTACTGGAGCAGAGCTGGACCCCTTCTTCCCAGACTAAGTGGATGACAGACTCTCAGATGAAATTGGATCAATCGAGTTGATAAAACGATGTGGATCTGCAGCAGGGCCTCCCATAGAAGATGACAGAGGGGCAGGGACCTGCGAGGATTCCCCTGCCTGATCCGCCATTTTGAAGTCTGGTGTGGGGGGTAAAGGCACCCATCCACAAAGCACGCACATACTGCAGCCCAGCGAGCTCCCCACGGACACTTGGCCAGGGAAAAGGCATCGGGAGCGGACCGCATTGCACAGAGCCGAAATGTCCAAACATCATACTGGCAGGGGAAACCTGGGCTCCAGCGCTGCCTAGGTACTGAAGGAGGGAGGGGATGGTAGGAAGGGAGGGGACCCGGCAATCCCTCTGACGATTCCACATTGCCTCAGACACGAGACTGGTCTGAATTCAGCGCTGACTCCCACTCTCACCTTAAACCGGACCTTCACCATGATTTATTGAAAAGCCCAAACCCTTAAAAAACTATTCCCCAGTATCTAAAATGAATATATTTTAAGTTTTTAGTCACTTCCTTATTATTCTTTCCACCACTGGGCTGCAACTCTTTTCAGGACTTTAGGGTACGGGAGCCACCATCTTGACTCAGAAGCATCACACTTACTGAGGAGAGGAGAGCGGGATAAAGTACAGGGGGGGTGGGTTATAGCTGTGCTTTGCTCAGACAGAGCTGGGGTCAGGAAAAGGTCAGCAATCCCAGAATGCAGAGCGGCACAGTCAGAAGGCACTTCCTGTATGCAGGCTGCCTGATGTTCCATGAGCCGCCATCTTGGATGTTTAAAGGCTCATAACATGCAGTAGATGCAGGTAGGAGGATTTTTAATGTGGGTAATCTGTATGTACAGGGTGTGGGAAACATATAAGATAGGCTCTTATTCAGGGTGAAGGTCCACTTTAAGAGTCATTTACAGTAGAATCTGGCCTGTCCCCTGGGTCTCTAGGCAGGCTGCCTCCGGAGCCAGGGAATGGGTCTGCCCAATCATACCCACAGCGACCTGGTCATTCTTACCTAAACCAATGGTTCAGGAGCTGAGTTCCTACCTTGGGGCTCTCTGTAGTATGCTGCTCTAAGGCTGTTTTGAGAAATGGTCTGGGATGGGGCTAGCTCGGTGGTGTAGGTTCTCTGACATCCTTGGTGCCAAGGCCCCTGGGATTATGTAGTAGGTGGATGCAGGGGGGAAGGAGGAGTTCCCAAGACACAAGGCCTGCACAATATCTCAGTCAGAGCCAAGGCCAATGACGGTGGAAGTAGAGTTGGCAGATCTCAGAGGGTAAGGGCCAAGGGGATAGGTCTCTTGCAAGGCGATTAAAGTCCATTACCCTATACACCTCCATCTTTCTTCCTCAGGTACCGCCCAAAAATCTGGAACCACACATTGCAAAGTGGTACATGACATTTTTTTTTCCTCCGTTTTTCATTAACAGTCTGGCCAGGTTAAAAAACCTCAGACCCCCACCCCCTCCTGCATTACATTGACTCTGCTCGCAGAAGAGGGGTTTCAAAGATGGTCCTGTGACTCAGAACTCACTTTTGCTCCTGCCACATCCTCTGGCATTCCTGTGGTCAAGATCTGTGTAAAGAATGTTCCGTGACACTGCTTGAAGTTCCGTACAATAAAATATAAAAAGGTCTTGAGAAGGATTGCCTGCCTTACTCGTTTCAACAGGGCTACCCCAAGCCTGGACTTCCACTTTGAAGGACATGTGTCGTCTTATCACTGCAGCAGCTGACTCTCTCCATCTCAGGCAAATGAAACAACTTCTTAGCAGCAGCCGCCATTACATTGTATGAGGTTTACTTATACTAGTTCAGAAGAACGTTACATTTGCTTGGTTAGAGGAAAGAGCCAGCAGAGCTTATAGAGAATAGAAGTTGATACATATCATGCGAGTAGCCTTACGCATTGAGGATTTGAGAATGCATTTTAGCACATATTTAATGCATATATTACGTATAAATAGGCTTTAACCCTTTAAATGCCAAGCACGCAGTTTCTACGTGGTTGCTTCTCCTACTATTAAGTGCCAAGCACGTACAAACTACGTGCCTGGCATTTCCCCCTACTAGTTGATGTGAAGCTGGGGGTCTCCTCTTCCTCTGGGGGGCATCCGATCCCCCCGTCGCCCTCTGCCTTCAGGAGGGGGGGCCCGAAACCGCCCCCCCCCCCCCCCCCGTTTTCCCCGCTGACAGTTATCTGCAAAAAAAATGTCAAGGTCTTTAACTCATCTCCTCGCCCAATCCCTCCGCAGCGTCTTCTCTTCACCGGGGGGGTCCGACCCCCCCCCCCCCCGGGCTCCGCAGGCTTCAGATGAGGACCCTCTTCCGGGTCCTCACCTCCTCTAATGGCGCCGATGGCCGCCGCCCCCTAGCCCCACCTTTTGTGGGAGGAGCGGGATGACATCATCCCGCTCCTCCTATACCCTCACCGAGCTGTCAGATGCCGGTGGTGATCGGAGGAGGGCGGGTGCCCCCTCGCCTCTCACCTGCTCTGCTCTGCTCTGATCATCTGACAGATGCCGGAGCAGGGTGATCGGCGCAGGACAGCGACGAGGGACGCAGGATCGGAGGCGAGTACAGTAAAAAAAAATTAATAAATAAAGATCATTTTTTTCTTATGTGTCCGTGTCTTTATTTTTTACTTTTAACCCCTTGTGAACTAGTAAGGGGTCCATGAGTCCCCTATACCAGTTCACAAGGCTGGGGGATTGCCATTAACCCCCAGCACCCCCATTACCTGCCTCCCCAAAGCCCAGGGGGGGGGGGGCAGAAGAGCCCGTAGCCATGGGCTATGCGGGCTTGTAGCCTGCAGGGCCAGGGGCCACAAAAGCTGGCCCCTGCGCCCTGTTCCTACAAGCCCTGCATAGCTGGTCCTGGGCTGGTTACTTTGGGTAAGGGGGACCCCATGTCATTTTTTGGGGGGATTTTTCAGGGTTTTTAACCCTGGGAGGGGGGACCCTATGTTTTTTTTCTCGATTTAACCCTTTGTTGTGTGGATGGTAGTTGTATTTTATTTGTAAATGTTATAACGTTTCAGTTTGGGGGGTCTCCTGGGCAGGAACGGGGGGCTACCAATAAATATGTGGTACCGTTCTAATCGGTAGAAATGGGGCTTTCACATGCAGTATGGTTTTCTTTAATAAAATACATTTTTTTATTTAAAATAAAGGAGGCAATTTTCTAAAAAAATGTTTTGTTTTGTTTCTTTACTTAATATTGTAAAAAACAGAATAAAAATTACAAACAAGACATTCTTGTTAAAGCCTAAACTCTGCTGCAAAAAAAAATATATATAATTTTCCTGAAAATTCCAGCAAAAATGGCGTGAAACATGGAGCTAAATGGGGAAAAATGACCTGTCAACATAGGGTGACAAAATCTCAAGTAGGCTGTCAATTAAAAGGGTTAAAAGTAGCTATGCATGTTGGGTATTGTTCTGTTCGGGGGACCTTGCACTTTCAGACTTAGCTTGTTTTTTCTTGTTTGCATATTTATGTTTGCATATTTATATTTTAGGAAAAGGTGTTTTTTATTCAGCTTTTTTATACATATTTTAGAGAAACCCTGCGCGACCAAAGAATTCTTTGAGGGATTAATTCCAGAAAGATGAGCCCACTACAACAAGCTGGGTACGCTTAGAAAGCTAAACGTGTACTTTCAGGGAATATATGGTTTATGGGGGATATTCCAAATGTAAAGGGTTGTTTTGGTTGAAAAATCGCAAGGTGCACACTTTGTCTGCAGAGCTGAAATTTTCAAGTAAAATTGCCGTTACGCACATGCTTTACTTTGGGGTGTTTGGCAACTCTTCCCTTGACAGTAGCTATGCATGTTGGGTATCATTCTGTTCGGGGGACCTTGCTTTTTCAGATTAAACTTGTTTTTTCTTGTTTGTATGAAGTTTTTTTTAGGAAAATGTGGCTTTGATTTTGCTTTTTTATCCTTTTTTTAGGGAAACTCTTTGCAACCAAAGATTACATTGAGGAATTACTTCCAGAAAACTGTGGCCACATCAACAAGCCTGGTACACCTAGAAAGCTTGAGGTGTGTACTTCCAGAGAATATATAGTTTATTGGGGGTATTTCAAATGTAAAGGGTTTTTTCTGGAAAAACTGCAAGGTGCGCATTGCGCATATCACAGTTGCATTTTATCTGAAAATCCCCTAAAGCGCTGTTTCAGTTTGGGGGAGTCTCCTGGGCAGGAAAGGGTGTCTACCAATACATATGTGGTACCGCTGTAACTGGGAGAAATTGGGATTTCACACGCAATAAGATTTTATTGACAAACTTACATTTTTTATTACAAAAAAACACTACAAATTGTAAAAAAGATTTTTTTTTTATTTTTTTTTCACATATTTCACCCAAAAATAGAGAATACACCTAAAAAATGACAAACAAGACATTTCATGTTAAAGCCCAGGCTATGCTGAAGAAAACAATATATATTTTCCTGGGAAATCCCTGGAAATCCCTTCAAAAATCACATTTGAACATGGGGAGCGCAAAATAGTGCAAAATGGTCTGGTAACAAGGGTGACAAAAACTCCAGGTAGGCTGGCAGCGAAAGGGTTAATTTTAACCTCCGAGTCTATGACCAAAGTGATCATGGCTCTTACAAAGGTTTTCAGGTTCCCTCAAAAGCCTTCTTGGACAGGTTCTTATTGAAATATTAACCAACCAGTTTGACACCATGAACATGAGCAAGTAATAAAATCAGATAATCTGGCCAAGAGCCCTAAATATTGGGATACCCTTATCTAAAATTTGGGAGGAAATCACCAAGGTGGTTATTCCATCATCCTCTCTACGGGCTTCTCCTGATATCAGCAAATAGACAGTTTAAGTCCTTGCCTAAAGAGGACCAAAACCGGACCCCGGCATCTATTAAAGCGGCCCCAAGCCCGTTTCTAATGAACAGGTGCGGGGCACAGCTGTGACAGACTTGGGGGGACACAAAGATTGCTGGAGCCCCTGGAGCAATCACTCCTGCAACGACTCTCGGCCAAAATGTTGTGCTCCAAATCGCTGCCGGCGGTTACATGAGCCGTCTTTCACGATCACCCGAAAAGGCTGGCCCACTTGACCACCGGCAGCCAATCTGAAGACAGCATTTCAGCAGAGGATTGCACAATAGGGCAAGACTCCCCAAAAACAACTACATTTTGCTCCCCCACCTTAAGTACATTACCGTTTGTTTAGCTGTTTTCTGAACTTAATGCTTCTTGGTATTCCTGTATAGTTTTATTTTCATTTTCTCCAGGTATACCCTTGTATGGCGTTGGTTTCTGACAGGATACCATTATTCTAAACTAGCTGTTTCAGCCCCCTCCTTCCCATCTCATGCTGGTAGCATTAGAAGAAAGATACAGGCAAAAAGAAGATTACATTTTCATTTTGAAGCCAAAATCTTTGTGAGTATTGTTATCCAATCCATTACCAGGACACTAAGGGGAGTTGATCCATTAGTTTTTTTTTTTTTAACCTTCCATAAGATGTGGTTGGTCAATTTAAGAGTACAGTTACTACAGATAAGGAGCTCTTTCAAAAGAAATCATTGTGTTGGTAAGAACAAAAGGTGGTGCTGAGAACAGTTATTATTTCAATTTTTTCTATATATAGTCAAAAGGAAAAGAAATGTATGCAGTCTAATCTAACAACCACAACAGTTAACCAAAATTCGAACTTACCTTAAGAGTGACATCACACAGCTCTTCCACTTCATAAAAATGGAGCAGGGAGCTGTGAAATTCCTTCCATGCATCATTAGCTTCAAAGACAAATGAGCCATCACCTTCGCTGTCACTTGTGACAGACTTCTCCTGATGGAGATTCCTCCTTCCCTTGGTTTGCTGTACCTTGGTTTGTGCTGGTTGCATAGATTCTGATGCCATTAGCTGCATGAATTAGACCCAATACACACAAAAGTCTTCATATCAGCCTTTCCATCTTACAAAACTACAACTAGAAAAACAAGTGTCATTAATTGAGGTGCTGTTGGAACTGTATCAAACAAATATGAATTTTTATCTTTAAATTATGCACCATATTTTTCGCCCTATAAGACGCACTTATTTTTCCCCAAAAGTGGGTGGAAAAATGTCAGTGTGCCTTATCGGGTGAATGTAAAAAAAAAAAAAAAACTCACCCGTTACCCGCGCTGCCTGCCACACTGCGGGAGCCCAGGAGAAGACACAGAGACTGCTATTGCTGTCTTTTCCGGCAGCGATAGCAGCAGCAGGGCCAGAGACAGCCCCCCCCCCCACTCCTCCATCTGCTGCCCTTTCCTGCTGCAGCACACACGAGCACCCAGGTCCGTGCAGCAGGTGGGCGTGGCCTGCACTAAGTCGGTGCAGGCACACCCACCCGCTGCCATGACCTGGGTGTTCGTCCGTGCCCAGGAAGAGGCAGCAGATTGAGGCGCGGCGGGTGCCGTCTCTGGCCCTGCTGCTGCTATCGCTGCTGGAAAAAACAGCGATAGCAGCAGCGGGGACAAGGACAGAGCCCGCCGTTGCTTCTTACTGGCCGGTTCCGTGAATCGGGAGGGTGTGACCTGCGCCATGCCGACACGGTACAGGCCACGCCAATCCGATTCACGGAGCCGGACGCTCAGCGGAGAGGTGAGTTTTACTTTTTTTTTTTTTTACTTCTGATAATGGGGGAGGGGGATGCCACACTGCCTATGATAATGGGGGGGAGGGGGATGCCACACTACCTATGATAATTGGTGCTTGTGCAAAGGACTGCTGAAATGGGCAAGAGTAGCATATTTTGATAATACATTCTCGCGTGGTGCTGAATTAATGACTAATGAGTGATATGGTTAAAGTGGACCAACACCCAGGATTTTGACTATCCTGGGTTTTGGTCCACTTCGGCGGGGCACCCCGATCGGGGGTGCCCCGCTGTGTGAAACCCCCCAGAAACCCCCGAAAACTCACCTCTCAACGCTCCCACGTGAACGCCGCAGCCAATCCCCGCCAACGTCCAGGCGGGGATCAGGAACGTCCAAGCCGCTTCCGCCGCCGCCTCCCGCGCGTCACTCTCGGCGCGCGCGCGCCCCCGCCGGCCATTCACAGAGGGCCGGCGCGGGCGCACGCACGTATGGAGGGGCGCGCGGGAGGCGGCGGCGGCGGCGGATCAGGTAAGATGTTTTTGGGGTTTCTGGGGGGTTTCACCCCGCAGGACATCCCGATCTCGGATGTCCCGTGGGGTGGGAGGTGATCGGCCCGGGAATCTTATAGATTTCCGGGCCGATCACCCCTGGGTGTTGGTCCACTTTAAACTTCTATAGGGCACCATATTCAAGTGTTTAGTCAAAATTGGATAAAAACAAGTATCGCAAGCCACCACATGGAGAGACCCATGTTATGCTTAATATAGGGGGGCTAAAAAGACCCTGTGTAGCTAAGAGGAACTTTAGAGTCTAAAAGACGCTTGGGCTGCCAAGTTCGTGTCCATGGGCCTTGTTGAATTGGAATGCCCCAGAGTGTGAAACCCCCCCAGATATCCAGATCCACTCACCTTCTCCCGAGCCCTTGTCGTGTCTCTGCCCTGCAGCTGTACACCCATGCCCAGCCTTTAGCGATTTAGCGATGCAGACACGTCTCGGCTGCAAGGTGAGGGGGGGGGGGGGGAGGGATGTGGCTGGTGGTGCACTCGTCTCCTTTTGGCGTAGCTCGGGTGCTTAGCCCCCAGTGGTGCTGAAGGGAGCAGAGTGACAGCGAGCGTGCTGATTGGAAGAGCAGGACGCTCAGCCAATCAGCGCGCTCACTTTAAGCTCGAGTTTGCTCCATAGGAGTGACTGGATGGTGAGGTGATCGGGCGACCTGGAGGAATACACACAGCAAGGCATCCTAATTCAGGATGGACACACAGAGGAACACGGGAAAGTGAAAATCCTGTGTGTTGTTCCTCTTTAATACACCTGTGCCTAAAGTGAGAAGGGATACAAATGATCTGCGCTCTCACATCTAAAGACATGCCCTTGAGCATGGGCAGCTTCCTGCAGGGTTTGTAAAGCCCCATGCTCTAATGGTGCCACAAACCCAACCAGTGTATTGATGTGCAAAACAATTGTCCACAGTGTAACTAGGGACCTGCATAAAGCAGCAGCATAATTACATACAAGACTGGAAAAACAGGTTCAATTGCTTGTCTACGTCTAGCTACTGAGCTTATACTTCTTCAATTAGCCAGTAACTATGGCAACGTCTGGTAATGAGTGGGATTTGGTCATATTGATGTGTGGTTTATTGTGACCCGTATTTATAGCTTGTGAATACAGAATTAGTGCTCATTAATGTTAGCTGCTCGCATAACTGCAGCATTCCACCAGCATGATATTCACTGGACTTTATAATTTATTTATTGTTGGAAAAATGTTGAAAACCCAAATAAAAAGAATTTGAAAAAAAAAAAAAATGCCTATTCCAATAACCCAGATTAAAACAATGAAAAGGAACATTTTTTATTTCATGTTGAGGTGTAAACCTGAACCCACCAGGTTTGCATTACAATTTAGATGTTGGAGAGCGCTGTTCGGTTGCATCCCTTATCACTGAATGCTTGAATATGGTGCAATAGGGGAGGGGAGTTTCCCTTACCCCACAATCCCAAGAAGTAGAATGAATTTCTGAGATATGAAATGGTAAGTGCAGATTAATTAAAAAATAAATAAATAAATAGCATATAATACAAATAAAAAAAACACAGATTCCCCTATGACCTTTCCCATTCATAACTCAGTTACGGGGGCTATCCTTAACTGGCTCCTTCCTCTCATTAAGAAGGTTTATAGACCAGGGCTATTAAGATTAAATGTTGTTTTGACTGGAGGTCCATATCAATCAATCGGCTCCACTATGGTCAGTAGGGCAACTCATCCAGTCACAAAGGACTTTAGGCGCCTTTTAACAAATGCCCCAAGGGGAACCAGATTTGGGATGTCCCTACAGTTAACAGCGCCCAAAAGTCACAATTTATAGGGGGGGCAATCCCAAATCGCTGCCTAAGCCTTGTCCACAATTACAAGTGGGGATCCAGTGCTGTGGCACAGACATCCCTTGTTGCAAAGGAGGAGGGGATGCTGCTGCACACACATCCTGTGCCACATTTAAAGGGCAAGTTCAGTTATGATGGATTTTTGGAAAGTGTATATTTTGTGTGGCAAAATGATATCTTGAAAAGGACCGAAACCTGTGCGAGCCCGTTGGTACCGCCGCTATAAGACAGACTTGGGGGGCACATAATATCCCCAGGAACACCTATATTTCTCATCTTCAGCCTCGATCCTCACCTAGGAATACAACGCAGACGCTTACATTGGTAGTGAGTGCCAGTGGCCAATGACAGCGCTGTACTTCCGGTCCGGAGGAGGTTAGGATTACAGGTGTTCTGGGGGACTCCAGCATTCTGGATGCCCTCCAGACTGTCTTATAGCGGTGGGAACCAACAGCCACATGGGTGTTGGTCCACTTTGAAGGTGCTGAACTGATCTAATATTTTTTAATTTTCTATGGAATCAGTTATTGCTATTGGCAACATACACCAAGTGTAGACTGTGTATACCTGGTCAAAAGCAACGAATTGCAGATATTTGCACAGAACACTGCTGCTAGACATGTGTAAGGTTCCCCTCACCTCAGCAGTGTCCTATGTGTGTGTACAAGACTCACTTCTCTATTCTTTGTGTTGTTACTTGGTATACGTTGCCAATAGCAACAGATTGCAGGTGGTGAAAACTGCTTCCATAAAACACATTTTCTAACCTACTACCATAAAAAAATACTAGATCAGCTGAGCAACTCGAGCACATACTTTTGGCACCAAAAAATTCCCTTCCAAAAATTCCATTGACAGTGGACTTACCCTTTAAATGCAGCAATGCATTATGGCTTGTTAAGTGCAGCTCGTGGATGCCCCCTAGGCATAAGGACCGAACCTAAAGGCAAATATGAATTTTGGTCTGGTTTAAACATCCTTAGGAGGACAGAATCAGGCATGGAATGCTGTATGAAGTGGTGACCAAGAGTAACACCACCCAAGAAACAGACTCTCTTCTTCTGGCGGCCGCATCCCTCTAACAGGGAGCACGCATCAGTCTCAGACTCTAGGGTAGGTTTTGGTCCTCTTTAAATAGCCATGTACTGAAGTGAAGCATGCTGTCTATTAGAGAAGGAGCAGCTGTAAAACCAGCAGTGCTCCAGCTCCTAGCCATGCATATAGGCTGGGGGTGGGAGTGTGCATGCTGCAAGGGATGTGGCCACTCTCACGCCGTTTGCTGAATATTAAAAGCTGAACAAAAGCCAGATTACAGGGTTGGCCAAACTGGGATGCCCCACTGTGTGAAACACCAGAGGGCATCTTTTCCCGGTCCAAATGCACATGTGTGCTGTACAAGCAGCTGCATCCCCTGCATCCTTGGGCTGTGCGTGCACTTCCCCGAACCAGATGTTCAAATAGGGTGATGCGGCAGCCGTTTGCCGAATGACATAGTCACGGCAAACAGTTCTCATCGGATGAGTCGTTGAACCAAAGAAAGGCGAGTTAACAGCGGTGTTCTGGGGGGGGGGGGGGGTTTACACAGCGGTTTTCACACAATTTGGGATGCCCCAAGGGGAACAGAACTAAACACGGGAAAGTCAAATTCCCGAGTTTTGTTCTGCTTTAATATACACAGCAAAAGGCTGTGATTGGACAAGAGCCACTGCATGCATGATTTCTCACAGCCGGGCATCCTGAATTGTGAAAGATCACCCAGAACAAAACCTGGGATAGTAAAATCCCCATCCTTAATAAGCAGGGGGGACAGATCTAATGGAGGAGAGCCACGCATGCGCCATTGGACCAGGATAAGGTGATTTGGGGGTGATCAGGGGAGGGGAGGTTCACACCATAGGGCATCCCAATCCTGGGTTTCGTTCCAATTTGAGTCTGGTGCTAGTTAAGAGGAAGTCTAGCAAACAACCTCGCAGACAGCACCTGTCCTAGCTGCCACCCATACAGGTAAGTGTGGCAAGGGAAGCCCCCCACCCTGACATATGCAATATAAGTGCAGCCCCTCACACACGAAGCTAGCAGCCACATCCATGGCGGGCACACAGGAAAACAGACAGGAGAGCAGCCTGGCGCCCCCAGTTACCACGCAGCAAAGTGTGGAGGCGGCAGACAGCAAAGTACCGATACACGGAAAGCTTTACCCACCCGGCACACGACAAGCCTCCACAACCCGAGTCTCCCCGTACTCTCAGCTGCGTCTACTTTCAGCCCCGCCCATTCTCCGGCTGAACCTCTTACTGAGCGTCTGCACATTTCCTTCCCACATACTCAGCTGCCGCCATGTTTGTTGAGGGGAAACTGCCCTTACTGGTTGTGCTCACACGCAGGAAGCCTAAACGCGGGACAAAGTTTTGTGTATGACCGGGGAGTTACTGTGCTCGAATTAGCTTTTGTATTTGCAGCAAAAATCATCTAAATCAACTGAAGATGAGCCCAGCAGGGAACTGTTCAGTACGAAAAGCTTTTCGGCCAGATAGTCCCCAGTATCTGAATACAATTAAAGGGATTGACCCCCCCTAAAAAAGGGTAAGCACCTTTTGTATCCCACAGCTGATCTGTCCAAGTCTTGCTGGATCGAAACTCCAGTCACAAGGAACTCATGCATGCCTTCCAACTTTTCAAGGTGTGAAAGAGGGACCACTGTCACACCTTCCAAATTTTCATGGTTGGAAAGAGGGACAATTGTTAAATTAGGCCACGCCCCCTAATGGAAGGATAGATAGGAGATGCAACAGTTAAAACAATACAAACACTTTGAATAGGCAAATTCATCATTTATTGATGCAGTTCTGCATGTTACACCTCAAAGCAGGACAAATGAGGACAACAAGGGACAGGGGGACATGGACTCAAAGGAGGGACAGTCCCTCTAAATCAGGGACACTTGGGAGGTATGGGTTCACACCCCTGCGATCAGTAACAGTGATGCTGTGGTGCCCTCTTTATTCACTTCAGTGGAGTTTGTGCCATGCCTGACAAGAAGGCGCCGTCCCCTTAAGAGAGGCGCTCACATGACTGGCTGAGCTCCTATCGGGAGCTGGACCGGTCAGCCGGGGGGATTGTGGGGAGGGAGGAGGGGAGGCACTATAAGAGGCCTGGAAGTCCCTCCCTCTCCCTCTCCCTCTTTGACCCATCATCCTCCCGGCGCTGGACTGAGCAGTCAGCCTGACGCTCGTCCAGCGCCAAAAAATCCCCCTCATCCTGCGGGCCATGGCATCCAGGGGGGACTGGGTAAGTGAGCCTACCCAACCCCTCACCCCCCCCTGGTGTCCTCCCGGCCCACATGATGACTCTTACCTCTATGTCCTGGGTGGTGCCCTTTCCTTCCTTCTGCCCCTCTTGCAGTCCTGGGACCTCATTCCCAGCTCCCTCCGGCGTCGCGGGGGGTACTGGATCTCCTTGCCTGCTGTCAGTGTGGGGGGGAGCCACCACCCGCTCCCCCCCTCCTTGTCTCCTTCCGTGCTGCCTGCCTCTCGACATGCCGGGGTGATCAGCTTCCCCGCCGGCTGTCGGTGCTGGGGCTCCTCCCTCCTCCCGTTCGGGGCACTGCGCCGTGTGAGCTGCCGTCCGGGCCGCACTTTCCTCTTCCTCCCTCCCTCCCCTCCTCCGGTCGATCGGCGGCTCTCCCCGCCTGGTGTCAGTGCGGCGGGGGGGCCAGGCAGTGTGGGGGGTTCCCTCCCCTCCTTCCTCCCTCCTGTCCTCTAGCCTGGTGCGGGCCTTGTGCGCGGCCGTGCCGCGGTCGATCGGCGGCTCTCCCCGCCTGGTGTCAGTGCGGCGGGGGGGGGGCAGGCAGTGTGGGGGGTTCCCTCCCCTCCTTCCTCCCTCCCTCCCTCCTGTCCTCTAGCCTGGTGCGGGCCTCGTGCGCGGCCGCGCCGCACTCGATCGGCGGCTCTCCGATCCGGCTCTCCGGCAGTCGATCGGGGGGGGGGGCAGGCAGTGTGGGGGGGTTTCCCCCCCCCCCATTTCCTCCCCTTACTCCTTCCCTCCTGTCCTCTGGCCGGGCGCGGGCCGGGTGCGGCTGGGCTGGGCGGCTCTCCCCGCTGGATGGGCTCCGCCGATTTAGGGGGGTCACCCACATCACACCTGCCTCCTGTTTGGGTGGGGGGGCGGGTCGGCCCCGCTGGCTCACGCTGCTGCGTCCCTGCCTGCTGTCCGGGGGGATTCCTCCCACCTGGCACTGGGGATCCATCAGAGGGGGGAGGGGGGGTGGGTCGGAGCCCCACCCGCTGAAAAACGGGTGGGTGGGGATTCAGGCTTGGTGTTCACACCTATCCTTGGTGGGTGCCCCCGTACGCCTTACTGGCAGCCAGCGGCAGCCCCCCCCCCCTCCTTCACTCCCACACACCTAGTTCAGGTGGCACATGTCTGGGCCACGGAACCTCAGGCTCGGCCCCGGAGGGGGGGCCGATACCCCCCCTTCACCGGGGGGCTTCATGGAGTTCGTGGCAGCGGCCCAATAGGCCAGGACGGGAGCAGCTGGCAGCGAAGTGGCGGTACCGGGAGCAGCGGTATCAGGACATCGCTCCAGCGGCATGGGATAACGATCGTCCGGGTGGCGGGCCGATCACCCGCGCACCTTCTAGGTATGCCCAGCAGGTCGTCGTTAATGTTTGTGTTTTATCTATCTTAGGAATTATTTGTTCGGGGGAGGTTTGGAAGCAGGAAGGAGGAGTTGTTGACCAGGGTGGTAGGGGGTATGGTGGGCCAAGTAAGCGGCAGCGGTCCGGCGCTCGGGAGATAGCGTAATTATTATTATTATTGTTATTGTTTATTTATATAGCGCCATCAACTTCCGTAGCGCTTTACAGGTTAAGAATTCGGACAGGGTAGAACATGTGGCGCAGAGAACAATACAAAATTGGATGCCACAGGTTAGAGCCGGGTGTTGTGAGCACAGGAGACAATAGGGAGAAGTAATGGGGTATAGCGAGGGGGGGGTTGGAGGTTGGCGAGTTGGCAGTATCCTTCGGAAGACAAATAGCCTGGCAATTTGTTGAAAGGGCGATATGAAGAGTTGTGAGAGGTGGAGATCATGGGAAAGCCAGGGGGGGGCATCGAAAAGGGCATAGATGAGGTCTTGCCAGGGGATGTTGACGGCGGGTGAGTCACATTCCTTAACGACCGGGTGCTTGCAGTTGTTGCCTCACTAGGCTGCGGGGCAGGAGGAAGGGTTTTTGTGAGGTCCTTCAGGTTGGCAGGATCGCATGGGGCTGGTACGGAGCATTGAGGGGATGGAGGTCAGAGCGTGGCTCTGGACAATCCCCACTAGATTGGGGATTGGTAACATTCGGGGAGATCAGTGGCGTGTAATAAAAAAAAAAAAAAAAAAAAAAATGGCATTTGGTGACTTCAGGATATGCACGGCAGGCTTGGACGAGGTAAAGGCAAGCCCCGCTGCTTGGTGGAGGGGTGTTGGAGGAGCAGGGATGGGTGACTCTGCTGATAGTTTCTTGGGACTCGGAGTGGGAATAACTACAGAAGTGGTTGGATGGGTGTTGAGTTCGCCGGGTGGGGTTTATCAGGTTTGGGTGGTTTGGATATTTGATTGGGGTGGAGATTTGAAGACTGGCCGCCGTTTGGGCAGGTTATCAGGATCTGGGAGAGGGGCCTTGGTATTGTAGGCCTGGGGAAGGCAAGGCAAAATAGGGAGGGGTAAAAGATTTATGGGGCAGGGAGCAGCGGGCCCCTTCCAGGTGGGAACTGGAGGCGTTGGTCCCGAGGGATAGATGTGATCTTATTTTGCAGATGAGCACCGTGGCAAGGAGCGGTTGTGTCTGGGGTTATTCAGAAGGGAAAGACTAAGGGCTGGTTGAGTCGTGTTTATGTATGGTCAGATGACCCTGGGAGTGAAAGTAAGGAGAGGCTCGGGGCTTGGGGGTCTGACGGGGAAATGGCTGGAAGCAGGCAGGGTACAGGGTATATATGGGGGAGGAGTGGCGCCAGGTCCAGAGCGTGGCTCGGTAGGTGACCAGATTAAGGATTGTCACCCGATGGTGGGAACGGCTAGGGTCAGGATGCACACGCGGACTATGGTAGAGTGGACCGTGTCCTTCAAAAGTGTTAGATTTGTTGGGGCTGGAGAGGCATCGGATCCGCCAGGTGATGAGGGACTTGGCGGGTTCAGCAGCCTATGGATATTCATCGGTGGTAGGCGGGGGGGGGCTACTGTGAAGGGGGCAGAACCCCTAATATGATAGCTACATTATCAGTAATCAGTGGTGTATCAGATAATTATGTTGGTGGTTGATGTGGCTATAGTGGAAGGGGGCTGAGTACCTTTAAACAATAAATCTGCAGGTTTATCAGATACTCGTATGGATTATGGGGGGTCCACTTTGGAGGGGCCAGGAGCGCAAATTATGTTAAACTCGGCGTGTTCGAGGGATTATCGGTTATTCAGATTGGTGGAGGACGGGGCCCACTGAGTAGGGGCGAGAGCCCGTAATAGGATAGAATCGTCGGGGTTCTCGGACATTCATGCTGGTGGAGTATGTGGGGCCCACGGTGGAGGGGCCATGAGCGTGAATTATGATAAGCTCGGCGTGTTAGGCGTGGTAGCGGTTGCTCAGATTGGTGGAGGACGTGGCCCACTGAGTAAAGGGGGGGGCCCACTCTGGAGGGGCCATGAGCGCGAATTATGATAAGCTCGGCGTGTTCGGCGGATTATCGGTTGATCAGATTGGTGGAGGACTTGGCCCACTGAGTAAGGGAGAGAGCCCTTAATAGGTCGGAATCAGCGGGGGTCTCGGAAATTCGTGCTGGTGGATTATGTGGGGCCCACTGTGGAGGGGCCATGAGCGCGAATTATGATAAGCTCGGCGTGTTCGGCGGATTATCGGTTGCTCAGAGTGGTGGAGGACGTGGCCCACTGAGTAAAGGGGGGCCCACTGTGGAGGGGCCAGGAGCGCGAATTATGATAAGCTCGGCATGTTCGGCGGATTATCGGTTGCTCAGAGTGGTGGAGGACGTGGCCCACTGAGTAAAGGGTGGCCCACTGTGGAGGGGCCAGGAGCGCGAATTATGATGAGCTCGGCATGTTCGGCGGATTATCGGTTGCTCAGAGTGGTGGAGGACGTGGCCCACTGAGTAAGGGAGAGAGCCCTTAATAGGATAGAGTCGGCGGGGGTCTCGGAAGGTCATACTGGTGGATTATGTGGGGCCCACTGTAGAGGGGCCAGGAGCGTGAATTATGATAAGCTCGGCGTGTTCGGTGGCTTATCGGTTACTCAGATTGGTGGAGGACGGGGCCCATTGAGTAAGGGGTAGACCCCTTAATTGGTTAGAATCGACGGGGTTATCGGACATCCTTACTGGTGAATTATGTGGGGCCCACTGTTGGGGGGCTAGGAGTGCGACTTATGATAAGATGGGCGGATTTGGCGGATTATCAGTTACTCAGATTGGTGGAGGAAGTGGGTCACTGAGTAAGGGCAGGAGCCCTTAATAGGATAGACTTGGTTGAGTTTTTTTTCGGACATTCATACGGGTGGATTATGGGGTCCACTAGGGACTGGCTAAGAGCGGAATAAAATAAGCTTGGAGGGTTCGGCTGATTGTCGGATATTCGGATTGGCGGAGGACGTGGCCCACTGAGAGTGGGGGAGAGCTCTTAGTATGATAGAAGTGGCGGGGGGTTTCTTCGGACATTCATATGGGTAAATTATGGGGCCTGTGGAGGGGCCAAGATCGGGGAATACGATAAGACTCGGGAGTTTGCCGGATTATTAAATACTCAGATTGGCGGAGGTCCAGGTCACTGGGAGAGGGTGAGAGCCCTTAATATGATCAAATCGGCGGGCTTGTGGACAATCAGGTTGGGGGATTTCGGGGCCCACTAGGTAGGGTCTGCGAGCGTTTAATATACTAGTATTGGCAGGCTTGGCGAATTATCAGCCGATTCATATCGGTGGATTATGTGGCCCATTTGGGAAAGGTCCGGGAGGCCCAAGTGGGAGGGAATTGGGGTGTTCGGTGGGTTATCGTTTATGGGGGAATGATGTAGTCGGGTATGGGGCCGAGAGCCCTTAAGTTAAGGGGATAGGTGGAGCATCAAATATTTGTTTTACAGTAGTATAGGCCCCTGTGGGGTCTGTAACCCCTTTTAAGATGATAGAAGCGGCAGACTATTGGATTTGCTTATCGGTGGATTAAGTGACACTCTGGGGAAAAGGCAGGGGGCCCGTAAGTGGATAAATGCCGCAGATGATTGAATACCCATATTTGTGATTACGTTGCCCACTGGGTATGAGCTGAGGGAGCTCCTTAATATGTTAAAAGATGGGTAGATTATTGGATAGGCATAGTGGGGCATTACATGGCCATGGCGAAGAGGGGAGAGCTCTTAATCTGTTTAAGTAGGTAGGGGGGGGGGTTGCAGGGGTTATCCCAGTTGGAGGGGTGGCATTTAGGATTTTGGCAGGTTATGTATTAAGGGCATTGGAGGGTACATTACGGAGGCTTCAGCTGAACAGTAGGTTTGGGCTTGGCTCCACGGGGGGGTTTAAGGTTGGTCAATGTGTTGGGAGAGTGGAGTGAATTGACGGTCGGTGTTGGCGGGCTGGCCAGTGTTAAGGAGTCAACGCTGGCCAGCTATGGCGGTCTCCTCACTTTCGGGTCTGAGTGGACAGGTTAAGATGAGTACTGAGGCATAGAAATGCGGCTGTTTTTGACCGGGAAAAACGAGCCAGGATGGCCAGCGTGGGGGCGAGGATGGCTACAGTTTGAGGTAGCCAGGCTGTTGTCATATTGCACCCTGGCGGTTAGCCCGGTTGAGCTCTGAGCCTAACGGAGATCGCGGCTGAGCTTGAGAAATATGGCTTCCGCTTATTCAGGTGCATCAAGGATTTCCTCCTCGTCAATTACGAAGGCTTAGTTGGTTGGTTGCCACTCAGACTCGATTAAGGTTCGGAGATTTTGTGTTGTCTTGTATTTGTTCAGCTGTGGCCGATTAAATCATTCCAAAGATTTATATGTTGTGCAGTGTTTTTATTGAAGGGAGTTGGGGGAACAGCGGGAGATAACATGGAGCTCTAGTCCAGTCATGCCCCCTCCATTGTAGTGAATGGAAAGGGCGTAGGGGTGCTCCTGTGATTGATGGGGTGGGCGTGACATGGAAGGGCCTTGTAGCTGGAGTTGGTTTGCTGACACTCTGACCAATGAACTGGTATCGAGGCCCCTTGGACTCCTCAAGGTGGAAGTCCAGGCTGGGATGCATACTGAAGGGCATAATGGATGGTGAACCTTGAGGGACTGGGCTGCCTCTAATTCCTGGGTTACCAGCCCTTAGACCTGGTACCCGTGTAAGTTGGCTATTGGGGAAGTGCATGTTTTTTTAAACAAAAATGTAACACTTAAAAAAAAAACATGCCAACCAATTTTATTGATAAAAACCATGAAGGCAATATCAGTTAAATACCATATTTTTGCCCCATAGGAGGCACCTGTCTATAACCCAGGATGCACCCAGGATTTGGAGGAGGATCCCAAATACAGACAGTGTGTGTGGCATCCCCGATACAGACAGTGTGTGTGGCATCCCCGATACAGACAGTGTGTGTGGCATCCCCGATACAGACAGTGTGTGTGGCATCCCCGATACAGGCAGTGTGCAGCATGCCCCCACCAAAAAAACATTCTTGAGCTTCCATGCAGCAGCAGCCATCTCCTGCCAACATAAACTTGTACAGACACACACAAACACACATTACTGGGGTCTGCCACCTCCACTCGTGGCCCGTCACAGCCACCAACAGTCACCTATGCTGCCGCCTCCACACATACAAGTTCGCAGTGGGGCAATTCCGGAATCCAAGTGGGCGTGGCCTATTTCCAAGGACAGTGGTGCGAGTCACGGGCTACACACACCCTGAAGCTGGAACCGGCGCCCTGCAAACTTGTATGTGTGGACGTGACGGCAGCGGCAATGCACCCCAGTAATGTGTGTTTGTTTGTGTCTGTATGCGTTTATGTCGTTGGGAGATGCTGATGCGGCATGTGAGCATGAGAATTTAAGTTGTTTTTTTTTTTTGTAAGTGCGTCTTATATGGTGAAAAATATGGTAAGCATGTCAGTTAGTGAAGTTACCCACTTGCTGGCAGGTGACTTGCCAGCCCCTCCTGCCATGTAAACTGGTATAGGGGGTCTCATGGACCCCTTTAGAAATATATATATATATATATATATATATATATATATGTCCTTGATTTTTATTTTAATATATTATATATTTTTTTTACCTACCTCAGTCCATCGCCACTACCCTGACAGCTGGGTGTGAGTGGCAGAAGCCAGGAGTGGGGCTGAGGATCGATGTCTCCTGCCTGCTCTTGGCTTGCGTTGCTTACTTCGGCTTCCACTTCTCACTTCCTCAGCAAGGAGGGGCCTTTTTACTGGTGGAGTGTGCTGATGTGTGGTGTAGGTGTATTGTAGGTGTGGTGCACCTGTAGTAAACGTAGAGGTGTAGGTGTGGTGGAAGTGTAGGGGTATTGTAGCAGTAGTGTAGTTGTAGCTGTGGTGTAGATGTTGAGGTAGTGCAGCTGTAAGTGTTGTGTAGGATTAATGTCAGTGTAGATGTGGTGTAGGTGTAATATAGGGTTTTGTTCAGGTGTAGTGCAAGTATAGCATAGATGTAGTGTAGCTGTAGGTGCAGTGTAGCTATACATGTAGTGTAGGTGTAATGTATGGAAAGGAGTGGTTTAGTTGTGGTGTAGGTTTAGTGCCGGTGTAGCTGCAGTGTTGTTGTGTAGGTGTGTCGTAGGTCTAGTGTAGGTGGGGTGTAGGTGTAATGTAGGGGTGGTGTAGGTTTAGTGTAGGTGTTATTGGTTTAGTGTAGGTGTATTTTGACTGTAGGAGTTGGAGTATAGTCGTGGAGTGAGTATAAGATTCCCGGGCCGATCAGATCTCTCCCCGCGGGGCATCCGAAATCGGGATGTCCCGCGGGGTGAAACCCCCCAGGAAGCCCCCAATCCTACCTTTTCCACGTTCCAGCGGCGCATGCGCATCCGCCGCCGCCTCCCGCGCGTCCCTCTAGCAAGGCGCGCTCCCGTTCCGGCAGTTTGTGAATGACCGGCACGGGTGCACTCCCTGTAAGAGGGACGCGCGGGAGGCGGCGGACGCGGACACGCTCTGCTTGTCCGCCGGCGGGGATTGGCTGCAGCGGTCACGTGGGAGAGGTGAGTTTTCGGGGCTTTCTGGGGGGTTTCACACAGCGGGGTGCCCCACCGAAGTAGACCAAAATCCTGGGTGTTGGTCCACTTTAAAGTACAGCTGTAAATGCAGAATGGTGTAGGGGGAGGTGTGGTGTAGTGTAGGTGTAAGTGAAGTGTAGTTGTAGGTTTGGTGGAGATGTAGTGCAGGTAATATTTTTTATATGGAACCCCTGTGCTAACCTTACCTTACTCCTGGTCCAATGGCGCAGGGCGGGTGCCATTTGTGAATGGCCGATGTGGGCACGCTCCCTGATAGAGGGAAGCGCGAGATGCGGCCGCCAGCGTGCTCGGAGCCGCTGTGGTTTGATGCCACTTTGACGTGCATACCACAGCGGCTCCGAGCGCACTGATTGGACGAGCGGCCACGCATGCGCTGTAGGAACGGGGTGAGTTGAGTTGATCTGGGCGTTCTGGGGGGTTTCACGCAGCGGGGCACCCCCGATCTGGGTGCCCCACGGAAGTGGACCAAAACCCAGGATAGTGAAAATCCTGGGTGTTGGTCCACTTTAACAGTGGAAGGCTTCTGGGATTTGTAGGTAACAGCTATACTAGGGGCTTTACTCAGGGCTAGGAAAGCCACTCTGACTTGAGTAATACAGATCCACAGGAATTTAAGAAACTTATAGGTAAATCACAGGTCTGGGGGCAGAAGAGGAAACTAATAAGGCAGACCACCTGACAAAAATAGAGTTTTCCCTGAAATCAGTTTCTGAGCAGGACTTCCTAAAGCTGGGCTGTGGGTGGAGGTAATCAAACATGTAGAGGCCATGCTAAAGTCAGAGTCATTGCATGAGCAGAATTTTAGAATAACGCTCAGGAGCTGCAATTAAACCGGGCCTTCACCCTGAATAAGAGTATATCTTGTGTATTTCCCTATACATATAGTTTGTTCACATTAAAAATCATCCTACCTGCATCTACTGCCTTTAAACATCCAAGATGGCGGCAGTCTCAGGCTGCCTGCAAACAGGAAGTGCCCTCTAACTTATGTGCTGGTATAAATGTATATTGATGCTTGGTGCCAGGTGAATTTAAAGTGGACCAACACCCAGGATTTTGACTATCCTGGGTCTTGGTCCACTTCGGTGGGGCACCCCCGATCGGGGTGCCCCGCTGTGTGAAACCCCCCCGAACCCCCCGAACTCACCTCTCCCCGCGCCGACGGACAAGCCGCGGACAAGCGGCTCCTCCGCCGCCTCCCGCGCGTCCCGCGCCGGCCATTCACAGACGATAAGGTAAGGAGCTTGGGGGGGTTTCACCCCGCGGGACATCCCGATCTCGGATGTCCCGCGGGGAGGGAGGTGATCGGCCCGGGAATCTTATAGATTCCCGGGCCGATCACCGGTGGGTGTTGGTCCACTTTAAGTCATATTACTACACTCCTGAAAAAATGTAACCTATTTTACCAGTTTTTCTTCAATCTAGACTAGCAGATGCATTCATTTTTGAAGATTCTTGGTTTCGATTGTGGTATTTCAACTGGATTAGCCCTTTTTTTACATCACCATCAATATATTTATTTACTTTACAGGTGCCACTTTGTGTTGTGAATCGGGGTATCACAAGGTAAGGACCACTGGTTCATTGCAGATCTATAGATTTGATGTCGGCTGCTTGAGGAGAACCAGCAATTCTGTCTACCAGCGGTGTCCATCATGGTTGGTTCACACACCCTAACATGACTACCCAATTTATTGCAGTGGAGTGGACACATGGGAGTGGAAACAAGGCCCCCAGGCATCTGCCGATAGAGACAGCATCACTGGGAGATGGAATGCCTCGATCTCCATCTTTGGTATGCAGTGCATAGGATGGAGGAGCTGCAAACTCCACCAACTCTGAGGCGCTGTGGGAGACAAAGGAGAAAATAGGCTTTATTCTTTTTTAATCTAGACAATTCCTTTAAATTCTCTGCCCAGGCACAAACAAACTCTCTCACGAACTCTACAATACCACAAATGGGGGTACCACGCAATCAATCTTAATGTGCTACACTTTAAAACTATATGAACACTTTCACAAGAAGGACTGCGGGCGCCCTGCCCAGCTGAAGCGGCACGGGTAGCCGCGTGTGCAAGTGTCCCTGCTGTGTTCCCCTTACTCTTTATTGTGTGAATTTTTGAACGGATGTGCTGCCATCTCCCCTGGTCGGTTAACTGTATATTGTTTTTGATTCAGACGATTGTCTTATGCTTAAAGCACGCTGCACTTTTCGTGTCCATAATTATATTAGTCTCTGCATATGCACTAGCACTTTGTATATATATATTTTGTCATTTTTATGCATTATTACATATGGTTGGTTGTATTAATCAGTTTTATAACTGCAAATAATTATCACAGGTCACTTTTTTTTGCAATTTTGGTGTAAATAGGTCTTGAATACCAGGGGGGTATTTATAATTTTGTGCCGGCACAAAAAAAGATATCTTTCCCCTCTCTTTGATGCCTTAAGGGGATCTGTTCTTCATATTCCCAGTTATCATTGTCTGTCTGTATATATTTTGGCAGCCCTAGATGTGATTTAAAGTGGACCAACACCCTCCAAAACAACATCTCATTGATCACTTTAATATAAAGTGACAGGCAGAGAGAAATGAGGGCAAGGTAAGAGAGGAGCCTGGAAGGGGGCGTGGTCAGCATGATACGGGAGGGGTGTGCTGGGCCAGGGAGCTGATCAGCGCTCAGGCTGGAACAGGGAAGCCACAGGCGGAATCCCGGGGCTGACGTCGGGCAGAGCTGCCGGGAAAGCCCGATGACAAAGCCGCCGACACAGGGCAGCGATGGATTTCAGCCTGCTGAGAAGCCTCATCACCATCAATCCTTGTGTACGGTTGAATGTTCCAGGCCTGGTTGTGAAGAACTGATGGGCGCTGCACACTGCATCAGACAGGCCCTGTCACTCCGCATCAGTGAGCCGTGCTGCCTCCTGCACTTCCTGCTACAATCTGGTAATACAATCTGGTCCCAGGGTTTCCCTGCAAGGTGAAAGGTGACTGCTTGAATCACTCATCTCCTCTGCAGCCCGCACCAGGAACAGCAGCTTCCCCGTCGGCAGCCCTCTGATTAACTGGAGGGGGAAGACCCTGTCCCAAATGCTTTGTGTATTCAACACAGCAGGAAGAATTGAGCACAGGTGTACACTTTGCTCAGGATAGATTTGTGGTGTGCAGAGCTCCATTTCAGATGCCTGGGGGAGGGGTATATGGTTTGATTGCTCAGGAAAACTTCAGCTACAGAAATAATATATAATGAATTGATAACTTAAATAACTTAAATCTTCTCTTCCTGACGTCATCGGGGGGCGTGGCCTCTCTTCGCTCTTGCACGTCTCGGCGGTGGCTGGCAGATTGATGGAGGGAAAGGAGGGAGGGGGCAAATGACAGCAGGGGGCGGGGCAGCAGGGTTAGTGGGCGGGGCATTACAGGCAGAGAAGGGAAGCCACAGGCAGAATCCCGGGGCTGACATCAGGCAGAACTGCTGGGGAAGCACGATGACAAAGCCGCCGACACAGGGCAGCGATGGATTGCAGCCTGCTGAGGAGCCTCATCACCATATATGTAAGTGGCAGGTCATTGTATGTGTGTGTGTGTGTCTGTGATATGCTCACTGATAGATCTGTCATACAGGCATATCTGGTCGGGGAAATTGCGCATGCGCAGTAGCGCTGATTTAGGTCAGGTGAAGCGCCGCTCGCTCCCGATGCAAGCGGCACTTCACCTAAATACTGCACATGCGCGTGATTTCATGTAGGAAGAGGTCAAACGATCTCTTCCTTTTTGAAAAAAAACCAAGATGGCGGCCAGATATTAAAATGGAAGCGATGGAGCATCCGAGGTAAGTTATTATTCTAAGCATACAGCACGTCCTGCTCCATCTATAATAATTACACATGGGTAATACCCCGCCAGAGGGCTCTGTTCACTGCAGACATGCAAAAACAGGCTCCTCCCGGCCCTCCACACACCCAGGGACCTCCCACAAATCCCCAGATTTCTCTGCAGTGCTGAACTGCGAAGACATGAAGATATCACGCTCTCGCATGCGAGCGGGGCTTTACAGCCCGAGGCCCTGCGGGACTATTTCCACCCGTCCTCTTTATGAAGAATATGCCTCCCATCCTGGGCTGCGTTGGTCGGGTGAAGGTAGGCAGCACCTTGTGTGCTTAACGGAGCCATGCTCCACCGCAATCCCCCACCATAGGGTAGGCGGTTAGGCCGATGGTGAGCCTCTAGTGGATGCCCCTCCCGCATTGTTGCCCGTGCCCCTCACAGAGTTAGTCCCTGGACGCTGGTCCGCTTCCCCCTCGCTTCCTCCCGTAGCTCGGGGGAAAAGAAAGGGGGGGGGGGTATGTGTGGCAGTCCTAGTGCAATATAACACGTTAAGGCCTTTGATCTTTTATTATACTTGGGTGTCAGTGTCGCGCTCCTTGCTCCACAGTTACAAGCCTGTTTGTCCTTTCATTAACATTAGCGTACTGCCCAGACGGCAGCATTATTTTCCAGTGTGACAGCAACTGCGCTTTCTATCCACTACTGTCTTTCTTTTTTCCGTTGGTTAGAGCTTCGCTCTCTTTGGGGGAGGCGGGGACTCGGCATGACGCGCTCCGCGTCACAGCCTGGTCAGGCCCGCCCCTCGAGGTTCGCTTGGCGCCATTTTGACAATCTGCGCGCGCGTGGTGCGATCCGCCTCCTCCCTTGGTCATGTAAGTGCCCTCCGGGGCGGCATTGTTCTATGTGTTTATTCAGCTGTGCATGGCACTGACACCACCCCTCTTGTCCCATTATGTCTTTCAGACGCCAGGACTTCGGTGGCTTCTCCCGGCCTCACATATATTACAACGGGTCCACATAACTAATTCTCCCACTTCCTAGCGGGTCTTGGGGCATCCAGGGTTTCCTATTGCGTAAATCCCTGCGGGCATACTGCTCAGATAATCACCATATGGAGGCAACTCAGAATTATGTACCCGGGGTCCCTCGGGGACATGACCGGCTGTGTGCGGTGTGTGGTCAGCCCCATGCTGATGCTGACAGAGCACGGGTCTGCGGACCGTGTGCTGAACAGGCACTGACCCTGCAATCAGGTTTGCCAGTGGCTGCACCTCCCTTCAATACACCCGTCTCCCCGGACCTAAACCTCACTCCTGATGAGTCTCACTCGAGCGGGGATGACCTGCAAGCCGTGCCGCGCATGCTGCCTATGGCGAAGCAGGTGCTGTCTGGATTGGCGGAGCGTATGGGCCCTGGTAAGAAGCGGTCCCTGATGCCTCCTGGCTCTCCGGTTCCTAACGATACCGATGACTCTGCTGATATGCAGGACCTTGATCCTTCTGAGGAAGGTGAGCTATTCTCAGATTCGGGCTCCTCGGATGAGATGCCCGGGAGCTGTGATGATTCTGGGCCCGGTTCTTGGGGCCTGTGTGACACAGATGAAATTCTTATTAAGATCTTTGAGGTTTTGTCAATCTCCCCTCCTGGAGAGACTCCCAAGCCTAAGAAGGAGAGTTTCCACACAGCGCCGGCGCGCTTGGAGTTCCTGGAACAGGATCATTTCCAGAATCTTATATCCCAAGAATGGGAATCGCCTTGTAAACTTAAAGGGGTCCCAGGGGTCTGGGATTGGAAGTACCCTTTCCCTCCTGATGTGGTTAATTTTTGGTCAGCACCCCTTGTGGTGGATGCACCAATTATAGGGGTTACTAACCCCTCCTTCATGACGGCTCCTTATTACCGTACCCTTCGGGATGCTGAGGACCGGCGCATTGACAGACTGGCTTCCCACGCCTTCTCATGTGCAGGAACGGCTCTGCGCCCGGTCTGTGCCGCGGTCATCACTGCGGTGGCCACCAGGACTCTTGTCAGAAAAGTACTTGACCACCGTCCTGAGGACCTCCCCTGGGGGGTGTTTAATGCATCAGACTGTGATGTGTTTGTGAAGTTCATCCTCTCAGTGCTGGATGACACCATTAAGTTGTGTGCTAGAACCTCTGCCTGGTAGCTATTCGCCGCCTGGTCTGGCTGCGACAGTGGGGTGCTGACGATGCTATGAAAAAGGCTCTCACTGGCCTTCCCTTCAGAGGACGGCGACTATTTGGGGCCCGTTTGGACCTTTTTGGGAGAAAGGGTAAGGCACCCCTGCGCAGAAGGCCGCTCCAGCCTCCCTGGGCCAGGGCCACCCCTCCACCTCCCTACGTTAGTGTCAAACGCAAACCTGAGGTGTGCTTCCAACTGTTCGGTGTGGATTTCCACCATGGGGTGGGCAGGCAACGCCCTGGACCCTCTGGCAGGACTAAGTCCAAATCTGCCAAGACCTCCCAAGCATGAAGGGACGCCCTCGCCCTTCTGGGCGAGGGTACTGCTGCAGCAGCTGTCTCCCATCTAGGAATGTACCTTCTCCTTTCGGGTGGTTCCAGGAGGTAGTTCCCCTGGACACAGGATAGCATTTGCTTGGTGGTCCCTCTCAGTGGTTGTCAGGGTGCTTCTAGCCCCTGTTTTTCCCTCGGGAATTGGTGCAGGCCGTACTGGGCCTACAGAGTTTGGGCTTACTTACAGGTTGCCCTTAACAGTATGGGGCTATGGCCTCTATATTAACCTTCCTCCTTCCCTCAACAGTATGAGGCAGTCTGGGCCACGCTGGCCTATGGTAGGCCTGGCAATTCTACTCTCACAGGTAGTCCCTATATGACATCTCTGTCTTGGGACACAGGCGCCCTGTGCAAGGGGGGCTTCCGACCTCCTGTGGAGTTCTAGATCTTCTTAGTTCCCCCTGTGTCTGCTGGACACCAAGACCGTTACTAGGCGGTGTGGCAGGACCAACCCTGCGGCTTGAGGCATTGTTGGTGGCCTCTCTTTCGCTCCCAGGCTACTCGCCATGGCGCGAATGGGGGTGATGTCTCGGACATGCCTGGGGGGGGGGGGGGGGCGTCCGCATTAGGACCTAGTGGGTCGTCTTTCCTTACTCCCCAGTCTCTACGTCAGGCCGAGTGGATTGGTCGGCCGGCGGTGTCCCCTGGGAGTTACTGGATGGGTGCTCAGTCACCTCAATCCCTCTTGGTCCCTTATCTGCTATCTCCATTCCTTGGATTCAGTTCAGGCTTGAGCCTTCTTCCTTGGCAACAAGTGGACTCCTGGTTACGGGGGCTCTGCCCCCCTTTGCTGACTTCTTACTTTCACCAGGAAGGATTGCAGCTGGTGGGCCCGTTGGTGGCGTATCAGATGATGTCCCTTATATACCGAGCCCTTGGGCTCTTCGGCACAGTAGGTTATTGATCCTACATGGGGTTCCAGCACCCCTGGGGCTTGGTCTGTGCTCGTTCCCCCTTGGTAAGGTGGTTCCTCTTGAGCTGATCATATTCAAGGGCCCTGTCAGGGAGCACCCCCTTCTTTGCTTGCATCTTCCTGTGAATGGTCACCTTGGGTACCAAGTCTCGCAGGTAGGTGGGGGGAGGGACTTTCTTCCAAAGCCCCCCGTGGTTCCTAGGTAGGGTCCCTTAGAGGGTCCATCTTTCCTACTGGTTGTTGCAACAGTGAGCCTTCCGTTGACTCTATACGGCTGGACTTCTCCTCTTTTAGGACCTGTCTATTTGGGGACTCTTGGTCCGTTGGAAGACAACGGTCTGTTTTATTATTGGTCTGGAGCTTGAAGCAGGATGATCCCTCTGGAGGGTTCCCGATCCCTATCTGGGCGGGGGTCTACGCCCCCTGCTCCTCAGAGGTATTCGCTCCAATAGATGCCTTTCAGTGGTAGGTTATGCTATCCTGGTGGTGCTCTGAGAGCCAACTAGGGTGGCTCTGTTGGGTCTCGCTTATACCACAAGGGCTCCGCCCTTGTTTTTACTGTCCCAGAATATTCTGACTCTGGTCATGGGGGCTTAGTAAAATTATGCATAGACTTTCTATCTTATATGCCTTCTCTTCGCTCACCCTACTATGTGGTGTTCTGCGCACAGTTGTGCTGATAGAGAGACCCGTGAGATTGATGGCCTGGGTGGCCTTGTGAACTGTGGTTCGCAGATGCTTCTGCTGAGGTCTGCTGACCTGTACGCTCTCTCAGGAGTGCGGTTCTGCCCTTGTCAGGCCACTTCTTTTGTCGTCTCACTCTACAGACTCTTGTCTGGGGCTTGACAGCTGATTCATTCACCCCTTGGAGACGGGCTTATCTTCTGGGTGACTTGGTATATGGGGGGCTAGGAGCAAGCTTCCTTGGCTTCCTCTTCCTACGTCTATTGTGGTTCATGGTGTACCCATGCTGATTGGCATGAGTTTTGGTCTCTTACCTGTTGGACGTTCTTGGTTCCCAGGGTTCTAGAGTCTTTACAGCATAGGTTGGGGTTGGCTCCCCATCTAGGTACTCTGAAGGTCCAGGTTCTGTCCTGGCTGTCTTCCTGTAGGAGTCTGGTTCTGTCTTCCTTGTGAGGAATTCTCTTGGGGTTTGCTCATGGGCATCTCCCAAGTAGTTTCTGTGGTTCCTGTTGGGATCCATTTTTCATTCTGTTTGCCCTGCGGATTTTCCCTTGGGACTTATGCCGGATGCTGTCTGAGCTGCTTTGTAGTCCAAGTCGCTTCTCTGGGGGCTCCTGTCTCAGTCAGACGTGTGCCTGAGAAGGTGGATCCGATTACTTAGCCTTGGCTCGATATATATATATATATATATATATATATATATCTATATGCACACCATGCCGTGGTGGTATTCCGTCTTATGCCGGACCTCTGTGCCCAAGTGGTGTTTTATGATCATTGTTTAAGTCCTTTTAGTCTAACTACGGACCTTATTCTTAATAATGCTAATGTTAAGGGTCTACATTCCCTCAACAGGTGTTGCAATTTTTCCTGATGGTTTCTTGTCCCTTAGGGGGACTGATGCCCTTGGGGTCTGCGGCGACTCCTTATGTATGCGCCTGATATCTCTTGCTTCCAGGGCCACTTCGCCCTTTGGATTGATCTTACTTGGATGCCTTCTGGTCCTGAGTAAAGCTTTCGGCTTCTTGCTAATGAAGGGGTCAGTATTCCCGCCTTTTGACGGGTGACCAGTTCTCATTCCCCTTGGGAGAGTTCTAAGTTTTCCACAAGGCTTCCTTTGCCTGTGGGCTGGTTGGGCCGTTACACTGGCCTATTCCTTTAAGGGGGAAGAATCTCCCTTTTTCATTTTATTCCGTTATATTGGTGTTTGGGTACCATTGGACCTTCAGCACCAGGTTTTTTTCTGTTGAATAAGTTACTAGACTGTTGCTTGTCTCTGTTCATACCTTTCAAAGGTCTTGTTATGAGATTGACGTTAGAGCCTCTGCTCATGTCATACCTGGTTGCAAAGTTTTGCAGGTGACAGCGCCTTTACTGTCCGCTGTGCCTTGTTTTTGGAGATCCCACCCTACTTTATGGACACTGCTATTGGATGTCCCATGTGTAATTATTATAGATGGAGCAGGACGTGCTGTATGCTTAGAATAATACAATTCTGTGAAATACTCACCTGTAGAATTGGTATTATACGCATACAGCACGTCCTGCTCCACCCCACCCTGGTTTTACATTTTTCTGGATCCCCGTCTCCTCTTTAATTTGGTGCCATCCGATCCCCCGTGGGGGCTCGGATGGCTCCAGGAGAGCCCCCGGAATAGGCCGCCCCCCCCCCCCCGCTTCTGCAGCAGCAGCTGCTAACTGTAAAAAAAATAAAAAATAAAAATGACATTCACTTACCTGCGTGTGCGCTGGCTCCCGCTGTCCCTCCTCTTCACCTGGGGTGCCTCCGATCCCCCCCAGGACTTACAGATCTTCAGGAGAGAGCCCGGGGGGGCGGGGCTAATGACGTCATCAGCTGTCAGATGCCAGTGATCGGTGCCCGGGGAAGGAGGTGGCAGGAGATCATCTGATCTCCTGCCTCCCCCTTCTCTGGATGCCGATCACCGGCATCTGTCATCAGAGCGGCGAGGGACAAGAGCTTACAATCGGAGTACAGTAAAAAAAATAAATTTTTTTTTTAATAAAATACTTTTATTACTTGTGTGGTGTTTTTTTTTTCACAGTTAACCCTTTGTGAGCTGGTAAGGGGTCCATGAGACCCCTTATACCAGCTCACAAGGCTCTGGGTCTGGCAAGTCACCTGCGGCTAGTGGGTGACTTGCCATTAACCCCCAGCCCCCCATTACCTGCCTCCCCAACGGCCAGGGGGGGGGCAGAAGGGCCCGGGCCACTTAGTGGCTATGTGGGCTAGTAGCCTGCAGGGCCAGGGGCCACCAATGCTGGCCCCTGCACCCTGTTCTACAGCCCCCATAGCTGCCCGGGTCGGTAATGCTGGGTAGGGGAGACCCTACGTCATTTTTTGGGGGGATTTTTAAGGGTTTTTAACCCTTAAAATTCCAAAAAAATGGGGTTCCCCCCCCCCCCCCCCCCCTGGGAGGGGGGACCCTATGTCATTTTTTTTTTTAATTAATCCTTTTGTGTTCTGTCATCCAGCAGCTATAAAAGGCTTCTAGCAAGTGAGCAGAAGCCAGTGATCGCCGAGGGACAGAGTGCTCCAGTATGGATGGGAGGTAAGTATTAAAAAAAATAAATAATAATAAAATATTTTTTCTCTGTGTGGTGTGTACATTTAACCCCTTGTGAACTGGTAAGGGGTCCATGAGACCCCTATACCAGTTCTCAAGGCTGGGGGGATGGCAAGTCACCTGCGCTAGCCAGTGACTTGCCATTAACCCCCGGCACCCCCATTACCTGCCTCCCCAAAGGCCAGGGGGGGGGGCAGAAGAGCCCGTGGCCACGGGCTGTGCGGGCTTGTAGCCTGCAGGGCCAGGGGCCACAAAAGCTGGCCCCTGCGCCCTGTTCCTACAAGCCCTGCATAGCTGGTCCCGGGCTGGTTACTTAAGGGGGGCCCCATGTCATTCTTTTTGGGATTTTTAAGGGTTTCCAACCCTTTAAAAATCCAAAAAAAATGCCCCCCCCCCCCCCCCCGGGAGGGGGAACCCTATGTCATTTTTTTTCTCGATTTAACCCTTTGCAGTGTGGATGGTAGTTGTATTTTATTTGTAAATGTTAAAAATTACTTGTTTCAGTTAGGGGGGGTCTCCTGGGCAGGAACAGGGGGCTACCGATAAATATGTGGTACCGTTCTAATCGGTAGAAATGGGGCTTTCACATGCAATATGGTTTTCCCTAATAAAATACATTTTTTATTTAAAATAAAGGAGGCAATTTTCTAAAAAAAAGTTTATTTATTTATTTTTTTTACTTAATAATAAATAAAATTAATAATAAATAAAATTTACAAACAAGACATTTCATGTTAAAGCCTAAACTCTGCTGCAAAAAATATATATATAATTTTCCTGAAAATTCCAGCAAAAATGTCGCAAAACATGGCGCAAGATGGGGAAAAATGACCTGTCAACAGAGGGTGACAAAATCTCAAGTAGGCTGGCAATTAAAAGGGTTAATAGTACCTCTGCATGTTGGGTATTGTTCTGTTCGGGGGACCTTGCGCTTTCAGACTTAGCTTGTTTTTTCTTGTTTGCATATTTATATTTTAGGAAAAGGTGTTTTTATTCAGCTTTTTTATACATTTTTTAGGGAAACCCAGCGCAACCAAAGAATTCTTTGAGGGATCAATTCCTGAAAGATGAGCCCACTACAACAAGCTGGGTACGCTCAGAAAGCTTAACATGTGTACTTTCAGGGAATATATGGTTTATGGGGGATATTCCAAATGTAAAGGGCTGTTTTGGTTGAAAAATCGCAAGGTGCGCACTTTGTCTGCAGAGCTGAAATTTTCAAGTAAAATTACCGTTACGCACATGCTTTACTTTGGGGTGTTTGGCAACTCTTCCCTTGACAGTAGCTATGCATGTTGGGTATCGTTCTGTTCGGGGGATGTTGCTTTTTCAGATTATACTTGTTTTTTCTTGTTTGTATATAGTTTTTTTAGGAAAATGTGGCTTTGATTCTGCTTTTTTATCCTTTTTTTAGGGAAACTCTTTGCAACCAAAGAATACATTGAGGGATTACTTCCAGAAAACTGTGGCCACATCAACAAGCCTGGTACAAATAGAAAGCTTGAGGTGTGTACTTCCAGAGAATATATAGTTTGTGGGGGGTATTTCAAATGTAAAGGGTTGTTTTTCTGGAAAAACTGCAAGGTGCACATAGCGCATATCACAGTTGTATTTTTTCTGAAAATCCCCTAAAGCTCTGTTTCAGTTTGGGGGAGTCTCCTGGGCAGGAAAGGGTGTCTACCAATACATATGTGGTACTGCTGTAACCGGGAGAAATTAGGATTTCACACACAATAAGATTGACAAACTTACATTTTTTATTACAAAAAAACACTACAAATTGTAAAAAATAGATTTTTTTTTTATTTTTTTGCAAATATTTCGCCAAAAAATATTAAGAATACACCTAAAAATGACAAACAAGACATTTCATGTTAAAGCTCAGACTCTGCTGAAAAAAACAATATATCATTTTCCTGGGAAATCCCTGGAAATCGCTTCAAAAATCACATTTGAACCTGGGGAGTGCAAAATAGTGCAAAATGGTCTGGTGTGACAAAAACTCCAGGTAGGCTGGCACTTAAGGGGTTAAAGCAGACTTTCACCCTGAAAAAGAGCATGTCTTATATGTTTCCCCCACTCTGTACATACAGATTGCTCACATTAAAAATCATCCTACCTACATCTACTGCAGTATATGAACCTTTAAACATCCAAGATGGCGGCTCATGGGGCATCAGGCAGCCTGCAAACAGGAAGTGTCTTCTGACTGTGTCGCTCTGCATTCTGGGATTGCTGTCTTTCCCTGACTCCAGCTCTGCTCTGTCTGAGCAAAGCGCAGCTATAACCTTGCCCCCTGTACTTTATCCCGCTCTCCTGTCCTCAGTATGTGATGCTTCTGAGTCAAGATGGCGGCGCCCATGTCCTAGAGTCCTGAACAGGCTTGCAGCCCGGTGGGGGTAAAATAATAAGTAAGTGACTAAAACCTTAAAATATATTAATTTTAGATGCTGAGTAATAGTTTTTTAGGATTTGGGCTTTTCATTAAATCATGCTGAAGGTCTGGTTTAAGTGAAAGTTTGGACATTAGCAAATTCTCTGAGGCCTTTACCTTGATGGCCTTACGCATTCAATCTTTGGTTGATTTGATAAAAACAATCGAATTCAAACAAACACACACACACATATATCACTTTCCAAGACCTTAGACATTAGAGTGGACCAAGACCCAGGGTTTTGACTATCCTGGGTTTTGGTTCTTGTTCCCGGGGCATCCTGATGGGAAACTTTGCAGGTTGCCCACTCCAACTTCCCTGGTCCTACGGCGTATGCACGGCCTCCTGTCCAATCAGCATGCTAGTCTGCTCTGACGCAAGCTCATCTAGACTCATCTAAGGAGTCGAGCTGCACCGAGCATGCTGGTGGCCTCATCCCTGCTACCCTCTAACAGGGAGCATAGCATTCACAACTGACCATTCACAAATGCCTGGCATGGGCGCACCCTGCTAAAGAGATAGCAAGGATGTGGGTGTGCTGGCACCTGCTCCATTGGACCAGGAGAGAAGGTATACTTGGTGACCTTGGGGGTTTCACACAGCTGGTCATCCCAGTTCTGGATGCCCCAGGGGGAAGGAATCTTGCGGCCCTGAAATCTATAAGATGGTCGTGGATTATGGTCCACTTTAAAACTTGCTGAAGAATAATTCTTTCAATCCAATTATCACCGACTGGTAAATTTAGATTACCACATATATAGCCATTTGGCCAGCATCATGTACTTTTGTACATTTTGAGTGTATACCAAAGAGTGTATATCCATCCCATTTATTTTATTTGGTTGACCATCCACGCTTTGCATGTGTTTGCGTGTAAAGCCCAAACTCACTCGTACCCAGGCTGGATTGTGAAAGTGGATCAAAAATACATTTAGACTTTTGGTCCACAATAATAAACATCCAAGAAATGAATAATGTTATAAAAAAGTTTATTGCCAGAATGAGTAATATACAGTTAACAGTGTAGAAAATACTTTGAATATATAGAGTATCAAAGTATGGACATAGACGTCTGCTTTTATAGGGGACAGCCTCTATAAATCAGACATCAGCCAGGAGGGGAACAGAACAATTATTCCAAGTATGTCACACACCCCTCTTCCAATATTCATGACATATAGGTTATAACCAGTAGAGGGTGAACTTCTGCAGAGATGACAGGAAAAAAAGAGAGCCCCTCCCAGTCCATAAATACCTGGGACCTCCCACACATTACCCAGTAATCGTCTCTGCAGACGGTGAGCAAGTCAGAAGATGGCTGTCTCCTTCCTTACAGGTAAGCCGGGTTTGCACCCGGCCATTTCGGCCCTATTTCTGCCCGGACCTGAATTAAATTTTAAAACAACTATGCCTCCCAGCCTTGGCTGTGGGTCCGGGCGAGGGTAGGCTACATCTTAGCGGGTGTCATAATAGGAGCCATGCTCCTCCGTGAGACCCCATTTTATGGGGTAGGCGTTTACCAGGTTTGGTGATCCTGGTTTGGGTTGCCCTGTCCCTGTTATCCCTTCACTACCTTGTAGCCTGGGATCCCCCCTGTTCCCCGCAACTGGGGGCGGGGGGGCGGCCCCTTATCCCTTTGGTTGTTTGTTTCACTGTTATGTGTGCAGGTTGTGTGTGTGCTTGTGCTGTGGTCTGCTTGCTGCGGCCGCGCTTTGCTGGCCGCCCATTAGTCTCCGTTTTCGGCGGGGAGAGCTTCTCCCCCTCAATTCCGTGAGGGCAGGGGGCAGGGCCGGGCGCTTGGTGTGCCCGCGGCGGCTCGCCCCCTGTCTCTGGTGCCATTTGCGGCGCCCGGCTATTCGCTGGGAACCGCATTGCTTGTACTGGATGGGAAGGGGGCGGGGCCAGGTGCGGCACGCGATCCGCACTGGCCCGCCCCTCTTCTTCCTCTTATCCTCTCGCTGCTGTGGCCGACGCCATTACCTTGGGCTGTGAGTGCCCTGCGGGGCTGCTTTTTTCTTTATTACTTGTGTTTGAACAATGTGATTTCTCTCCTCATTCTATGTGCGGTGAGGCTATGGTATTGTATGTGGTACACATTGTATATATATATATATTAGCCCTGGTGTTTGCATGTATGGCCTTATGATTGTTAAGTGCCTTTCTTGGGATAAGTTGGGGTCTTAAAAATCCTCCCACTCGGGACTTAAAGGGGCATCCCTGGTAGCTTAATTAGCGTAACTCCCTCTGGTCCTTTCGACTACCATTAAAATCATCTTATGGAGGCTTCCCAGGATACCGGGCTCGGGCTCCCTTCGGGGCAATCCAGGCTGTGTGTGGGTTGTGGGGTATCCATTGCGGGGGATAATGTTCTGGTTTGCATACCATGTGCTCAGCAGGCCATAATGCGGCAGTCGGGGTCCCAGGCGTCTGGGTCTGTGCCGCCGGTCTCATTACCTACTCCACACCGCCTAATCCGTACCCCAAGTGACACTGTCATTAGCGGGGAGTCGCGATCTGATGTATGTGCTAGATTGGCCAACATCGAGAAATTGATGTCTAGCTCTGCGGCCACAAAGGCCCCGGCTAAGAGAAAACATTTGCCACCGGCCGCGCCGGTTCTGGGTTTTGAGGATTATTATTATTCTCTTGACTGGTCTGGTTATTCCCCACTTGAGAAGGGGGAATGGTTTCAGAATCTGATGGCTCTGAGGATCAGCAGTTTTTGGATGCTGATGCTGGGCAGGAGCTTGGGGATGCCGTGGATACCCCCAGGATTCGGGCCCACTTATTTGAGGTGCTGGGTATTTCTTCTCCGGCAGAGTCCCCTCCGCAGAAGGGGGCATTTTTTGGGACCTCTAAGCCTAGATTGGAGTTCCCAATTTAGAAGCATTTCGATAATCTGATACTTAAAAGAACGGGAAAGGCCTAGCCGGCTTCCCGGTGTTCCTCAGGGATGGGATAGGAAGTATCCCTTTCCGGTGGACGCGGTGAAGCGCTGGTCGTCCCCTCCCGAAGTCGATGCGCCCGTTCTGGGATTGTCCAACACATCTGTTGTGCACTCTCCGGACGCCACCACGCTAAAGGGTGGTGAGGACCGACGTATTGATCAAATGACATGTCATGCCCTTGCCAGCATGGGTTCGGCCGTGCGGCCTGTGTGTGTGTGTGCTTCAGCGCTCACGGCTGTGGCTACCAGGTCTGTGATTAGGGGCCTTTTGAGTGGTTCCCAGCTTAGCCCGGCCAGTGATGAATTTGCTGCGCGTACGCGGTGTGAATTGTTCATGACTTTTGTCTTATCTGCCTTGGATGACACAATATGTATGTGTAGCAGAACCTCGGCGTTGCTGGTGGCTATTCGCCGATCGGTCTGGTTGCGCCAGTGGGCAGCCGACATTGTGGCTAAGAAGTCACTTACAGGGCTACCCTTCCTGGGTACGCGGCTGTTTGGAGATAAGTTGGATTCGGTAGCGAAAGGAGGAAAGCTACCACAACGCAAGAGGCAGCGTCGCTCCTTTCGGGGGGCAGGCTCCTTTAATCCTTCCTTTCGTGGTGCCAGAGCAGGCAGAGGACCTTCAGAGGTGACTCCTGGGGCAGAGGCATAGGGCGTGCCCGTCCTGGTCCTGCCTGGGGTTCCAAGCCCAAGGCCGCTGCCAAGCCAGCTCAGCAATGAGGGGGCGCCCTCACCCTTGCGGGTGGAGGGACGGTTGCGGCACTTCATCCAGGTCTGGGCCCGGGAGGTCACAGACAAATGGATCTTGGAAGTGGTCTCTTCCGGGTACAAACTGGAGTTTGAGTACCGGCCTCCTCCCAGATTCCTCAGGTCTCGGGTTCCCTCGGACCCCTGGGCTGCGCAGGGGCTCCTGTAGGCAGTGCAGAATCTTCTGGATATGGAAGTCATATGCACGGTGCCTTTCTCAGAGAGAGGCATGGGCTGTTACTCCAACCTTTTCACGGTTCCCAAAGAGGATGAGACCCATTCTGGATTTGAAGCTTCTCAACAGGTTCATCAGAAACAAGAAGTTCCACATGAAGACTTTGCGCTCAGACAAGGACAAAGTCCATAGACATCAAGGATGCTTACCTTCATGTACCGGTTTTCCCAGGACACCAGAGATTTCTCAGGTTTGCGGTGGGAGGTCACCATTTTCAGTTTGTGGCTCTTCCGTTCGGGCTGACCTCGGCACCAAGGGTGTTCACCAAGGTGCTGGCAGGTTTAATGGCCCTTCTCAGAGCCCATGGCGTTTGCATTGTGCCGTATCTGGAAGACCTTCTCATTACGGCTTCCTCTCTCTCTCAGACAGGCGGAGCTAGACACCAGGATGGTGGTGACTACGCTGGAGAGGTTCGGCTGGGTGATCAACCACCCCAAGTTTTCTCTTTCCCCGTCAAGGGAGATTTCATTTCTGGGCATGAATCTGGATACCATTCGGACCAGGGTGTTCTTGCCTCTGTTGACGGTGCAGATGATTCAGAACCTGATCCGTCTTCTTCTTCCAACCCGCGCCCGTCTATCCGGCTAGGGATGAGGCAGGTGGGGTTGATGGTGGCTTCTTTCGAGGCAGTTTCCTTTGCTCAGTTTCACATGAGGTCGCTCCAGCCCCATCTACTGTTGGCTTGGGACAGATGTCCTCTGTCATTGGATCAGTCATTCCGGATGTCTCCCCTGGTTCGGCAGTCTCTTCAGTGGTGGCTGGAACCAAGGAATCTTCTGAGGGGCAGGTCTTTTCTGACCCCTTGTTGGGAGACGGTTACCACGGATGCCAGCCTGTCAGGCTGGGGGGGTTTCTGGAAAGAACATCAGTTCCAGGGGCTGTGGGGTCCTCGGGTGGCCCACACCCCCATCAATGTCTTGGAGTTGAGAACTATTCAGTTGGTGCTGTCACGCTTGACGCATCACCTCCAGGGTTTACTGGTTCAGGTTCGATTGGACAATCGGACTGCGGTCTCTTACACCAATTCACCAAGTAGGAACTCGCAGCTGGAGTTCCTTCAGGGAAGTTTCTCTGATTCTTGCATGGGCAGGGAGCAATGTCCCATGCATCTCAGCAGTGTACATTCCGGGAGTGGAAAACATGGAGGCGGACTCCCTGAGCAGGGGATCCTCTCGCCGAGGGGAATGGTCTCTCGACCACAAGGTATTCCGGTCTCTTTGTCACAAGTGGGGGATTCCGGAGGTGGATCTCTTTGCCTCACGTCACAATCACAAGCTTCCTGCATTTGTTTCTCTGTCTCAGGATCCTATGGCCCTGGCAGCGGACACCATGTCTCTTGCCTGGAGGGATCTGAGGTTTCCTGTTCCTGTTTCCCCCCTTCTCCATGGTAGGCAGGGTGGTGTGCAAGCTGTCCCAAGAGGGTGCGCCAGCAATTCTGGTGGCCCCATGGTGGCCAAGACAGTTTTGGTTCGCTGACGTCGTACGGTTGGCAGTAGATCAGTACAGATTGCCTCTGTTTCCGGATCTGATCACTCAAGGTCAACTTCGTTACCCCAATTTGCAAACGCTGGCTTTGACAGCGTGACTGCTGTAACCTCCATTCTAAAGGAAGAGGGTTTGTCTGATGCTGTGGTTCAGACACTTGTCAGGCTTCCTCTAAAATCTACTACAGGACTTGGAGGTCCTATATTGATTGGTGTGAGGCTAGGGCCTTGCCTTGTAGGGTGTTTTCGATTCCTAGAATTTTGGATTTTCTTCAACACGGTCTGGACTTGGGGTTCCAGCTTAGTACCTTGAAAGGGCAGGTCTCTGCCTTGGCGGTCTTCTTTCATAGGTCCTTTGCTCGTCATCCTTTGGTTAAGACCTTTTTTCCAGGGGGTCACTCATGTGCGGCCCCCTCGAAAGCCTTGTTGCCTGTTTGGGATTTAAATTTGGTTCTGTTGGCCCTCCAGGGGCCTCCCTTTGAGCCGGTGCAGGATGTTGCATTTTCTTTGCTTACTCAAAAGGTTGCCTTTCTGGTGGCTATTAACTCTGTTAGACGTGTCTCTGAGTTGGCGGCTCTGTCGATTCAGGCTCCTTACTTTGAAAGACACCAGGACAAGGTGGTCTTTCGCTTTAAGCCAGATTTCCTTCCTAAGGTGGTTTCTGCCTTCCATCTCAATCAGGATGTGGTTCTCCCTTCCTTGTGTCCTAAGCCTAGCAATGACAAGGAGGGGGTTCTGCACTCTTTGGCTTTGGTTCGTTGTTTGAAGTATTATTTGGTGGCTACTTCTCCCTTTTGTAAGATGGACGCCTAGTTCGTGGTGCCCTCCGGGCCCAGGAAGGGTTTGGCGCCCGCCAAGTCTGCCATTAGTAAATGGATACGTCAGGCCATTGTTGGGGCCTATGCTGCCAAGGGGAAGGTTCCTCCTTTTCGGATCACTGCTCATTCTAATCATGCTGTTGGGGCTTCTTGGGCTTTTCAGCACCAGGCCTCTGTTGAACAAGTTTGTAAGGCTGCTACCTGTTCATACTTTTTCCAAGTTTTATAAGGTTGATATGCGGGCCTCAGCGGACGCTGTTTTTGACCGCATGGTTCTGCAAGCTGCAGTGGTTTAAAATTGTGCATTATTGCCTTGTTGGGATCCCCACCCTTGTTGGACACTGCTATTGGATGTCCCATATGTCATGAATATTGGAAGCGGGGTGTGTGACATACTTGGAATAATACCATTTTGTGATTACTCACCTGTAAAATGGGTATTATAAGTATGTCACACACCCCGCTTCATCCCACCCTTTTTGTGTATTCTGGATCCTTTATATGGTGAACCTTTTTATTGTTGAATTTTTTGTATTGGCTCTTCCTGGTCCCCTTACTGCTTTCCTATACTGGGTAATGTGTGGGAGGTCCCAGGTATTTATGGACTGGGAGGGGCTCTCTTTTTTTCCTGTCATCTCTGCAGAAGTTTGCCCTCTACTGGTTATAACCCATATGTCATGAATATTGGAAGCGGGGTGTGTGACATACTTATAATACCCATTTTACAGGTGAGTAATCACAAAATGGTATTATTACCTAACTCGCTGGCACTGGGCAGACTATCCAATGAGAAGGACTTGCTTCACACATGGGTAAAGCAACGAGAAACTGCTCACCCAGCATTTATACCTGGCTACAGTTTGTAGAATCCTGTCCTAATTCCTTTGACATGAGGACATTTAGGGCAAGTGGAGGGACCTCACAGCTCCCACATTATATTAGAGATCCCCCAACATGCCCCTGGTAGATGGATGAGTGGTGTAATTGGGTAGCTTTTAATTTCTGTGATCCTGAGTGGCTGTACAATGCCATATCTTGTATTTAAAGAAGCGCGATCATGCACAAAAAAAAATAGTCAAACAGTCAAGTCAAGACCTGGCACATGGCCCCTCCATTGCAGTGAATGCCATCATCGCTGTGACAGATGGCAGGGCGGACCATCGTCGAGACTACAGATGTGACCATTTTTAAATTGTACCTTATTATGTGCCAAAAGGAGGTGTTGAGCTTGGTGTACAGACTTGGTGCATGATTGCAAATAGCAACAGATTGCAAGTAGTGACAATTGCTTTCTTAAACCAGACCAACAGCCTGGCATAGTTGGAAAAGAAACGTAGCGGCCATTTTGGAGCTTCCTCTCCCAGCATCTCAGCCATACTGCTGCCTGGATTCAAGTGACATAACTGACAATGCACAGTAACTGGAAGCCCAGCAGCACTTCATGTTTGCAGGTGGCCAGCATTTACCACAGCTGAAGTTAGAAAAATTTTAATTAATTTTTATGTGCAGCAAATTACATTGCTCTGGGAAGGGATGCATAGGAGCACTGTTTGTTGTGTTGGTATGGTTTGAGTCATTTTTGACTGTTGGTCCATGTTAAAACTCACATTTGCAAACATAGGAAAAAAAATACACATCTACCTTCGTGGTTGCTCCTGCCCAAACACAAACCTACAGGAACAGTGGGGGTTTGCAAGGTGGCAGCACACGCAACGTGAAAGCCTACCAAACTTCATTACTTCCAACCTATTCTCAGCGGGATTCCAGGGCTAACCCACTGCACAATCCACACAAGTGGCCGCACATCATTCAATAAAATCTATTCAATTTATTAAGGAAATGTACATACAATGCAACTCAACATATACCCTGGCGAAGTGGTGGGAGGACCACGCAACGCGTAGGTGAGGTAAGTGGGGAGGACAGTGGGCTCCTATGATTAATTATTACAAATGAGGTTTTATTGCTGTTGATTGTATATGGGCACACACTTATTGGATTCACCATATATATAAGCACGGTATAGGTCTTGTTCAATTAATTGCACTTATTGCACATGCCTCTTTGCACTATAATAATTGCACAATGCTATTTGCACACCCTGTTGCTATATTAGATTTGCTTTTCTTGTTATGACACAAGTCTTGTTTCCACTTTCTATGGTAGGTTATTATTTGAATCTTGCACATGCACTAGCACTTTAATCCTGAAGTGTCTGCCCATACACATTGGATTTTGTAATCATGATTTACAGTGTAGATATTACTTAATGAGATCAAATTTGGTTAGCCTTGGAGTTCCTTCCCACTCAGCTATTATGGTTTTAAATTGTGTTGTATGTGTATTGTGTTGTGTGTATGAGTTGCATTGTATGTACATTTCCTTAATAAATTGAATTGAATGTTGTGCGCCCACTTGTGTGGATTGTGCAGTGGGTTAGCCCTGGAATCCTGCTGAGAATAGGTTGGAAGTAATGGTAATTAGTGTCCCCAAGGCCAGCACCGTTTGGTAATATCTAGGCATTCTTTGGTGATTAGGTTGTTTTGTTACCAAACTTCATTGGCGGCTAGCAGTCACATGGGGTCATAGGAAGGAGGTGAATAACAAGGCTTAGGAATGGTGTTCCCCATCTTTGTTGCCCTCTCCCCCCCGTATAGTTCAGTTCATTTGTCAGTGTTTCTCCTCTTTGGCTATAATGGTATCCCCCTGCCTAATATAATATACTGTACTCCCCGATTACTGCAGATGCAGTAGCTGCTGCCCACTCCCTGGGCTTCCATAACTTAGAATTCCTGTCTGATAAAAGTTCCTTAAAAATGTCCACAATTTGAGCATTATTCTCAGCCTTTCACATTCCAGGTACTCCGGCAGCTGCACCCTAGCATTTACATCACCTAAGCAACCATTATACTTCCTATAGACACATGGGGCACTGGAGCAATGTGGGAACAAGGAGGGGGTGACGGTCTTTGAGTCATATCGCACAAGAGCACAATCTTTGGTTTGACAGGCTGGCAGTCCACTTTACATTTTTTGAGTTGTATGAACTGATGTACTGGGAAGGAATCATTTTGGGTACAAATATCTTTTAATCTGAGTAGATTCTAAATCAATTGACACTTTAATTGCACAATTCCAGTTTGTAAACGTTTTATGATCACTTTGATGTCCTGTGAAAACAATAGAATCTTGTATTAGAGCAGTGTGGAGAAATGTCTAAAATAAGTTTTGACATCTTAATTAGGAGTTGGATAAATTGTGACAGGTTTCTGGGCTAACATGCAAATAAAGTAGTAAACTTATTATAGTTGTAGATATGTTGATATGCTGTAGCTTATCACAGATGACAAATTAAAGATTCCACTACAGATCCCTATAATGCTTGGCACGAAGACCACTCTCCAGGGATGATCATATATTTAGGAGGCACCATATGTGGTTAAGGTTTTATGGATGTCCATCTGGGATATATCTACTGATCCCATACTAATTTGCATTCGGTGACTTGTCACCTGGCACGGAGAGATTATAAATAGTGATGACCAAACCCATAGAAGTTTGGGTTCAGCAAGTTTGGTTCGTAAAATCAATTTGGACCCGAACTTAGTGCTACAAAAATGAGGGTAGTAAGGGCTAGAGGGCTGCAAAATGAGGGTAATAACAGGGCATTTGCCCTGCAAAAAGGGGTAGGGAAAGTAGTTTACATTAATGACAAAAAAATAAACAAAATAAAATAATTTTTAAACAGGAGGTCCAGGTGGAGGAGGCTTAAGGAGGTGGATGTGACAGTGTAGGTGGAAGAGGTAAAGAAGAAGGAGGAAGTATCCACTCACTCTCATTCCTGACAGTACCATGAAAAGGACAATTGGCAGATGTTTCTCTGTGCCTTAGTATATGCACCTTCTATCCATCTTTAAAGTGCGCTGAGAAGGACAATTAGCAGATGTTCCTCTATGCCTCAGTATATGAGCCTCCTCTCCCTCCTGAATGTGTTCTGAAAAGGGCACTTAGACGTTTCTCTGTCCCTCAGTATATGAGCCTCCATTCCCTCCTGAATGTGTTCTGAAAAGGGCAGTTAGATGTTTCTCTGTCCCTCAGTATATGAGTCTCCTCTCCCTCCTGAAAGTGCCCTGAAAAGGACAGTTACATGTTTCTCCATGCCTCAGAATTTGAGCCTCCTATCCCTCTTGAAAGTGCCCTGAAAAGGACAATTAGATGTTTCTCTGTGCCTCAGTATATGCACGTCCTCTCCCTCCAGAAAATGCCCTGAAAAGGAAAATTAGATGTTTCTCGGTGCCTCAGTATATGGGCCTCCTCTCCCTCCCAAAAGTGCCCTAAAAGGGACAATTAGCAGATGTTTCTCTGTGCCTCAGTATATGTGCCTCCTCTCCCTCCTGAAACTGACCTAAAAAAGGACAATTAGCAGATGTTTCTCCATGCCTCAGTATAAAAGCCTCCTCTGTCCTTTTCAAGGCACTTTCAGGAGGAAGTTATTATGTTTTTCTAGGCCCCTCACTGCAGCTACAGCCTACCTCTATTTAACCTACAGTGCTGGGACACATGACCCTGTCTCTTATACTGCAGGGTCACATGTCCGGCTTGGCCAATGTTGTTGTTATGTTCTAAAAGCTGGTTGATTGGCCACTCAACAGCCAATCAACTAGCTTTCTAGATTTGGCCAAACCTGAACACAGACTTCTGGCTGAACATTGCGGTTTCGGGTTAACTCATCAATAATTATAAACTTTGCATTTTACAGTTTTTAAGCTGGATTTTGTCACAATGTAATATCCCTAGCACACGTGGTATATACTCATTTCAGTCAGTGATAAACTGTTCACTGCAGTCAAAAAGTAAAAACAATTAAACTCCCCCGCAGCATGGTTTTCTGGGCCTAGGACAATATTCAGTACTTGAGGACATCCGGGTCCAGCAAAATTGGTTAGTTGGAGGAGGCACATGAGTTTAGACAGAAGCATAGATAACACGTGTTCTACAAATATGATATGGGGGTTTTCCTAGCTGTGGGAATGGTGGCGAGCTCTACACAAAGACTTAACCCTATACTCAGAACATAGCACACCTGGATCTAACTTGTAAATATGCTAATATAGTGAACAACATCTATTAACAGAAAGGGGACCTCTTCCCCAACTCATTCCTCCTACCATGGCCAGAAAACACTAAAGCATACCAAAAGTATGTGCATTTACTGTCATGTGTTATATAAGAAACTTGAATGTTATAAACAAACAAACTAAACTCTGTACTTTATATGCCATATAGAGTAATCAGAACTAAACGGTGTACTGAGGAAGCTTATGCGAAATGTGTATACACTTGATTCTTGCTACAACTGAATGAAAAATGTTACTACACTTTGCCACTTGCTACAACTTAATGCTGAAATTTATTTGACGCTTGCTACAGCTGAGGATTCTTGCTACAAACCAAAAAATGGAAATAAAGGGTGGTCGGTATGACACTGCCTAGAGTGGTTACTGGGTATGTATACCATGTATGGATTGTGTGATATAGCAACATAAGAGCAAAAATATAATTTTGTGTTAAAAAAACAATTTGAGGAAAATATTTTTACTAAGGGGGAACCTAAGGACCACCCCTATAGGTCATACAAGAGCTCCCAAATTTCTTTTTTCCAAGCTAGGAATCTTCCTGGTGGATATCCACCATTCCCACAGCTAGGAAACCCCCATATCATGGTTATATTAGGAGAGTCCAGACCTGAATACAGCACAACATACCAAGTGCATATCTAAAGGTCTTACACCTTGTAATACATCCCCCCCCCCCCCCACTCTGTGCTACAAATAGTCGGTTGTCACCTACTTTAGTTCCCCTAAAAACCATTGGACAATAAGCGGATGTTTAAGCACACCAAGTAAATACAAAGGAGAGATGATATAACAATAAATAATAATATTTGTTATGCAAAGTAATCAGGTGAACTAATGTACCACACTACTAGTACAAAAACATTGTGTGTCCCCTATACTATTAATAAGGGGATATTTAGTTATCCAGGCAGTGGTCCTTTGGCTTACCTCGCTCTGGCTCACACATAGTTTGTTGCACTTATAACAGATGTATTTATAATTCACTGTTTCATATATTGTTTTTGATTGATAGGAGCACATAGATATTCTTTTTTGCCATCTATTGGTTCACATGCTTCATACACAATATCCAACATTGGATCTGTCTTATGGATGGGTTCTGTTGGGCATGTTTGTGCACTGTTTTGACTTTTTGTAGTTTTTATTTAGTTTTTGCTTAGTTTTACAAGGATTGTATGTCTTTCATAGATCTATATACTTGAATGTGGATGGTGGGATAACGAGAAAACATCAGTGCCAGTCCAGCATCTGTGACCACTTTATGCAGATGGAGTCTGTCTGTCTAATCTTGAATACCCTTATGTCCAATTTCATCTCTGGATTATGATCTATATATTTGAGTGTGGATGGTGGGACAATGAGAAAACATCAGTGCCAGTCCAGCATCTGTGACCACTTTATGCAGATGGAGTCTGTCTGTCTAATCTTGAATACCCTTATGTCCAATTTCATCTCTGGATTATGATCTATATATTTGAGTGTGGATGGTGGGACAATGAGAAAACATCAGTGCCAGTCCAGCATCTGTGACCACTTTATGCAGATAGAGTTTGTCTGTCTAATCTTGAACATCCTTATGTCCAATTGCATCTCTGGATTATGGCAAGTTTTTTATTGTGGCAATACATCAACTCCAATTATGTTGGACTTTAACATTTCTGTGCTCTGGTGGGCACGGTCTGTCCATTAGTTGCACTCCGTGATTATGGGATATGAAGAGTATCATGGTATTTGATGAATGACTGATTACTTATTTCACGGATTAGATTTATATTGTGTGATTAATTAATTTTGTTTACACGTGTGATTAATTTGTATCACTTTCTATATATATTAATTGCTCACTTAGTATTTTGTATTATTCATCGGTTTATTTACACATTGTAGTTATCATATTATAGTAGTTTTACTTATTTATTTATAATTATTTATATTAATAATTTATTGGGATAGCACTCTATCAGCAGCTAATTTCTTTTATTTGTCACATAATCATATTAGAATATAATATATTAAAATATTTAAACAACGGGATTTCACTAAATTTAATTATTTATAATTGATTACATAATGAATTAATTAATTTATTTACACAGATTAATAATACAGTATATGACTAGTTGATTATTGTTTTCAATTAATTAATATCTCATCACCATACACTTTATATTTTATTCAATATTTTGCACGTTTTTAGGGCTATAGTGGAGTATGGTTGTCAGATTTTTCGCTATTATATAGTCTGTCTTATAGACTCTTTATGAAAAAGCCCTGGTACAAGTAATCATTCAGAAGGACCCCATTATACTATATCTGGGGTGCCATCTAAAAGGACTAAATGGTCAATGAGGAAAGTAATGGACCAAATCAGGTCTATTAGTTAAATAGGATGGTGAGCCCAGTATTTGCAGAATTGCTACAGCTTTAGTCTAAATAGATATATATATATATATATATACATATATATATATATATATATATATATATATACACACAAACTCTTATGGACTTATTCTCCCAGTGCTAATTGACTACATTATCAATTAGTCATTCATTTTTATTCAGTTTTGTATCTATGGGCTCCCCTATCACATTGGGATGAACATTAAATTATTTCTTTCAATAGCCACATGATGATAATTAAAACAATTAAATAAAATAATTATAAAATAATCATAGAATAATGAGAGTTATGATGCAGGATATTAGACCTAAATTGACATGTTTTTTTATTTTTTATTTTTTGTCTATGTGATTCTTAATGGTGTTAATAAAGGTATGGATTTGGGTCACATCAATGAGATTTTAACCCACTCGCTCTCCTCCACTGCCATCCATTCTGGGCCGGGTACTGCTGTGTTCTACGCGGCGGCTGTGCTCGTGGCGCACGTTCCGACACCTCTCACTGCAGGGGGGGGGGGTGTGCGGCGCGGCGCCGGCTGGGGCGTGCGCCCGCCGAAGCGCACAGTGGCGAGGCTGTGCGGCGTGTGTCCGGCGTCCCTCGCCGCTTCCGGCTTCTTCCCCTACACCCGGCCTGAGCCGTCCTGGTGAAGTGGCGTATCCACGCAACGCGTCGGCGGCTGTCTATCGGTGGGGGGGGGGGTCGGCGGGCTCTGGCTCATGCTATAAATTATGGTGATGTACTTATCCTCTTATACTATTTGATTGCATTGTGTCATTTGCTAAAGCCAGTGAGTGTTTAGACTATATACCCATGCACATATATTTCATATATATTCTTTGCACAGCACTTTCTGGGCACACTATATCCTACACTCAGCACTTTGTCTGTGTCTTCTTGTAGACACAGTTTGCACATACGTTTTTAAGCCATTTTCGGCATTGATAGGTTAATGTGTTATAGACACTATATTTTGGTACAATATTTTGTTTAATCTACACTCACTGGCCAGGTGAAAAACTTTTATATTTTTATATTATCAGATATACAACAATACACATGCAATATGTGATAATTTATCAAATTCATTATTTATAATAGAGCTCCCTTTTTTGCCTTGCCCAAGTCCCCCCACCTTCTTTGTATTGTGTATATGTTTTTTAACTATGTAGTGGTCTTTTTGGTCTATTGTTGAATTTAATAAATTTAGTGACAGTTTTTTATATAATTTATTGCTCTGTATTATTTATTCAGGGTGAGTGTGGATAATTCTTGGTGCATGTATGGGATATACCAGAGTGTCCCTCTAATTCTTCTTGTCTGTACCCTATACTAATTCATATTAATCGCATTTTGCCAGCAGGTGGCAGCAAAAGCATACTATGTACATGAGGGTCACAGAATAAAGCCGATGACATTAACAGGTTGTAGTTAAGCTTAAAGGTAAACTCCTTTTTTGTTATGTTTCTGATGTTCTGGATAATTGTTTTCCTCTTTTGGAAAAATCATTTGTGTGAGGACTGAGCCCCCATACCTGTGATTCACTTATCGGCATGCTTTCTCACGCAAATTTCTCATATTCGTGGGGCTATGTTTTCTAAAGTGGGAGTGGTTTTTATGGCCTTGAGTAAAAACTACAAGTCTACAGAAGTCTTCCACTGTAACAGGTGAGCTCATCAGCAGCTTTGTCTAAGTCTAAGCAGCAGTCACTACCTCTCTCCAGGTGAGAACCCTGCCAGTAACCTGTTAGTTACTGGAGCACAAGATTGTGTTCCCTCTCTCAGAAAAAGGTGAATTTAAGCAGAAATGGTTAAATCTGTCATCTTAGCTAATTAGATGAATCGCAAGCCAGAGCGAGGAAGTCTCTGATCTGTACATCAAATGCACCAGTTGGTGTACACTGCTAAGGTAAACATATTTTTGCAAACAAATAGAAAAAACGCAGATAAGCTCAGCACAATAAAGATATCATTTTGGCACGCAATAATGGAAACTTTGAGAAATGCCATTGAAAGTGGAATTATCCTTTTTGCCCTATAAAAGACCAGTATTCATACCACAGTATCCTAAGCATTACATGTACAAAGTATGCAACATAGCTTACAAAATTGACAGCATCAGTTATAGTGCAAAATGGCTGTTAGTAGAGGAGAATGGCCAGCAGTGGGGGATAAGGTCACCTGTTAGATTAGCTTGTAGCAAGCAAGTTATCACCAATGATCCATCCCTAATCTCAATGTTTCAGATGAAACACTTGAACACAGGGCATTTCAATTCTCTTTCTTGTGCCTTCCCACCAAAGGAATTGTACGTGGGACATTGTAGGGACATTTATACCTGAGGTGGTACTTGTCTTAAGATTTCCTTCACTGTGATGCTAGAGGGTTCTGGGGAAACAACTCCTTCAAGAATCAGCCTCAGTGGCTGCAGGTCCAGACAGAATGCTGGAGAGAAGAGACACAAAGACTGCGCTCCTCGTGTCAAAAAACATCGTTGACCAGCACCACTTCATGCAAACCCGAAGACTCTGAGTCAAGCAAAGTAGACAGCTAGAAGGATTCAAGCAACTGGAGCGAAAAAAACAAGCATCAAGAGTGAACTTGAAGTTTTCCGGGGGTCTCCAGGGTTTGAAGGTACCAGTTCACTGAGTAGTAAAAGGGCAAGTCACCTGCCTGCCAAATGGAAGTGCCTGGTGCCCATTGGCAAAGGTCAATGGGCACCCTCTTCCAAGGGTGCCCATTGTTGTTGCACCCCACACATTCAATAAAACTATTATTTTTATGCTGGCCTAATGAGTGTCCCCTTGTGGCTAATGGGCATAAGGTGGCATCCACCCTGCACCAGACTCCCCTGGCAAAATTCAGTTTCCTTCAGTGGCCAGAGTTTTGGGGACAGGCTTGGATTTCTCCTGGGCGAGTTAATGAAATTAGCCTTTTGCCGCAAGTAAAAACTGAGGGAGGCCCTGGCAATCTGGATCCCCCCCCAGCACTAATTACAGCTGTGGCGAACATGCATTTTGTAAAAAATGGTTTTGGTCCACCTAATTGCCTAAGCCCTTTTAGAGATCCCTGCCACCCTTAGCTGTGGATTTTGTCCGAGACTACAGTGAACTGGGTCTCTAAACTGAAATAGTTTAAATGTTGCACCTACATGACAAGTGCTTTTAGAAATACCCTATGGCCTACCCCTAAGCCCAACATGAGAGTTTGGACTACAAATATTTTTCTAGAAACGGTTGCCCTGCACTATTGTTTTTCCTAATTGCGGCCTTAGGGCACCCCATATGGTGATCCATGGCTCCCCAGTCTCTGATAAAAAAAGATTACAAGAACCTGTACAATATAGGACATTGAAAGTGTTTTAAATACCTTTTAAGAATGACTCGTAAGAGTTGCTTTACCCACTTAACTTCTGGATTCAAGCAAAATTGTTGGTGATTTTTCAGCGTGGCTCTGGAAAAAGTGATACAATATAGACCAATCCATATAATTTTATACAAATATACTTCTTATATGGCTTTTGCAAACTGCACCCAATACTTAAAAGTCTGAAGTTCCATGATAAACCTTTTTCTAAAAATGCTAGTTGGGATACTGAGGCTTTAAAATAAAAGATAAACAGAAGGTCTACACATACCTACAGACTTTTCAGGGTGGGAAAGATGGGCATTTGTTAAATTATGCCACGCCCCCCTCATTGAGGGATGAGTAGGAGATAGGAGGTTATAACATGTAAAACAATATAAACACTTTGAATAGGCAAATAAATCATTTATTGATGCAGATCTGCATGTTACACTTCAGAAAGGGACAAATGGAGAAACGAGGGACAGGGGAACACGGACTTGGGAGGTATGGATCTACCTATGACAGCTGCAAGTTAGGAAACGCCAAAATTAATGAATATATATATACGGTATATATATATATATATATATATATATATATATATATATATATATATATATATATATATATATATATATATATATATATATATATATATATATATATATATATATATATATATATATATATATATATATTTTTTTTTTTTTTTTTTTTTTTTTTTTTTTTTTTTATTAGTATCCAAAAAGATACTTAAAAGTGCATAAGTGCATCTCAGCTCTACTGTACGGCTGTTTTTTGTTCTTTTAGATTTATGATAAACCAAAATTCTTAAATATAATTGGGATTTTAGAGTTTCACTCATTCGGAAAGAGCAGTAACTGCTAGAGGACAACAAGACGCTATTGTGAAAATAAATAAATATATATATATATATTTTTTTTTTTAATATATATTAGTAATAAATATTGATTTACAGGTACACTATATGTCATATTCAAAATTTGGGATTATTCATTAAATAATGTAATGCACATTCAAATAAATAACAAATTCATTTGTGCATAAAAATAAGTGTGCTTTCAGTGAAAGGAATCAGTAGATACGGTACATATCCCAATATTCAGGGGCGTAACTTGAGGGGGTGCAGGAGGTGTGACCACACTGGGGCCCAGAAGGTCAGAGGGGCCCCATCATTTTTGCTCTTCCTTATTTATCATATTTGTGCTCACTTGGCTGCATTTAAAGAAAGGAAGCCCCATTTGTTGCTGCTGTTTCAATTTTTAGTTGTCTAGTTGCATCCAACTGAGTTAAAAGACAGAAAAAATGTTTAGTTCCCTATTCATGAAGGGATAGCGCCAGGTAGTGCCTGTAAAGCGGCAGGTAGCTCCAGGTAGCGGCAGGTGAACGCCGCCCACGGCACGCAATTCCACATTTATAAAGTGGATTCTGGTGAGCGACTGGAACAACGCCATGTAGCGTACGATTCATCATCCCAGACTCAGAGTACAGCGCCGGCGTTCATCCTTGCAGAGCGCCCCGTCTTACCTGTCGTTACCTGGCGCTGGCCCATACATTTCAATGGACGATCCTTAAATCCCTTTCCTGATCCCATTTTTTCTCACAAATATTTCTGACATGTATCCTGGGCAAGAAAATGATATATTCTTAGTATACAGTACGTCCTGCTCCAGATAGATTACTTACACTTGGGTTATCCTCCGCCAGATGGCGCTGCACTGCAGAGACATGCAAAACAGGCTCCTCCCGGCCCCTCAAATACCCAGATTTCTCTGCAGTGCTGACTGCGAAGACATGAAGTCTAATAGTATAAGTGGAATATCGAACACCCAAAACAAGTACTTGCATTCAAAGAATTTTAATGCTGGTGATAAGACAAGTGGTACACGATTTTCCTGTTTTTTAGGCTTAAATTTTCTCAAATCACTTCTGTCCATACAACGTGCCTTATTTTGAGCCTCCCTAAGCAAGGAGAGCTCATAGCCCCTTTCTAACAGGTTTTATTGAAGCCGGTCACCATATCAGTCAATTAAGATTTGTAGTCATTGAGGTCATTAAACCATCTAGGAGGGGGGGTAGTATTGAAAAGAAGTTGTTACAGCGTGAGTTGTTCTGGATCCATCAGCTTAACACCCTATATCCAGGCGGATTAAATGAAGAGATGGATTTCTCTGTCTTTTATTAATTAGGGACATCTATGTATAGCCCCGTGTCTTTGAAAACTGAGCGTTAATGTTTTCCACCCTGAGGCAGATACAGTGTTATAGATATGCCCAGGGGTCTGTTTTTAAATTCACAATATTACATGTTTTTAACAATTGTTTTTTTGCCTTATACCCCTCGATTCAAAGAGCAAAAGTTAATTGATTTCGGATCGAGAATCGTAAGTTTGGGTGGGTGTTTGTCATTTTTTCCTTTTTTTTTGGCCATTTCGTATTCGCACGAACGTTCGCGCATAGACGTATATGAACATACGCTTTCCGGACGTCAATCGTATATTTTGCGTTAGTTCGTGTGTTTTTCCCGTCCAAATCGTATTTTTTAGGTCCGATCCTATTTTTTACGTGCTTCACATGGGCTTGCGACCAATTCAGAGAGGTGATTGCTAATTGTTTTGAAGCCCATTAAAGAGCTGCTTCCCGAAATGTTTGCCGGCAGCTATTTGGCCTCGGGAGTAGGATGGAGAGGAGCGAGTTTGTGGCACATCAAGGGCTTATGCTTTTTGGCATCGATTTGATCCGGATGTCTGAGAGCAGATTGCCCCTGCGTCGTCGCATGAACATCGATAGCATGAATGATGTTGAGCTGTTTGAGCTGACCAGGCTTAATCGCGCTTCCCTCCATAAATTATATAGTGAGCTGCGGCCATGGTTAGCCCGCACCACAAGGAAGGGGCATGCAATTTCAGGTATGACCAAGATGCTTGGCTGCCTGCAATTTTTGGCAAACGGCTCGTTCCAGAGGCTGGGTGCCCTCTCCGTGGGGATGTCCCAGCCTACTCTCTAAATTTTTGGAAGGCATGGCTACCATAACTCCAAAATATATTTTTTTCCCGGATGATATGGCAGCCAGAAACGCCATTAAGCTTGGTTTTTATAATGTGGCCGACATGCCCAACGTAATTGGTGCTGTTGACTGCACACATGTGGCACTCGTACCTAGGGCATCCGACGAATATATATATAGGTATATATTTTGGGTTTGGGTTATTATGGGGCCCAACGTGTAATGTAACCTATTTTCCTTGGCGGCAGTATATTTTTGTTTGGACTTTTGTGTACATGCTTTATTTAGGCTTCTCATTTGTTGTTTGAATTTGTGTGCAGACATGTTTGTTTTCAAAATGTTTTTTGCCCTTATCACTTACCCTTTTTTTTTGTTTTTGCCTTAAGGAATCGAAAAATGGGACACTCCCTTAATGTCCAGGCCGTGGTGGGGCCGGACATGCGTTTCCTGAGTGTCCTTGCCGGCTACCCTGGATCGTCGCACGACTCCTATATCCTGAGACGATCTGGTTTGTTTAGGAGATTTGAGTCTGGGGAATTTTCGGGTGCATGGCTGCTTGGTAAGTGTGTCCTATTTTTGGTTACCGATATTTCCCAGGAATCTGTATTGTTTGCCTATTTTAGCTTTATAATTCTTGTCAGAAAAACGAACCAGCATTTTTTTGGGGGGGCTTTTGTGGATTGTATTTTGTTTTTCAACCAAACGCTTTGCTCCCTTTGTGCTTCTGTTTTTTTTATAACTTTGGTTAGGATGTCTGTAACTTCCATGTCCCAAAATATATTGGGTAGCAGATTGTCCCGAAGTATCTGCTATTTTTTTGTCCTTTTGTAGTATTGGTCTTGCAACGCCAAAGTGGACTTAAACTGCATACAGTGCATTCTTTATCGAAATGGTGTGGGCCCCTCAGCAGCATCCTAATTGTAACATTTGCGAAGCCAGAATCAAAAACATATTTCTAAACAGCCTTGTCCGTGCAGATGTTTTTTCATTCTTGGCTTTATTTAAGCTGCATTTTTAGTTATGTACTACATTTGGGCCAATAGTGTTTTTTGTAATGTGCCCTGGGTGTCTTTTTTGGCCCTTTAGCTTACCTCATTTTGATATATGTCAAATTGTTTGTGTTTGTTGTCTTGCAATGTGTTAATTTTTGGTATTTAATTGTCTTGTTAAGGTGATTCCGGTTACCCACTTCTCCTCTGGCTCATGACGCCTGTGCTGCGGCCCCAGGATGCCTCTCAGGAAGCCTATAATCGTGCGCACCGCAAGACCAGGGCTGTTGTTGAGAGGGCATTTGGACTGTTGAAGACACGTTTTCGTTGTTTGGACCATACCGGGGGCGCCCTGCAATATGCTCCTAACAAAGTGATAGACATCATAATGGCATGTGCTGTTCTGCATAATTTTGCCATTCAAGAACGTGTCCCCCGTTATGTGGATGTTCTGCCCTCTACAGCCCGAGAAGATGATGGTGACAATTATGTGGGCCCACCCAGTGAGTCTGGCCAATCAGTGAGAGCAAATTTGATATTGCAGCATTTTAGTTAAAGCCTTTTTTTGTCTTGCCATTCTGTGTGTGTGTATTTGCCTTTATTTTCAAATATTTGTTTGGCCGTAATGTGGCATTACCTTAAATAAATACACAATTTCCCTTAATTGTTGCCTAATGTTTTTCCTGGTGTTTACTTAGATTGATCTTTGCATTTTTACACCTCTTAACCAAAAATGTATCTGCTTTAGCCCAAGGTGATGTTAAATGTGTTTCAACTCAAAACGCAACAAGTATTGTAAGTTTGAATTTTTTTTACTTTTTGCACTTTGATTGGTGGTGCATAACAAAAAAAAATCCACATACAACTGTGGCTCAAAAACAAATAAGGTATTAACATTAAATCTACCACATCTACACCTGGAAGAGAGTGGCACAACCAAACAAGGACACCCAGTCCAAAGGCCAGCCTAGTCCAGTCATTAATATTGCCTGTGCCAAGGGATATTTGGGCATGGCCATAATGTCACACAAACATGTCTGCAAACAGGAGGAGCACAAACCAAACAAATGTCAAAAGCCATAATTGGCACATGATAGTTGCCAACTAGACAGCACATAGACCTATGGCATTGGCTAGTGGCCTTAATCATTACTCTAAGGAGCTTTATGGGAGCAAATACAAAACACAACCTGCATGTGAAACACAAAATGGATTGTTTGAAACCTCAAAGGACAAGTAAATACAGTGGGGGGGAAGAGAAAAGATGTCCCACACATTCATGGATTAATAGGGTGGCTGCCCATAAAACCCAGGTGGAGGTCCGTGGGGATGGGACCTAACCTGGGCCATGGTTGCATTGTGAATTTGCAACTGCTCCATAATGTTTCTCTGCATATTGGTCATCTCAGCCATGGCTGACTGGATGCCATTACTTGCATTGACCATGTTGCTGTTGAGGGTGCGAAACTCCGCGAGGATGCCCTGTAAGGTGGTAGTTAGGTTGACCATATCGGCATGCCTTTCCTCCCGCTCAGTTACGAGCTGTGCCTCAAAAGAGTCCCTCTCTTGGTTCCATAAATCAAGCAGGGCACTGTGCCTCCCCTGGGAAATTGTGCGGCGGCGTAATGGAGTCCGCCGCACAATTACCCTGGCTCTTGGGCGTGCCCTGCTGCGTTGTGTCGTCCCCTCAACAGCAACAGGCATGCTTGGCAAATCCTCAGCAGCAGAGTGAACACTGGGGACTGTTGTGTCAGTCTCCCCATGTGCATGCACAATGGATGCAGATTCACTCTGCTGCTGAGGATTGGCCAGAGAAACATTAGGGAGCAGTTGCAGATTGGGACCCAGGGGGAGGTCATCGGACGTGGCCAGCAGGGATACATCATCTTCCTCCATTTCCTGGATCTCTTCCATGAGTGTGTGGGTCTGTAGGGACATAGAAAAAAAAAGGTTAAGTTGGCGTCCCAAATTAGGATTACATCAGTTTAACACATGCGTAAGCACTTGGTAGGATTTTGGGTACTAAATAAACTTACCGGAAAACTCGGATCTGGGCTCCTATGCTGTACGGACCTGGTAGGCATAATCAAACTGGGGGGTGAGTTTACACTTGCTGAGGGGTCATGCTGGGCTGAAGAAGAGAAAACAAAACAAGGTAAACACACACATAAGCATTGTTTGGGTACGTACTAAAACAAGCCACTATTTCTAATATTAAGCAACTCTACAGCAATGGGTCCAATTGGTAAAATACACTCAATTTAACATATGTGCAATGGATCGAGAAAACTGCTAACTGACCTCAGTTTGAAGTCAGGAAGTGTACCCAGTCAGCATACAACTTGCAGAGCAACTATTTTGAGTTTGACTACCATTCTCTAGGTCAGGGGTACTCAACCACTTCTTGTAAAGGTCCATTTAAAGGTATCCGGTGAGAGGTGAAGGTCCGGGCATGGGGCTGTCGCAGGGGGTGTCTAGTTAGAAATCAGCACACTGGGGGAGGGGCTAGAGATTGCCAAGTGCAAACTAATAAAGGCTGCTTGCCCTTGCTGGGCTGGATGGGGCAGAGCTGAGGGGACAGGGATTGGATGGCTAAAGCTGGGAGGACAGAAATGGATGTTGATGGGATGGATGGAGCAAATCTGTTAGGAATGGATGGGGCTGATGTGGGGGGGGGGGCAGATGGTGGGACAGGGGCAGATGGGGCAGAGCTGGGGCAGCGGGACAGGATTGGACAAAGAGAATGATGCACCAAGTTAGTGTGTACCTTGCAATGCCACTTCCTGTGCAGTACTTCATTTTGCAATGCTAGGTTTCATGGAGCCATGACATTGGCCAGGAGACCAACCACTACATCGCCGATCAAGGGGGCAGCTCTGAGCACGTCAACACAGAAGTAACTGAGTGCAGGGCTGTCTGGGCAGGGGTCTGGGAATCTGGTGGCAAGGTCCGCATTGGGACCCCGGGCCGCCAGTTGAGTCTCGCTGCTCTAGGTCAGATATGTTTGGGGGTGTTGAATTAAATTGTTACCTCAAACACAACTCACACAACAAATAGCCAACACATCCCTAATGATGTGTGTTTTGTGATTGAGTCAAAATATATCACTTTTCTTCATAAACTTCGTTCCTTCACACATAATTAGTGTTAATTGTTCTTTTACATAATGTATGTGGTCCAAAATGCGTGATTCACAGGGACCAAAACAGGACACAAACAGGCACAGTAGTGCGAGGCCAAGCAAGCCACACCATAGGGCCATACCGTCATCTTGGTACTAGTGAACTTTAATTTTCTGGGCAAACAGGCAAACATGCAGATTAAGAGTACTCACCTTGTGTACGGGTCGGTGAGTCTGTGTCCCTTAGACCCGCATGGCCACCGACCGCGACAGGATGGAGAAGGCCCAGCACAATCTCCTCAGCAGGTGTAAACTCCAGTTTGGTTGGAAAGCCACCTCCAGTTTTCATGCTGAAATGAAAAAATAGTTTGGTACCCAGAAAAGGTGCATACAGTACATCCTAATCATTACATTTGGAGACATCATTTATTTACCTGTAATTATGCCTTTTAATTTCTTTTTGACGTACAGCATATTTGAGATCCGAAATTTTCTTCTGGATTTGTCCAACATCTTTCCTCTCTTCCCCCGCTGCATTTACTTGTCGTAGGATGGTTTCAAACAATTCCATCTTGCGCTGCTTAGTGGTGTGTTTTGATTTGGTCCCATAGAGCTCGTCATAGTATAATGTAAGGCCACTAGCCAATGCCATATTTTGGTCATGGGAGAATCTCCCACTCAAATGTCCGCGCCGCAATGTGCGGACAGATGGTTGGCTTGGGTGCTCCTCCATGTGTGCAGACACATGTGGTGACATTATGGCCTGGGGCTGGGTAGGGGAATGGAAGGATTGCTGGCTTCCCTATGACTGGACTGGACTGGCCAAGGGACTGGGTGTTCTTGCGTGGCTGGCCACCAAACTTCCAGGTGTAGATGTGGTCCGGGTGGCCATTCTTTGGCCTCTTGGGGGGCTCTGTTCCCGGCTGGTGCCAGGTCGGGGGCTCTGTTCCCGGCTGGTGCCAGGTCGGGGGCTATGTTCCCGGCTGGTGCCAGGTCGGGGGCTTCGGGCCCTGCTGCGGGGCCTGGATGCTCTTCGGGCCCTGCTGCGCGACCTTGCTGGGCTTCGGGCCCTGCTGTGTTGCCTTGCTGGGCTTCGGGCCCTGCTGTGTTGCCTTGCTGGGCTTCGGGCCCTGCTGTGTTGCCTTGCTGGGCTTCTGGCCCTGCTGCGGGGCCTGTATGGTGTTCTGGGCCTGCTGTGTTGCCTTGCTGGGCTTCTGGCCCTGCTGTGGGGCCTGGATGGTGTTCTGGCCCTGCTGCGGGGCCTGGATGCTCTTCGGGCCCTGCTGCGCGGCCTTGCTGGGCTTCGGGCCCTGCTGTGTTGCCTTGCTGGGCTTCGGGCCCTGCTGTGTTGCCTTGCTGGGCTTCTGGCCCTGCTGTGGGGCCTGGATGGTGTTCTTGCCCTGCTGCGGGGCCTGTATGGTGTTCTGGGCCTGCTGTGTTGCCTTGCTGGGCTTCTGGCCCTGCTGTGGGGCCTGGATGGTGTTCTTGCCCTGCTGCGGGGCCTGTATGGTGTTCTGGGCCTGCTGTGTTGCCTTGCTGGGCTTCGGGCCCTGCTGTGTTGCCTTGCTGGGCTTCGGGCCCTGCTGCGGGGCCTGGATGGTGTTCTGGGCCTGCTGTGTTGCCTTGCTGGGCTTCTGGCCCTGCTGCGGGGCCTGGATGGTGTTCTGGGCCTGCTGCGGGGCCTGGGTTGGCTAAGTGCCCGGCTTGAAAGCATGGGTGGTGTGGGCTCCCTTGGGCAGCCTCTTCTGGGGGCAGAGGTGGTGGTGGCTGCTGTGGCCTGTTTTTTGGCCGCAGGGGCACGTGCCTTTGGGGCCCTTTTTTGGGAAAGGGAGGGTCCAGTGTCCCTTGGTGGGGCCGAGGTGGTACTTGCCTTCTGGGCCCTTAGCTTCTTGGGTCGTTGCTGGGACCTGGTGGTTGGGCCCTCAAGAGGTCTGCCTTGGCTGGGCGCGTTTAGCTGCTGCCTTTTTGGGTGCCATTTTCTCAAAAAGCTCAAAGAGAATGAGCTTTGGGTGCAGGGACCTTTAAATCATGCGCCCAGCGTCTGACGCCTATGCGCACGACTACGCGCTCGTACGGACGTACGTTCGTGCGGAACCAGGAAACCGCTGGGGTTTCACTTATCTGCTGCCTTGAAGAAGCATAAAGATGGCGCCCACTATCTTCACCCGTCAACAGGAAGAGATCCTCATGCTGGTAAGTGCCTTGATCTGCCTTTTAAGCTAATACTGACTGATGTACTAAATGTAAATGATGCGTTTGGACCTAGTTTTGGGGATCTTAATGTTTAAGAACAGGCTCCTCACACTTCATCCTCAAGGGCCGAGCCAGGCCACGTTTTCACCTCTCTATGCTGATGTCCTAATTAGGGCAATTGCTCTGGCTTAGCACCAGTTAATGAACCTGTGGAGTAGCGTGGCTAGCTGTCAAACCTGGCCTGTCTCGGACCTTGATGCGGATGTTTGCGGACCACTGTTTGCCTAAGACCTCAAAACACAACGGCAAGCCACACACGTGGGCAAAAAGCCTAAGCATAAGCCGACATCTTGGATGTTCAAACCATCCTAACATGCCATAGATGCAGGTGGCCTGATTTGTAATGTTGGCTAGCTGTATGTACATGGTGTGTGAAACATATAACATAAGACCAGACTCTGAATCATAGTGAACGTCCGCTTTAAGGCACTCCCCAAAAATGGCTGGCACTCTAAATGTGTGTGTTAATGACATGACATTCGCAACTTGTGATGCAACACATATGGCTCTGTGTGTAAAAGTAAAAGCTCTGTGTCCATTATGTTTTTCAGATCATGCTTCAGCGCCGGTATGACTTCGCGCCCAATGTGTGCGAAAAAAGGGACATCGCCCGGGAGATCATCGCGGAAATCCACCGTGTGACCAGCACCACCTTAACTCACACCCAGATAATGCAGCATTGGTCGGACCTGAAACGTCTGCACATGCCCCGGGTGCGGAGGTTTTTTGGGATCCATTTCCCAAGTAAGTACAAAGCGCTAGCATGGTATATGTTCCAAATGTATAAGTTATGCCTTTATTTATAATGACTTTTCTTTGTTAGTGTTGGAAATGGATTTCAGAATTCGCCGCACCCGGAGGCGCACAGGCCGACCAGTGCTGCATGATTCTGCATCTGTGAGTGAAGGTGGTGGATCTCCCGGGCGACGGACCTACCCCTCCTCTGTGGCCTCCTCAGACCAGCCCCTGGACCTTACCACAGAGGAGGGGCCCAACCGCGTGGGCGTGGAGTCATACCCGGCCAGGCATGGGGAAGGCTCTGGTATGTCACTCTTCATGTATATGCACAAAGATATACATGCCAGGCCAAAAACTAAGTGCTCCTTTATTATGTATTTGTAGAAGCTTCGGGAGCGGGTGAGATAGTGGAGGAGGAGGCAGCAGAGATGCTGGAAGTTGATCCTGGCGAAGGTGAGTGATGTCAGCCAGACTGGGAGCCAGATATGTTGGGAATAGTGACTCTATACAACAACTAACCAAATGTCACATGTTTCTACAGGGACTTCTTCACAGCATAGCCAGGACCAAGGGCATCCTGTTGGCCCCAACCAGCCATCTGTCGGCCACCAACAAAGTAAGTAGCCATGGCATAATTCATATTTATGTGTTTTTAGCTAATAACACACACATAACTAAAGGCGTAGCCAATGTATAGTTAACACTTTCATGTGGGCACTTCGTTAGCTTAAAGCGGACCCTAACTCGTATTAAGAGCCTAGCTAATAATTATCCCACACACTGTACATACAGATTGCAAACATTCAAAAACAGGCTACCGGCATCTACTGCATGTTAGGAGCCTTTAAACATCCAAGATGGCGGCATATGTAATGCGCCATATTTACAGGCAGCATGGCATACATATTTAAAAAAGTAAGGTGCTGCCATGCATTGTGGGACTGCTGACCTTTCCCTGAACCCAGCTATGCTCTGTATTACCAAAGCACAACTGTAACCTACTCCCCTGTACTTTATCCCACTCTCCTCTCCTCATTAAGTGTTATGCTTCTGAGTCCAGATGGCGGCGCAGTAATCAAAAATCCACCAAAATGTACTTAGATCTGGTGCAGAATCATTTGGGAATAGTTATTGATTTTCATTAAATAATGTTGAAGGTCCGGTTTAAGGAGTTTCAATATTTACCTGTGGGAAATGCATTTACTTTATCCCTTAGAAGAATGACATATGTCATGCATTTACATGTATTTGATTAACCAAAAATCTATTCCCAGCATACAAACCGGTCTGGTACTCCTATTTATGTTTATTTCTCTATTGGTTACAGGGATGATCCCAAAAACATTGGAGGGCAAAAAAAAAAGAATAAAGGAGTTGGTGGCCGAGCTGCTGGCCATACAGGCGACGTTGGGGCCAACAGAAGAAGAAGAGGAGGAGGATTAGTGCCCTTGGTCCTGGCTAATTTTGTAAAATAGTTTTAAACTAGGTTTTATTGACCAGAATTTTATAGTTTTAAAAACCAAAAAAAAACAATTTTAACATTTTACAATGTTTTAAAAAAACACAAACCACCCAAAAAAAAAAAATTATAATAAATAATATTTTAAGCCTTCATAAATGTGTCATTTCTAATATGCGCCCAAAAAGACATTTACACAAACACGAAAATACATGCTTAGAAACATATAGACATATGAACATTATGTGGTTTGGGTAAGTTTTAGGGTCGTCCAAATGAAGAAGGATGCAAGCGCTAAGGGGTTTGGGTAAGTTTTAGGGTCGTCAACATGAAGAAGGATGCAAGCGCTAAGGGGTTTGGGTAAGTTTTAGGGTCGTCAACATGAAGAAGGATGCAAGCGCTAAGGGGTTTGGGTAAGTTTTAGGGTCGTCAACATGAAGAAGGATGCAAGCGCTAAGGGGTTTGGGTAAGTTTTAGGGTCGTCAACATGAAGAAGGATGCAAGCGCTAAGGGGTTTGGGTAAGTTTTATGGGCGTCCAAATGAAGAAGGATGCAAGCGCTAAGGGGTTTGGGTAAGTTTTAGGGTCGTCAACATGAAGAAGGATGCAAGCGCTAAGGGGTTTGGGTAAGTTTTATGGGCGTCCAAATGAAGAAGGATGTAAGCGCTAAGGGGTTTGGGTAAGTTTTAGGGTCGTCAACATGAAGAAGGATGCAATCGCTAAGGGGTTTGGGTAAGTTTTAGGGTCCGAGAAATGAAGAAGGATGCAAGCGCTAAGGAGTTTGGGTAAGTTTTAGGGTCCGAGAAATGAAGAAGGATGCAAGCGCTAAGGGGTTTGGGTAAGTTTTAGGGTCCGAGAAATGAAGAAGGATGCAAGCGCTAAGGGGTTTGGGTAAGTTTTATGGGCGTCCAAATGAAGAAGGATGTAAGCGCTAAGGGGTTTGGGTAAGTTTTATGGGCGTCCAAATGAAGAAGGATGCAAGCGCTAAGGGGTTTGGGTAAGTTTTAGGGTCCGAGAAATGAAGAAGGATGCAAGCGCTAACGGGTTTGGGTAAGTTTTAGGGTTCATAAAGGTAAGTGTTAGACTGGCGCGAAGTAGTAGTGGTGAGATTGGTAGTGTCAGATAGGGCCCACATTGGTTTGGGGAGTGTAGCTTGGATCGCGCATGCGCAAGACCTTATATATATACGAACGAACGAATATAAGAGGCCAAAAACCATTGAAAACCAGAGGCAAACGCAAGTAATTGGAAGAGGTGGACGATGGAAGAGGCCGAAAAAACAGCCTGCCGCCGCAACAAGTGATCACATCAACCTGTTTTTTACGATTGACAACTGACTGAGGCAAGTTCGGGAGATAACATACGAACGGACGTATATTTTAGGATAGAAACGTATTTGCTTATAGAATCACTCGCAAGTTCATACGAACGCACGAGCGGACGTGAAAAATAGGATGATCGGCACCCAAATCCAAGCTGTTACATGTTTCTTTGAATCGACCCTATAGTGTTCTGAGCCTCCAGCAGCTTTCCAGCATTGAACACATTGTAAATGTCCCACCATGACTTTTTCCTGATAAGAACGTCCTTCATGTACTCAATTTTGCATAAAGCAGCGTCGTTCACATTCTGTCGCCTGTGTACGGCATTGCCATGTTGCGGACTTGCGGACTTCATGAAACATATGGGTTGATTCAAAGAAACATGTAACAGCTTGGATTTGGGTCACGATCATCCTATTTTTCACGTCCGCTCGTGCGTTCGTATGAACTTGCGAGTGATTCTATAAGCAAATACGTTTCTATCCTAAAATATACGTCCGTTCGTATGGCAGTTCGGGAATCAGACCTATGTCAGTTTCCATCCTGATTTTTCCGTTTTATTTCTCAGGTTGCAACATTGGTTTTGCCCTTTTTGCTTTTTTGTCTGGACGTAAATCCTTCTGATCTTGCGGCTCCGCACTACAAACTTACCTCATTAAAGTGCATTCTAAATATTTGGTCTTTTATTTTTCTTTATTTCATTCATTTTGTAGTAACCAACCATTAATGAATGCATTTGCATAAGTAAATCTTACTTTGTTTAATTTTTACTTAACTTGCATTTTTTACTTGTGGATTTAATTTTAATATTTATGCTTCAAATGGTACAACTTTAAATTTTTGGTGTGGTTACCCACACCCTCTACATACAGATTGCTCTCAAATATTAAAAAACACCCAGCAACTTCTGCATGTTATGAGCCTAGAAACATCCAAGATGGCGGCTCAGGTATTATCGGGCAGCCTGCAAACAGAAAGGGCCTTGTGACTGTGTTGCTCTGGATTCTTTGATTTCTGACCTTTCCGTGCCCCCAGCTCTGCTGTGTCTGTGCAAAATACAGCAGTAACCCACATCCTGCACTTTATCCCGCTCTCCTCTCCTCAGTAAGTGTGATGCATCTGACCAAAGATGTGCTTAAATAATTAAACAAAGCAAAGGTAAACAACTACACCAATAAATGCTATCTAAAAATATTATTCTAGTACATCAATTTTAAAATAAATAACAAAGGACATAAGTTTCTTTAATTAACGCAAAATAAAGGTTTACATGCAAAGGACTAATTAAGGTCCACATTAAAATGCTTTTATAAGGCATACATGAAATGTATTAAATCAGGCATGCATTGCCATACAATTAATGGCCTTGGCCATGCTGATACATGCAGTTCATTGGAGCACAAGACGCGCAGACTCCTCCACATAGCCAAAAAACCTGTTCACGAACAGCAATCCGGCTGCTAAAAGGTGTCGGCTGTGGCTTTCTTTTAAAACGCGTTTAGAGGTTTCTCTGAATCACACCTAAACACATCCAATTATCCTAAGTTTTACGTTTTGATCCTAAGTTTTAGGATTTGTTCCTAAGTTTTACGTTTTGATCCTAAAATTTAGGAACGAACTTGCGATGATCGTAAGAGCATATACGCATTCGAACGTAGGCTCGTGCGAGTCGTAAATGGCCAAAAAAACAGGAAAAAATGACTAACACCCACCCAAACTTACGATTCTCGATCCGAAATCAATTAACTTTTGCTCTTTGAATCGAGGGGATAGTGTCACCGCCAGTCTCAAGCACTTCTGACAGGCGCCGCTGTTATGATCAGTGATGTCACTTCCGCCCTTATCTGTCATCCTTAGCTACAAGAGATACATGATTATGTTGACGTCACTTCCGCCCTCACATGTCGCTCTATATGATTCCGCCATTTTTTCGGTTCTCTGTACTAACAGGATGGGACGTCATTGCCAGCCCCGAGCGCCGCTTCCGGCCGACGCTGCCAGGATTGACGGCAAGGCCTGGGTGGCCGGGACTGACATGACGCCCATTAATGACGTCATCGCCAGGCGCCATCACGAGCGCCGCCGATTGGCGCCATTTGTGTTCAATTGCTGGAGGCTTTGTCACTATTTAAGTCTGCTCTCTGTGATTAACAGACACCGCTCTCTTGATAAAGGCCATCCCGGCCGAAACGTCGAGGTTCTTGCTTTTGTCCACTTGGTATACCAGCTTGTCTGCCTTTCTGTGTAAGCTACTTTATTATCCATTGTCTTGTACTGCACCAATTGTATGCTAGCTGCTTATTGTTTCTCTTGTAAAACTTACCAGATACACTGTAACATTGGATACTCCATTGTTTCCTGTTTTAAAGCAGTCTAGTTACATACATGCTGGTTACCATACCTATTTATCTCTATACTGCGGTCCACATGTTGTATATAGTGTCTCTTGTTGTCTTATGTAAATATTCTTGTAGATGAATTATCACCAGCATTAAAATTCTTTGAATGCAAGTACTTGTTTTGGGTGTTCGATATTCCACTTATACTATTAGTGTTCTTTATGTGCATAGAGTGGGTGCACATGGCATTATCAGAACCCCTTCTGTAGTTCATATTATTTCCTATGACTTATTGATATTTGTGTGCTTCAACCCTCCATCTAATATTTCAATTGCGAAGACATGAAGTATCACTCTCTCGCAGGTGAGCGGGGCTATTAAAGCCTGCGGCCCTGTTGGACTATTCCCACCCGTCCTCCTTGTGTGATGTGCCTCCCAGCTTGGGCTGTGCTGGTCGGGTGAAGGTAGGCAGCACCATGCGTGCTTATGGAGCTAGGCTCCACCGCAGTCCCCCACCAAAGGGTAGGCAGTTTAGGCTGATGGTGAGCCTCTAGGGGATGCCCCTCCCGCATTATTGCCCCATACCCCGTGTAGCGGTGGGCCCTGTACAAAGGGTCGCCATCCTCCCTCGTTCCCCCCGAAGGGGGCTGTGTGGTGGTCTCAGTGTATTGTGATTACACGCTTATGGCCTTAGTATTGTCCTTTGACTTATATACCTGGTGTCAGAGCCGCGCTGTTTGCATTTTTATTGTGTATCGGCCGCCGCCGCGGGCGTCTCTTGCCTTATTGGATGTGCTGCGCCGGGCGGCGGCGTCTTCATTGGCAAATCATCTATTCTAAGTATGTCTTACACTTCGCTCCTCATGACAAGTTGACTACTGTCTTAGAGTTTCGCGCTCTTCGAGGGGGCGGGGACCTGGCTTGGCGCGCTCCGCGTCACAGGCCGCTCTGGCCCTCCCTTCGAGGTTCGCTTGGCGCCATTTTGATGGTAGTCGCGCGTGGTAACGGTCCCCCTCCTTCCTTGGTCTGTAAGTGCCCTTGCGGGCGATTTTCATACTTCTTGCTTACTGCGCATGTTTCTGACACCCCTTATTCTCATTGTGTCTTTCAGACTGGTGAACACCATTGGCTTCTCTCGGCCCTGTGTAATTTATAGCGGGCCTTGTAAAATTCTCCCATTTCCCTAGCTGGTCTTTGGGGCATCCAGGGTGGCCTATAGCGTAAATCCCTACTGGCATATTGTGCCTAAATAATAACCATATGAAGGCATCTCAGAATTATGTGACCGGGGTCCCTCTGGGACACGACCGGCTGTGTGTAGCATGTGGACAACCCCATGCTGATGCTGACAGGGCACGGGTCTGCGGACTCTGTGCCGAGCAAGCACTGGCCCTGCAATCAGGCTTGCCAGTGGCTGCACCTCGTTTCAGTTCACCTATTTCCCCATGCTTAAATCTCACAGTCGCATACAAGTGGGGATTTGCAGCCTGTTGGGTCTTCCAGACTGCCTATGGCTGAACAGATTATTGTGAGGTTGGCAGAGCGCAAGGGCCCTGGTAAGAAGCGGCACTTGATGCTTTATGTTACTGTTTTTCCTATGGGAACTGAGGAGTTTACTACTCCGTGTGACTATACCCCTTCTGACGAAGGAGAGCTGTTCTCTGACTCAGGCTCATCTGATGAGAGGCCGAGGAGTCATGATGATTCTGGCCCTGAATGCTGGGGCCAGTGTGACACTGACGATCTGTTGATTAAGGTCTTTAAGGCTCTGTCTATCTCTCTCCCTGGTGAGGCCCCCAAGCCGAGAGGGGAGCGTTTCCATACAGCGACAGCACGCTTGGAATTTCTAGAGCAGGCTCATTTCCATGCTCTCGTGCTCAAGGAATGGGAATGCCCCAGTAAACTTCCAGGGGTCCCAGGGGACAGGGATAGGAAATACCCTTTTCCCCCTGAGGTGGTTAATTATTGGTCTTCACCCCCCTGTGGTGGATGCCCCGATCATAGGGGTTCCTAACCCCCCCTTTATTATAGCCCCTGCTTATAGTACCCTTCGGGATGCTGAGGACCGGCGCATTGATCTGCTGACCTCCCACGCCTTTTCTTGTGCAGGGACGGCGCTGCACCCGGTTTGTGCCACGGCTATTAGTGCAGTGGCCGCTAGAACCCTCATCAGAAAGATGCTTGAGCATCACCCTGAGGATCTCCCCTGGGAAGTGTTTAATGCACTCTCTAGTTGTGATGTGTTTGTAAAATTTATCCTATTAGCGCTGGATGACACCATTAGAATGTGTGCAAGAACTTCTGCCCTTGTGGTGACTATACGTCGCTTGGTTTGGCTGCGACAGTGGGGTGCTGACGAGGCTTCCCTTTAGAGGGCAACGCCTGTTTGGGGCCCGTCTGGACCTGTTTGGTAAAAAGGGCAAATCACCCCAACGCAGGCGGCCGTCTCGGCCCCCTTGGGGCAGGGGCACCCCTCCCCCTCCCTACCATAGTGTTAAACAAGAACCTGGGGTGTCCTTCCTGGGGGCTCAGGCAGACTCCTGCCCCAGGAGCGGCAGACAACGCCCTGGCCCCTCCGGCGGGGCTAAGCCTAAATCTTTCACCAAACTCCCTCAAGCATGATGGGGCGCCCTCGCCCGTCCGGGTGAGGGGATGGCTGTGGCACCTTGCTCTTGTCAGGAGGCATCATGCCTCATTCTGGTGGATTCAGGCGGTAGTGTCCTCCGGATACAGGTTAGAGTTTGCTGCGCGACCTCCCCCATGATTATCAGGGTACTCCTGGTCCCTGCCTCTGTTCAGGTGTTGGTACAGGCCATGCAAGGCCTGCTGGGTCTGGGGGTCACTTGCAGATTGCCCTTAATAGGCAGAGGCAGGGGCCGCTACTCCAACCTTTCCACAGTCCCACGAAAGGATGGGCCAGTCTGGCCCATTCTGGATTCACAAGTTTGCGGCAATTCACCAATTACAGGCAGTTTCTGCATGGAAACTCTGGGTTGGGCCATCAGCGCCTTGCACTCAGGGGGCTTCTTGCCGTCTGTGGAGCTCAAGGATGCTTCTCTTCACTTCCCTGTGTCTTCCGGACACAGAGGTTCTTCAGGTTCGTGTTGGAAGTTCCAACACTGCTAATCTGTGGCCTTGTTACCTGGCCTCTCTTCAGCCCCCAGAGTGCTTACCAAGGTGCTGACGGGGGTGATATCTCTGTTGAGATCAAGGGGCGTCCGCGCTATGACCTACCTGGACGTCCTTTTTCACTTCCCAGTCTCTACGTCAGGCTAAGTTTGATACTTGGCTGGTGGTGTCCACTGGGTGTCATTTGGATGGGTGATCAATCACCCCAAGTCCTCATTGTCCCCTTGATTGGTAGCTCCATTACTAGGAATGAATCTGGATTCGGTTCAGGAGAGAACCTTCCCCCCTCAGCAATAAAGTGGACAATCTGGTCGCATGGGCTTAGTCCCTCATTGCTGTCCCCGTCCCTTCGCCAGGCAGGGATGCTGCTGGTGTGCCTGTTGGTGGCTTGCTCAGGAGAGATCCCTTATGCTCAGTTCCCCTTGGGCCCTTCTACAACTTCTATTGCTTGTACAGGACAGGGATTCAGCATCCCTGGAGCAGGGTCTGTGTGCCTTCCCCACTGGTGAGGAGGTCCCTCTTGGAGTGGATGAACTCGAGGAACCTGTCTGGGGGCAGTTCCCTTCTTGCCCCTTCCTGGAGACGGTCACCATGGATGCCAATCTATCAGGTTAAAGGGGGGATTTTCTTCTGAAACTCCCTGCGGTTCTGGGGGAGGTGGGGCCTTTAGAGGGTCCATACGCCTATCAATGTTTGAAACAGTGAGCGTACAGGTTGGTTCTGATTCGCTTGGCTGCTCCTCTTCAGGGCCTGCCTGTTCGGGGGTGCTCGGTCTGTCTGACGACAGTGGTCTACATTTATCTTCTGGGAGGGACCTGGAGCAGGAGGGTCCTCCAGGATATGTCTATGATCCTAATCTGGGTGGAGGACAATGTTCCCTGCATACCAGTGGTTTCGCTCCGGTAGGGTCTCTCTGCGACAGGATGTGCTAATCCCTGTGTCACTATGGGGTCCAACCAGTTGTGGATCTGTTGTGTCCCGTCGCTATCACAAGCTCTTGGGCCTTGTTTCCCTGTCCCAGGATCTTCTGGCCGTGGTCAGGATGCCTTTGTTAATGTTATGGCATTCTGTTCTGTATGTCTTTTCTCCATTCCTCCTGCTAGGCAGGGTTCTGCGCAAGATTGCTCTGGACGGGGGACCAGTGATTCTGGTGGCCCCCGGGTGGCCTAGTGGAGTGGGGTTCACAGACATGGTACTGAGGGCAGTAGTTCTGTACGTTCTGCCAGGAGTGCCAGCTCTGCTCACTCAGGGCCCCTTTACGTCACCCCAATCTACAGACTCTGGCCTAGACGGCCTGACTGCTGAAACATCCATCTTGATGGAGACAGGCTTATCTGTCTCGGTGGTTGAGACTATGGGAAGACTAGGAACAAGCTTCTTCTTCTTCCTCTTCCATCTGTTATAGGGTGTGGTATACCCATATTGATTGGTGTGAGTCTAGTTCTCTTCCCTGTCAGGCGTTCTCGGTTCTCAGGGCTCTAGAGTTATTACAGCATGAGTTGGAGTTGGTTCTCCAACTCAGTACTCTGATGGGTCAGGTTCTGCCCTGTCTGCCTTACTTAGAAGTCTTTTGTTCAGTTTTCCTTGGTTAAGACTTCTTTCAGGGGGTACTCAAGTGCGCTCCCCATGTATTCCTATGGTCCCTGTTGGGACTTGAATTTGATTCTGTCTGCCTTGCAGGGTTTTTCCCTTTTGGTCCTATTCAGGATGCTGTCTGGCTGTTCTTACCATCAAGGTTGTCCTTCTGGTGGCTGTTACTTCGGTCAGACGTGTGCTTTTGGCGGGCGGCTCTGTCTACCTAGCCCCCATTCTTTGAGATACACCAGGATAAGGTGGTGTTCTGCCTGAAGCCGGACTCTCTGCCTATGGTGGTGTCTTATGTTCATTGATTCAAGATTTTGTTATTCCTTCTGTGCCTTATTCCTAGCAACGCTGAGGAAAGGGTTCTGCATTCCTTGAACAGATGTTGGAAGTTTTTCCTTGGTAGTCACTGTGTCCTTTGGAGAACTGATGCTCCTTTGGACCTACGGTCTCTCCGTTCTGAATGTGCCCGGTCTCGTCTGTTCTCGGGGAGTTGGGCGGTTTTGGCCCTGGTCATTACTTGAATGGGATGGTTCCTTCGGGTCCTAGGAAATGGTTTTGGCTTCTGCCAAGTCTACTGTTAGCGATTGGATTCGTCAGGCTGTTACTCAGGCCTATTCCAACAAGGGGAAGAATCTTCCTTTTCGCTTTGCTTCTAATTCTATCGTGCTTTGGTGTCTCTTGGGCTTTTCAGCACCAGGCTTCTGTTGAACTGGTTGCTAGGCCGCTATTTGGTCTTCTGTTCATACCTTTTCAAAGTTTGACAAGGTTGATGTTAGGGCCTCAGCTCATGCTGTCTTGGCCGCATGGTTATGCAGGTGGCAGTGGTTTTAACTGTCTGCTGTTGACTTTTTGTTGGGGATCCCACCCTACTTTATGGACACTGCTATTGGATGTCCCAAGTGTAAGTACTATATCTGGAGCAGGACGTACTGTATACTAAGAATAATACAATTCTGTGAAATACTCACCTGTAGAATTGATATTATTTGTATACAGTACGTCCTGCTCCACCCCACCCTGGTTTTTGCATTTTTCTGGATCCCCCTGTATGGTGATTGTTACCATTGTTATAGTTACCAGTTTTGGTGGTTAATTCTCCCGGCTTCTTGTTCACTGCTTTTTAATGCTGGGGATTTGTGGGAGGTCCCCGGGTATTTGAGGGGCCGGGAGGAGCCTGTTTTGCATGTCTATGCAGTGCAGCGCCATCTGGCGGAGGATAACCCAAGTGTAAGTACTATATCTGGAGCAGGACGTACTGTATACAAATAATATCAATTCTACAGGTGAGTATTTCACAGAATTGTATTTTTTGAAAACTTTTTGGATTAATAATATTTTTATGCAGAATTGTCCTTACATGTCTGGTATTAAAGTGTTCATGTTACAATGTTATAACAATGTAATTCCATATGTTTTCGCTTTGTTACTAGTGGATACATGTTCAAAAACAGACTTTAATCACACAGCCACTGGAGCTATGGGCTACAACTACATGATTTTGAGCTCGGCGCTGTTTGAGGCTGTTTTTTTGATGAATGTGGTGTGAGTCGGTCGCACTGAGCTGGTGCTACCGTTCACTCCCATACAGTGTAGTACAGCGACTCACACATCATATTCATCAATGCCGGACAGCGTCTGAGGTGCTCTGAAACAAAGAACCATGGCCAAGCACAGCGAATACTAGCAGTCACTCTGAAATCCGCGCTACAGACGCTCATCTGTCGCTATCTGGCGTTAGTAATGAATCAGCCTGCCCATGTATTAGCTGTGAAAGGGTCCCTTTTAATGTTTGCACCAATACCCCATCACATTTATTTCTGCCACTGCCAATATATATCCCCTGGAACTGAAGTCAGCACACTATTCTGCCTCTATGTATACCACACTTTGTTTTGTACATAGGCTGAGTAGATGGCCAGTTTTAACTGCTGAGTGCTGCCCTATTTTTGTTTCTAAAATGAATTAAAATATAATCAAACCTTGCCTCTATATAAACTATATACAAATTATGGAGCATTATTATTAAGTGTTTTGGATAGTTTTACACTGAAAAACATAAACTACAGTATATTACATTTGCTATACAGTTCTTTTGGTGTATGATACATACATCATTTCCACTCTAGAACAGTAGGGGCCGCTGTTGATCAACTCCACAGTCGCTATTTGTTGGCTGCGAATAGGTTTTGAAACTGTCTTGATGCACTGACAGCGCATATCTCCTCTTATTGGGATACCTGCATTGGAAAAAAACATTATAGCAAATCATAAAAATACCATTTTGTGAATACTCACCTTGTAAAATGGGTATTATAAGTATGTCACACACCCCGCTTCAAGATAATCATTACATGTGGGTAGTATGGTCTGAAGAGGGCGATCTGCAGAGATGATTGGAGGAAAGAAAGCCCCTCCCAGTCCATAAATACCTGGGACCTCCCACTCATTACCCAGTATAAAGAAAGCAGTAAGGTAAGGGACCAGGAAGAGCCAAATATTAGTCATAACAACGCAAGGTTCACAAAACGATGGATCCAGAATACAAAAGGGCGTGTTGAAGCGGGGTGTGTGACATACTTATAATACCCATTTTACAAGGTGAGTATTCACAAAATGGTATTATTCTAAGTATGTCACACACCCCGCTTCAAGATAATCATTACATGTGGGACATCCAAAAGCAGTGTCCATAAAGGGTGGGGATCCAAAACAAGGCATAAAGCACAACTTAAACTACTGCAGCCTGCAGAACTTTGCAGCCAAAAACAGCATCCGCTGAGGCCCAAACATCACCCTTGTAAATACTTTGAAAAAGTGTGAACAGAAAACCAGGTAGCGGCCTTGCAAAGCCCAGGAAGCCCCAACCGCACGAGTAGAATGAGCTGTAACACGAAGGGGAGGATTTCTCCCCTTAGCAGAAAAGGCCCCGACAATGGCCTGACGAATCCACTTACTGATGGAAGACTTAGCGGGCGCCAAAACCTTTCTTGGGCCCAGAGGGTACCACAAAGAAGGCATCAGTCTTACGAAAGGCAGACGTTACCACCAAATAGTACTTCACAACTCGAACCACATCCAGGGAATGCAGGACCCTCTCCTTTTCGTTACTGGGATTAGGACATAGAGAGGGCAAAACAATGTCTTGATTTAAGTGAAAAGGCAGAAACCACCTTAGGAAGGAAATCCGGGTTAAAACGGAAAAAAAAAAAAAACACCTTGTCCTGATGTCTTTCAAAATACGGGACCTGAATGGACAGAGCCGCCAACTCAGAAACACGCCGAACAGAAGTGATAGCTACCAAAAAGGCCACCTTCTGAGTAAGGGAAGACAAGGCAATATCATGCAAGGGCTCAAAGGGAGGACCCTGAAGAGCAGAAAGAACCAAATTCAAATCCCAAACCGGAATCAGAGCCTTCCTAGGGGGCCGCACGTACGTAACCCCCTGGAAAAAGGTCTTAACCAGCGGATGAAGCGCAAAAGATCTTTGGAAAAACACCGCCAGGGCAGACACCTGCCCCTTCAGAGTATTAAGTTGGAGCCCTAGATCCAAACCATGTTGCAGGAACTCCAGGATTCTAGTAATAGAGAATTCCCTGCAAGGGAAAGCCCTAGTCTCACACCAATCAATATAAGACCTCCAAGTCCTATAGTAAACGGAAGAAGAAAACCTCTTCCTAGCGCTAATAAGAGTCTGAATAACCGCATCAGAAAGACCTTCCTCCTTCAAGATGGAGGTTTCCGCAGCCACGCCGTCAAAGCCAGCGTTGGTAAATTGGGGCAACGTAGATGACCCTGTGTGTGCAGATCCGGCAGCAGGGGCAGAACGAACTGATCTTCTGCTAACCTTACCACGTCTGCGAACCAAACCTGTCTTGGCCACCTTGGAGCCACCAGAATGCTGACGCTCCTTCCAGAGCCAGCTTGCGCACTACTCTGGCTACCATGGGAAACGGAGGGAACAGATACAGAAAACCCCAGATCCCTCCGTTTCGGGGCCACGGCGTCCGTTGCGAAGGCTAGCGGATCCTTCGCCAGAGACACAGATGCCGGAAATTTGTGATTGTGACGGGAGGCAAAGAGGTCCACCACCAGTGAACCCCACCTGAGACAAATTGAACGAAACACCTTGGGACTGAGAGGCCACTCCCCCTTGCGGGCTGACCACCTACTCAGAGAGTCCGCCTCCGAGTTCTCTACTCCCGGAATGTGAACTGCCGAGATGCACGGGACGTGGCTCTCCGCCCAGTCCAGAATCAACGACACTTCCCTGAGGGCACTCCTGCTGCGAGTCCCTCCCTGGTGATTGATGTAGGCAACCGCCGTCCAATTGTCCGACCGAACCTGGACCGGCAAGCCCTGCAGGAGATGAGTCAAACGAAAAAGAACCATTCTGATGGCTCTCAATTCCAGAATGTTGATAGGCTCGTGGGCTTCCAGGGGTCCCCACAACCCCTGAAATTGCAGATCATTCCAGAAGCCCCCCCTCCTGAGAGGCTGGCATCCGTGGTGACCACCTCCCAACGAGGAGTCTGAAAAGACCTGCCCTTCAACAGATTGGTTGAGTTCAGCCACCACCTGAGTGGTCGGCGAACCCGGAGAGACATCAGAAAGAATTGATCCAGCGACAGAGGAGATCTGTCCCAGACAGACAATAGATGGAGTTGTAGCGTCCTCGTGTGAAACTGGGCAAAGGGGACTGCCTCGAAGGAGGCTACCATCAACCCCACCAGTCTCATTCCTAGTCGAATGGTCGGACGAGGAATGGACATGAGCGACCGAATCAATTCCTGAATCAAAAGAACATTGGATTGAGAAGGAACACTCTGGCCTGATCTGTATCCAGAGACATTCCCAGAAAGGATACTATCCTGGACGGGTAAAAGGAGGACTTGGGGTAGTTGTTCACCCAGCAGAACCTCTCCAGAGTGGATATTACCGTCCTGGTGTCCAATTCCGCTTGGCTGAATGATGATGCCATGATGAGGAGATCGTCCAGATATGGCACTATGCGAATTCCCTGCGCTCTAAGAAGAGCCATCACCCCAGCGAGCACCTTGGTGAAAAACCCTTGGAGCTGAGGTGAGACCAAAAGGAAGAGCTACAAACTGAAAGTGCCGATCTTCCACCACAAACCCGAGGAATCTCTGGTGCGCGGGAAAAAATCGCAAAATGGAGGAAAGCGTCCTTGATGTCTATGGACGTCATGAAGTCCCCCTGACGGAGAGCGCGGATAGCTGAACGAAGCGATTCCATGCGAAATTTTTGCAGCCTGATAAACCTGTTGAGGATCTTCAGATCCAGGATGGGCCGGATAGAGCCATCCTTTTTGGGGACCGTGAACAGCTTTGAGTAAAATCCCCGACCCTGATCTGATAGGGGCACTGGCGAGATGACCTCTATCTCCAGAAGACTTGAAAAACGCCTCCCGAAGCCCCTGTGCGTCAGGTGCGTCCGGGGGCACCCTAGACTTGAAGAAAAGCGGAGGAGGACGGGACTCGAACTCCAACTTGTAGCCGGAAGACACAACTTCCCGGATCCGTTTGTCCGAAACCTCCCGAATCCAGATCAGAGAGAAGTGTCGCAGCCGTCCCCCCACCCGCACGGGTGAGGGCGCCCCCTCATTGCTGAGCAGGCTTGTTCGCAGGTTTTGGGTTTTGAACCCCAGTTGTATCCTGAGCGGGCACGTCCTCTGCCCCTATTCCAGGAATCTCCTCTAGTGGAAGGGAAGGCGAAACCTCTTCCTGCTCTGGATCCGCGAAAGGAATGATTGAAAGAAGCCGCCCCGCGAAAGGGACGTCGTTGCTTCTTGCGTTGAGGTAACTTACCCCCCTTAGCTACTGAATCCAATTTTTCTCCAAAAAGCCATAGCCCCACGAATGGGAGAGACGTCAGCGACTTTTCTGGCCCAAAGTCGGCCGCCCACTGGCGCAACCAAACTGAACGCCTTATAGTCACCATCAGAGCAGAAGCTCTCCAAGGCGGCTAACATGAAAGACAAGAATAACTCACAACGTTTAAGTCCCAGAAATTCGTCACTGTCCGGGTGCAAACCGGAAGATGACAACAAGTCTCTGACCACCGACCTGGTAGCCACCACCAGCAGAGACGAAGCGCAAAAAGGGCCGTATGGCTGCCCCAATACTGGCGAAACCATGACAAGCCATCTGGCCAATTCGTTTATCCCCTCCATCTTTAAGAGAAGAGCAATCGGGGTTATTCAAAAACGGCTGAATTGGATAACCCCAGAATTGGTGCGTCCACCTCAGGGGGGGACGTCCAGCGCTTAACCGTGTCCGAAGGGAAAGGATATCTTTTATCCCAACTCTGAGGAATGCCTGGGAGCCGAGCCGGCCTCTCCCATTCCTTAGAAATAATCTTATCAAAATGCCTTTGATTAGGGAATTCCAAGCGCGGCTTGGATTCCTCATAAAACTCCCCTTGTTGATGAGGAGCAACCTCTGGAGGAGAAATAGCCAGAACCTCAAACATCTGAGCAAGGACGTTAGGAGTATCCAAAGAACTCCCTGACCCCTTCTCAGAGTCCGCGCCAACAAATAGCTGGTCGTCCGAATAATCCGATTCGTCAAATAGCTCCCCTTCCTCCAGAGGGGAGTAATCTGACCAATCCAGGCGATCCTCATCGTCATATTCAAATGTCTGTGGGACCGGTGACAAATGCTTTCTCTTAGCTGGAGCCTTCTTGGCAGCCGCAGAAGAAATAAATTTTTCAATATTAGTCAATCTAGCACACACATCAGATTGCGACTGCCCACCCGTGACAACGTCACACGGGACACGGGCCAAGACGGGGTGGGAAGGGGATGACGCTGGCGGTGCTGACCCAGACGCCTGGGGTACAGACTGCCGTGTAATAGTCTGCTGTGCACATGGTATACATAGAAATACGTCATTTCCTGTTAGGGATACCCCACAGCCCATGCACTTCCGGGATTGCCCCGAGGGGAGCCCGGTATCTGGGGATGCCTCCATACGGTGAACTTATATGTAGTCGCAATGACCGAGGGAATTACGCTAGTAAGCAACCCGGGATGCCCTTATAATTGTCCCAAGTGGGAGGATTTTAACATGGAATTTAACCCAGGGACCCAAGGACCCGAAGAAGACCCCTTAAAACCTAAGGCGTTCTACCTGAAAGACTGCCGGATATAAAGGGTTACATATAAGTAAATATATATATATATATATATATATATATATATATAGAAATATAGGAATATAGGGGGCCCATAGGGCCACTCACTGTGCCTTCCTGCGTGAGGTAAATGGCGTCCACCACACCCGCAGCTCACAGAGGCAGAGAGGATCCTGTGGGCGTGGCCAGCGCGGAGCGCGCGATATGCGTAGCTCCGCCCCCTTACAGAGCGGAAGGCGGGCTCCGCAGTGGGTCTGCCTAACAGGGGCGGGCCGTGGCGTCCCGCTCAACAGCCCAGCCCCGCCCCTAATGGCAAAATGTGTGAGGTAAATTACTTCAGAAAAACACTATAGCGCACACATATACCGGCGCCATGGCAAGAACAGCAGCCGCGGCGCCGGTAACCACAAAGACCCCAGGGATGTAATGGGTGCGGGCCACGGCGACGCGCAATCGCCCGGCCCCGCCCACTGTGGCCAGCGCGTGAGGGGAGATCTCCCCTCACAAGATTAAGGGAAAAGCCAGCGCAAATAACCGTGCAGCGGCCATTGCGGTAGTCACCGCAACAAAAAACAGTAAAGCCAGGGGGACAAGCCAGTTCTCCTCAGCTCTGGCGCCAGTAGCAGCAAGCGCCGCTGTTAAAGTGAAACAATGCTCAATAAATAAATCCTAACTCTGAGGTAAAAAAGGTGGCCCCCGACATTTTATCCCCACCACCACAGGAGAAGGGCATCAGGAAAGGGGGGCCAAGGGACAGGGCATCCCAAACCGGGGTCACCAGCCCGGATAACCGCCTACCCGCTGGTACAGGGTCTCTGTAAGGCTCTTACCTCCTTGCCGTCCCCGGTCCCGCGGTGCGTTGTCGGGCGGCCCGCGGCCGTCTCCTGTCCGGCGGTCCTCTGGTGTGGCTGCCTCTAGGCGCTGCTGTGGGGTCCGGGGTTCGGCGGCATTTGGGTGTGCTGGTGGCCGCACACCCAGGCTTCCCCCTGATGCGGCGCTTCCTCCCTCTGGCGGGGGCGCGCCCGGTCTGCAACGTGCTCGCTTCCTCGTGGGAAGCGGGCCCAGGGACTGGACGGCCTGTCTGGCCTGGGCAGTCCAGTTCCTGGGACCGCTCCCGTTCTGTAAAGTTGCACCAATCATTTTCCTTCCCTCCATTTGTCCCCTTTCCTACTGGCCAGTTCTCCCTTTATATTCAGGCTGCTCCATTTTCCCAGTGCCCGTTATAGCCTCTGGGTTGTTGGGAGCGTGATAGATTGACCTATTCCAGTTATACTCGGCTTGTTACTTCTGACCATCCTTGCTTGCTGCCTGCCCTGACCTTTTGCTTGCCTGACCTCGATTTTTGCCTGACCCTTCTGATACCTCGCCCCGTGACCTTCTGGATTGACCTCGGCTTGTTTTGACTCCTCTTTGTTACCTCCGTTGGATACCTCGCTTCGTGATCTCCTGGTTTGACCTCGGCTAGTTTATTGGACTTCCGCCTCCTGGCATCCACATTTGGGACTCCCTGCCATTCATCAGTCTCCACCTTAAGCTGGTAATCTTTGCGCCCATTAAGTCCTGGGGGTAACCGAGTCTGGAGAGGCACAATCCGCGTCTCCTGCGAGCGGGGACTTGTCTATAGGCAGAAGAGGTGGTGGAGATTGGGGATTATCAGCTTAAGACAGAAAGGTGTCCGGTACAGTCCTCACAGTCTCGCGGTGGAGCATGGCTCCAGAGCACTAAAAGTGCCATTCTACCCTCACCCGGGATACAGCCTAGACTGGGAGGCATGTGTATTGGGACTTATAAAAAACATAACCGGGTGGAAATAGAGAGAAAAGCGGGCCGGGAATAAACCCGGCTACCTGAAATCCCCCTGTGCAAGGAGGAGACATCATCTTCTGACTTGCTCGCCGTCTGCAGAGATGGAAAACTGGGTAATGAGTGGGAGGTCCCAGGTATTTATGGACTGGGAGGGGGTTTCTTTCCTCCAATCATCTCTGCAGATCGCCCTCTTCAGACCATACTACCCACATGTAATGATTATCTTGAAGCGGGGTGTGTGACATACTTAGAATATCTGTATTTTGTTTATATATACTGTAAGCTTGCAAGAGCAGGGCTCTCCTTCTTGTTATCACATTTGGTTTGAACTTTGTTTATAATGATTCATGTACAGTATGTTTTAACGTGTCTATAATTATATCTTGTAGAGCGTTACGTAAGAAGATGGCGCTGGGCCAGATTATAAGGAGGGCTCAAGGGGAGCGTGCCCTGGCGCCTCCACCACTTGCCCTGCAAAGGGGGCCTCCACCAACCAAGGCTTTTTAGCCTTGATCCGACGGGCCGTGAGGTCGGCAACGTAGTGGGGGCCCCCGCGTACCTTGGCAAGCCATTTTTGTTTTTGCATACCAGCAGCCAAAGCCACTACAGGATGGAGAGTCTACAGCAGCGACATCAACGCTACAGTGATAGGTGGGTGCAAAGCACATAAGCCACCTAGCACAGCCAATGGCAGCTTAATGCAGGGAACTGTTTTCTGCTCAACCAGCTGGGCAGCTACACCCCCTGCCAAGAATGGCAAAGCAGGAGTTCCCGAGCAGCACTCCTTACAGTGTGTGGCTGTCAGGCATAGGTAGCGGTGGCGGCACACTGCACTTCACCCTGGAGCGGAATGTGCTGTAAATTTGCCCCAGACATCATGGCGGGGTGGAGGTCCCGTCATCACCACCCTTCTCTTCATCCTGGAGGGCGGTATGTATTAAGGAGTGAGGATCAAGAGATATGCTGGTGAAGCAGGGCCACCAATGGCCCAGTACAGCTATAGCAAGCCAGGCAAAATCTTTCCCCAAAGTGGGTATAGCATAGACTGCAGCCAGCTGTGTGCCTGCCACATGCACAAATCTCTTTAATTACTGGTCCTCTTATTTTCCTGTGAAGAGCACAGTGTTCCTAGGTGCCTCTCACAGGTCATTAGATTGCTTCTGCTCTTTCCCCAGCTGTGGAGTGAAGAGGAGAAGGAAAAACTGCAGCACGGGGATGAATGCAGCATCGTTGGCCTGTGAGTGGTTTAGGGAGGGGGACTGTGCTTTGTGTAACTGCTGTATGGTGTCTGCTGATCTAGAAAGCATTTCATCTAGCCAGGTACATTTAAGCCAGGTTAACCCTTAAACAGCCTCCAGAGTCAAAACTGCAGAATACTTAAAGGGGAATTAAAACCCAGGATTTTAACCATCCCGGGTTTTGGTCAACGCTTCGCTGTGTGAAGCCCCCTGGAATCGCAAGTATACTCACCTCACCAGTGATCCAATGGCACATATGCCTGCTCTGGTCCAATCAGTGTTCTATGCCGTGCATGCCCATAGTGCCTGGGATAGAGATCAGGGAGCATCTGGCATCACTGGTTTCCCTGACTGAATGGCTGAGCAGGGGAGTACATATCAGTCAGGGATGCAGCCTGCACATGCACCGTGGGATCACAAGGAGAGTGAGTATACTGGTAATTCAGGGAGTTTCACACAGCAGAGCATCACAAATTAGGATGCCCCAGGGATAAGGAATCTGGCAACCCTATAGTCTTTTTTGCTGTGCTGGGTTTTGGTCCACTTAACAGGGGTATTCTGATTTGGGATACCCTTGAATATCAAACCAGGGGAATCATTGTAAAACATATCTTTCAATCCCACAATACATGCACAAGGTTCCAGCCAATCAGAATATATTGCATCACCTGGCAATCTATTCTGAATGAATAGAGTGCCTCCCGTCAGGTACTTCCCTTCAGCTGTGCGTGTCAGGCCTACCTGAGTGGTTGAAACAGATGCCGTCGTGCATGTGCTGTGGGATCACCAGAAAGGTTTTCTATGTACACCTTAACACCTCTTCCCCAGTCCCCAGTGAGTGATACATTTCACTCATAAGCAGAGCAGAAACTGCAGAAAACAGTGCATCAGTCTCTACCTCCTTCTGCTGCCGGGTTTGATGATTCCCTCGCCCTGGGACATCCCTCTGTGTAATACACCCAGGGATCACCGCATAAACTCACATAGCTGCAATGCAGTGGAGAAGGCAAGGGCCGCCGTGGCTGTGTCCACTCTATACCTTTGGCAAAGCACATACCCACCCAAGACATTTGTGAATGGCTAGAGCAGATGTCCCCTACAGCTAGAGGTGAGCAGGGATGTGGCTGGGGAGCGGGGATGTGGGTGGCAGCATGTTAAAGGGGCTGAATGGAGCTGAGCGTTCTGAATGTCTTGCGTCTGTGCTGTGGGATCGCCAGAAGATCAGAGTTTGTTGGCGGTCCACAGGGATACACAGGGATGCTGTCTGCTGGCAATACGGCCTGGATGGCACAAGGGACTCAATCTGACATTCCAGTAAGTAGATGGGCAGGTTCCAGACATCCACCAGTCAGATACTTGGCTGGACTCAGGGCCCTGAGATGGCGCAATATACATAAACAATAATAATATTAATAATCTGTGCACAGAGAATATGCACATTCAGTTTAATTATTAGATTTGTGCAGACATTGTCAAGGGACAATGGTAACTTTAGAAATTAAAAGAAAGCTGTCACCTTATTATGAATATTAGACAATCTGCAGCCTCTGTTATATCAGTCCTAAGAGTTTTTCAACACCTCATTTGCTGGTAGAAGCATTGTACAGGGCAGCCAGGGCTGGATTAATGGTGGTGGAGGCCCCTAGGCACAAAATATGGTGGAGGCCCAGATACGTTTTTTTTTACTTTAAATAATATTCCTGCCAAGTAACTGATTGGTGGTTGTCTGGCACCAGCCTACTCACTGGAATATCAGATCAAGTCCCCTGTGCCACCCTTGTGCTGTTTGGGAACTCCTGCTTTGCCATTCTGGGTCAAGGGGGATTTAGTCGCCCAGCTGGTCCAGCTAAAAACAGTTCTCTGCATTGAGCTGCCAACGGCTGTGCTTGGTGGCTTATGTGCAGTGAGCGTCCGCCAATTGACAGCTCTGCACCCACCCATCACTGTAGTGTTGCTTACGGTGGCTTTGCTGCTCTAGACTCTTCATCCTGCCCTTAGGTGGCTTTGGCTGCAGGTTTGCAAAAGTTAAAAATGGCTGGCCCAGGCACCCTGCGGCCCGGACCCCCACTGCCGCCGATGGCTTTGTTGCTGGCCCCACGGCCCATCAGACCAAGGCCTCCTGGACCAGACCAGAACCCAAAGGTTGGCGGAGGCCCCCTTTGCAGGGCATAATCCAGCCCTGGGGACAGCAAAGACATAGATCCAGTGTGGGGCCGGAATGATTTCATGCTTTTAATGGGACACCAACGGGGGCACTATAAACAATATATTTATATATCTTTACTTATTTATTTGTGTTTATTTTCATATGAACCCATGAAAATTTTAACGATTTGGTTGGATCTCTGGGTGGTATAGATGGTGTAAAAAAGACCCTTTTTTTGTTTTAAAGGGCTTCCAGGTTGTAAATTAGGAATTTTAACAGGAGATGCTGCTCCCGAGATTGTAGCGGTCCTGCCACCTGTGGATGGTATTTGTGAGCTGTGTTGGGGCGAAACAGATTGGCGACACTGATTTCAGCTAAGTTTGCTTCTGTGTTTTTAGGTTTCAGCTGTTTCTATGGTTTACTATATACTGTATGTTTTTAAACTTTTTGACAAATTACATTTTATGCTAGACTTCTGCAATTTGCCATGCCTTGTTGGATATTAGGCACTGAATTGAATCCTGACAGCTTATAGCTTTGTCCTTAAACGTGACTAATGACTTTGGTTGGATTTTTTGCAGTTTGCAGCTATTGCAGGTTATGACACTAGATGGAGCTGTGACAAATGCGCAACTGTAGAGTTTTCTATGCAATTTGCTGCTGTGTTGTTACTTCCTGTATATCGAGCTGTAATCTCTATGATAGTGAGTTCCTTCTTGTCTGTGTTCTAGCCACCATGTAAGGTGACATTTTCTTACTGCATTCATGCTCCAGTAAAGCCAGTTCCTGTTATACCACTAATGTCTATCTGGATTATGACTCCGCTGCTCCCAGCACTCACACTCTGCAACAGGTTATGGGCCCAGTGAACGAATAGCATCCCAGTGACCGGATGGCATCCCCGTGACTGAAGGAAGCCACAGCAAACAGATAAAGCTAAGTGACGAGATGCAGCCCAGGTAAAATCGGAAAGAGAGTGCAGCCAATGCGGAGATCGACACAAGGAAGCTTTCCACAGAGACATCTCCTGTATACAAGTAAGACTGTTCTTTTCCTGTCTGTGTTCTAGCCACCATGTAAGGTGACATTCTCTTACTGCATTCATGTTTGAGTAAATACAAGTTCCTGTTATACCACAAATGTCTATCTGGATTATGACTCTGCTGCACCCAGCACTCACACTCTGTAACAGGCAAGAGACCCTTTTGCCTTGTGACATGGTTCTCCATCATGGGTTGCTATTGGATGATGTTTAGATACCATCCTTTATTCACGGCACTGGAGTCCACTCCCTTGGATGAAAAGAGAAAACTATACATGAATGGACCCTTTCACATCTAGCCATTTGCGCTGGAAAAATTCTGCATGCTGCGTTTGCAATGCAATGCAAACACAGATCCATAGAAGTCTATGACAACACAACTGCAAGCAAAACGCAATTAAAACGCAATGCAGCGCAGCAGTGTGAATGGAGTCTTGGGATGCATTATTGTTGACATGACAGGTTACTCATGGTAGTGTTCTCCAGTCTGAAAATGACTTTACCAGGAAAAATAGCGTTACCTCATTCCGCTGTAGTGAAATCTCCATATTTTGTGCAGAACATAGGCCCTTCCTGTTTTTTTTTTCTTAGAGAGAGGTGAGTATTTTGCTGCCATTCTTGACACCAGACCAAAACCACCAAAACTTCTAAAACTCACCCCTCACTGATCAGATGCGCTGACACTTGCCTGCTGCCATTCCTGCTGACATAACTTAGGGATCTCATAACTTAAGGATTAAAAGGTAAAATCTCTGGCTATTAATTCTAGATTGCTATACCTGGGATAATCAGCCCAAATGCTATCTAGGGCATTTAAAGCGGACCAAAACCCACTGAACTTGAACTACAAATGGATATTTTTGCTAAAATGTCCTGGAACACAGTTTTTTCTTGCTGTCTCGGTGTGAGATAGCAGGCAATCAGTCATTGCTAAAGTGTGGCAATGACATTATTGCCACACACAACAATGGCAATGAATGGAGGAGGCAGAGCTTTACAGCTATAACAGGTGCCATTATCTGGGATTAGACTGAAGCAGGAGCAGTGAAAATTGGCAAAAGGTACTCTTCATAGGAGGAGCATTTCAGGGGATGCTAGTTAAAAATGTGGGTTTTGTTCTGCTTTAAGTTAGCAGATGGTATGCCTAGGCATTCTACTTTCACAGAAAAAAACAGAGCATGCTGGAAGATCACCCATGACGTTTGTCACTTCCTATTCCTTAACAGGCAATGAGATCCGGAGTATATATAGAATAATCCAATTGTATGTAATGACTGGTCCAGATCTGGCCCAATTCTTGACTTTAGTGTTGATTTTAGTAAGCCACAGGTCCCGTTGTAATAAGGATTTTGCTTTGTTTATTTATTCAGTAACGTGCGTATTGGGGGGGGGGGGGTGCAAGGGTGCGACCGCACCAGGGCCCAGGAATTCAGGGGGTCCCATCATTGGGCTCCTTTACCATTATTTATCAAATTGTTGCTAACTTGGCATTATTTAGAGAAAGGAAGCACTATTTGTCTCTTCTGTTTTAGTCTTTATTTTTTTAGCTGCATCCAAAGGAGTTAGAAGACAGAAAAAAGTTTACTATGTGAGCCTTTAATGTTTGCACCGGATCCCCATCACATTTAGTTACACCACTGAAACTGAACATGTGTAATGCATCTGGTGGACTGTTAAACGTGTAGGCTCCAATATGCGAGTTGTGCCATCCTCCCAGTAGAAAGACATGTTGCGTAACATGCCATGTCGCCAGGAGATCTGATTGTTAATTCACTGAGCCTTAGGCTATGAGATATGTTAAATTTGTTATTCATCTGAAATGTTTGGCATCTGCTGGCTGTTCCCAGTCTAAGCTGCAAGCAGACACGTGCCATATACAGATGGCTTATCTATTGATTTAAACCAGCAGTATCAGACACATTTATCCTGCTGGCAGTGACCAGCTTTATTTTGGAACAGGCAATAAAGTGGTATTTACATGTGATTGGCAGTTTGTCCTTACACTGATGCCTTTTTGAGCTTTCCACAGTTGTTCTCATAAGCATACCATAAGCTTTGTGCTTTTTGCTCTTTAGCAATATTTATCTTTTCAAAATGGAAACAACAAGCACTGCTGTCCTAAATTTGACCTGTACTCAAACATTCCTCCCCTGCTAACACCAGTTTGCACTATTAGATAAAATGCCTGCTTTGTGCAAGGAGCTCTTTCCTCTAATGGAAGCATTGTCCTATAACATTGTTGTCAACTGTTAACAGTCTTGAGCCAGTCATTAATTGGCAAAATAATCACTGTGATCCCCTGCAGCACCAAAGCTGCAGCCAACAGGAGCAGCTTCCAGCCAAGAAAAGGACTCCTTGCATGGAGCACATTTGTATCCAGTAGTACAAACAGGGAAAGAATGGCAGAAGCTCTTTTCTTTTAGGAAAAAGCCATTGTAGGTAGCTGTAAGCATCCTTTTTTGGGCAGAGCAAAGCTGTTGATCCCCAAACAGCGTGGCACAGGAAGAAATGGACCCTCCCCATGCACTAAACCAGATTAACAGATTACTCAAAAAACGGTACTTAACTGGTCTGTATCAGCATTCCCTTTTTACTGCTAGAAGTCATGTTCTTAGTTTTCAGTGGCTGTTTCATACAATCACTGTAAAAGCCTGCCACCTGCTGCAGTGGTTGGATAATTAAAGTGTCACTCACAATCCCTGCAGCACCAGGGCTACAGCCACTAGAATGACAGCACAAGGCTTCCAGAACAGGAATAAAGTGCTAGCATGGACCAGACAAGTACATTTTTTTCACTTCCAATATTCTTATTTATTTTCTTAATGTTTTACAAGATAAGCAACAACCCAAGGACAGCAAGCCCTGTGTAAGGCTTGGTGGGACACCCACCTTCTGGTCAGTCAGCAACCCCCAATCTCCGCTGCTTCTTCTGCCTATAGCCAAGCCCCCGTTTGACAGGACTTACTATACCGCAAAGGCTCACTGAAAGGGCGAAGGTGTCAATCCTCTAAAAGTCTAGGCACAAGGGTTGAACAGATGAATGTTCAAGGGTTAAGCCAAAGGTTTGAGGCCAGGGTGTCAGATGGTTCATGGTATCCAGAGGGGTAGACAAGCTTGAGGTCAGGCAGAGAGTGGTCAGACGTAGCAGAAGTCGGTAATAAATGAGGCTAAAACAATACACCCAAGCAGGAAACACTATTACAGACAATGCATGCAGGGAGCAGCCTGGAAACCAGAGTAAGCCCAGTGGCCTGCATAGACTAGCAAGGCACGGCCAGAATAGGCTTGATTTATGGTTGTGCAACTGGGGCGCACGCTTTTTGGAGTGCCAAGTCGCGCTCTGGCTGAAACACATTTTTTAAGGCGGAAGTTTTCACACGAGTGTGCATCAATGCAGAAACTTCTCTACAAGTGCAAATTTGTTTCCCCAAACTGACACCTGTGACTGATTTATGGGTTGTTTTGAGGGAAGAAAAGTGTGCCCAAAAGTGTCAATTTTTAGAGTGAATTTCCTCCGGCGAACTGGAATAAACTGCCGACTTCACAGGCTTATTTAATTCCTAAAACACGTGCAGGAGCATTTGGCATGTGTTTTAGCAATGAATGCCGCAAGTTCTTTTTTCTGTATTTTTCCCCTTTGTTTTGTTTGGAAAAAATTAGTAGCTCAATTAATAAACTATAATACGCAAAACCAACAGGGCAGGGAGGGAGGGGTAAATAGAACATCTGGGAAAAAAAGTGGGGAATAACAACACTGGAGGTTAACTGGAATCAGGAAACCCCCAATAAAACATTACACCCAAAAGTAACGAGAACACAGGTGACAGGAAATACACTCCGATTTGGAGAATAGGGATTTGCCTAGTACACAAATTTGCCAAATTTGCAATTGGCAAAACAGTACAGAAAGGGGAGAAACATAAGGGCCATCTGGACCAGTTAAGGGCTCAGCCTGCCAAATCGGACAGGGCCATTTGCCCTTCAAAAAAGCAGAATTTCATGCGGAAGATGCATGAAGAGGAATTTTGCTCACGCCATTTGGTGCTAGGCACACATGTGCCCGATATGCACACAGAGCCTTAAATCAGGTGCCTAGGATCACGCGGAAGCGTTGGCATTTGCTTTTGGGATTTCTGGTGCATGACCATGAATCAAGCCCAATGTATTCCAGGGAGACTGCAAGTCTTATTGCATAAGAACCCATTGCCCACCTTGCTTTCAGTAGCACATGTTGATAGTTGCGTTAAATCGATCAAGGTACAATTTATGTAATCAAAGTAGAGAGAGAGTAAGCGAGAGGAAAATGTGAAAATAAGGGGGGTCATCAGAAGAGACACTGTATGGAAGTATCTCCCTCCCATTTCTTCCCCAGGCCCCAAGAATATCTTGGGATCACAGATAGCTCATCAGGCATCCAGGTTAGGTGTAGCATAATCTATCCTGGGCTGCCAAACATCCTCGATTTTTTTGTTTGAATCGTATAGGATGCTGGTCAGTTTCTTATTCACAAAGACCCTGTGTGTCTTGCACCTGGTAGGTGACTCTATCCTTTTGCCATGCTTTAGCAATGATCTGCATTGCAGCCAAAAGAATGAATATCATTAGCTTTTGCTGATTTATTGTTAAGCCATCAGGTTTAACTTTGAGGAGGCCAACCCATGGGTCTCTTTGGATAATTTGAGAAAAGAGTGTATAAAATAGACCATACAACCTAGACCAGAAACCCCAAATCCACCATATGTGAACAATGGTGCCATCTTCAGAGCAACCTCAGAGGCAATTGCTAGGGTATCCCAGGACTGCTTTAGCAATGGGAGTGGGGGTCATAAGTGGACTGAAACTTAATGGAACACTTCATGGTTCGTTCCCAAATTTCATTCCATACCTCTTGGACAAGTACATTTTTTAATTAATCTGCTAATAAGGGTTAGTGGATCGAGAGGGCATTAAGATCTTTGGAACTGAAAAAGACATTTAGTTGCTCTTTAAAGCACATTAAATAAATAAGAAAACTTAGAGTATCAGTCCATATATACATACCACCATATATACATACCATGACCTTGTTTTTTTGTTCCTTGTGCCGCTGTTCTCCAGCAAAAAATAAACCAAAAGGGTGATTTACTAAACAATTTGCCGGGCATTCACTGTATTTTCGCTATTTTCTGGATTTTACCAGAGCAGTGTCACATGTTCGCCCAGCGATGTCTGTGTTTGCTGGATTTACGTTCATTTTGCAAAGTGCATGGCGAACACCTTTACAACTCGTGAGCTTTTAGCCGCGAATCCCATAGGAATGTTATTTTCGGTGAGATTGAGAACAACTAATTATACTGTTCACATTACTTTTCTAATTTTTAATTCATTTTTTTTCTGAAACCTTTCAAACAACCAATATACTCCCAAGGCACAACACATATATTCTAAAACTCTTCCCATGCCGACATATGCTGTAAAAGTGTGTTTTCAGTAAGATTTAATGATTTCTCTAAACCAAGTAAATACCATTTGCAGCAGCAAATTGGGGTGCAAACTCAGCAAAATGCCCACCGAAAGTCAGTTGTCACTGTTGTTCCCCACTTCAATTTTAGAACCATGACCTTGTTTTTTTGTTCCTTGTGCCACTGTTCCCCAGCAAAAAATAAACCAAAGGGGTGATTTACTAAACAATTTGCCGGGCATTCGCTGTATTTTCGCTATTTTCTGGAATTTACCAGAGCAGTGTCACATGTTCGCCCAGCGATGTCCGTGTTTGCTGGATTTACGTTGAGTTCATTTTGCAAAGTGCATGGCGAACACCTTTACAACTCGTGAGCTTTTAGCAGCGAATCCCATAGGAATGTTATTTTCGGTGAGATTGAGAACAACTAATTATACTGTTCACATTACTTTTCTAATTTTTAATTCATTTTTTTTCTGAAACCTTTCAAACAACCAAGATACTCCCAAGGCACAACACACATATTCTAAAACTCTTCCCATTCCGACATATGCTGTAAAAGTGTGTTTTCGGTAAGATTTAATGATTTCTCTAAACCAAGTAAATACCATTTGCAGCAGCAAATTGGGGTGCAAACTCAGCAAAATGCCCACCGAAAGTCAGTTGTCACTGGTGTTCCCCACTTCAATTTTAGAACCAATCACCGTGGATTTCCCTGTCGCAAACTTTGTAAATCAATGTGTTCATCCAGTCATGTATTCCTGATGCATGAAAGAGATTTTGTCACTCTTATAAGTTTGGAGAGAGCTCCTGAAAATATCCTGACAAGCTGACATTCATAGAAGATTATGGTTACTGAGAACTTTAGTAAAAAGGTTAACATTTAAGCAGCACTCAAAAATATGGTATCTACCCAAGGCAATCATTAAAACTTTCAGGGCCTTATATAACCTTAGGGTGTGCCTGTAATAAATACTTCAATTTAAGTTTGCTATGCTTACTGCAATCACTGCTGGTATACCATCTATGGCGGCTAAGGGTTTAGAAGTGTATTAAAGTGAGGTTTGTGCTACAAGGTGCAGGTACATTTTAATCATCACATTAGAGCTGATACAGATATGTATGTCTACATGAACAGACGTTTCCTTTAGGATGTAGGTAAACTCTAATCACCTGAAATATGACCTTTAAAAATTTGCTCATCAGCTATGGAGTGGATATTTCTGTTGCTCCATGCAGTATTTAAAAGAACTTGACAATGGCAGACTGGGGCCAAAAATTAGCCTGGGATCTTACAAGCCTTGCCCCAGCCCAGAACCAGCCTGTGACATGTCCCCTAAGCCTCCCAAATCAATGTTCTTTTGGGCCGGTTAATGAAAGAACTCCAAGGCTGAGGTTAAAGCATTGCAAGGACAGATTATGGTAGATACTGCTTTAGTATGGTACTGAAGCTTTAGTATTGTAGGGGCAAATAATGTGGCAAGGGTAGCTAAGGTTCCCCACAGCCATGATGCTGAGGTTATAACAATGCAAGGGCAGAGCATGGGCTGGTGTACCTTGGCTGGGGAATACAAGTCGGCTGGGTACAAGGGAACTGGAGACTAGGCTAAGGAGACATGGATTGGATGGGGGCATCAGCCCAACTGGCTTCAAAGCAGTGCAGCCTACCAAGAATTCTCCGGAGTCTTTCTCTGGCTAATTGATCCAGTACTTAAGGAGAGCCAGCCAACATATTTATTTTAGATTTTGATAGAGTCAGTGGAGAAGTAATAGGGGCCTCCTATTCCTGAATGCTCAAAGGAGAAATTCTGATAGTGGCCTTGGCAGTCAGTATTGTCAGCCACTACTATATGAAACCTCAAATGTGTGGGCTTTATTCAGGAAAGATGAGTAATGTTCATCGGGCATTACGCGTGAGTGGCTGCCATTACACTATCCATGGCTGTTTCTAGGGGGCACCTGTATCCCAGCCATCCTATTTTCTGCAGATGGGTCAGGACCACTGTTAGTAGTGCAGGCCGTAAGATAGGCCCCTCATCCCCCATATTGGGCTCAGTCATGAGGAGGGGGAAATGTCTGCTTCTAAGGTAGTGGCACAGATTGGCAAATACTGGTATGGTGCAGCAGGTTGGATTAGGAGGGGGCAGAATTGTTTCCATACCGCACATGCTATTTTGCCTAGAACCTGCCCTGATATTTGCAAATCGGAAGTAACATATAAAGTAAAATTTTTCCAGGTAGTCGAAAATATAAATGAAAGGTAAAACCACATCTGGGGCTTGCCCACAACCTTAGCGTGCAGAAAATTCAAGGCATGCCCTCTGTATATATAACAAGCTAAATATGTCCTTACCCATTGAGAAGCATACACTTGCCATCAAGAGGAGGACTTTAAGGAGACAGAATGATGATGTCAAATTGCAGCTCATGCTTTGGGATGTAGAGATGAATATCTGTGCAGACTCGGGATCTTGATTGCAGGTTATCTTCTGATTGTTGGCCTTTTATTTTATTCTTGCCCAGCACAATTCCCGATGACTGTACTTGTTGCTTTCATCCATTCAGGCTGACCATCATTCACGTCAGAACGAGCCCATGGAATGTTTTACAGAAAGTAATGTAACATGTTCAGACTTTGGCCTGCCTCTCTTCTTGTTTGAAAAGTAAAACCAGATGGACACAGACAAAATGCAGAATGCAAATTATATCTGCATGTTGCTGTCACACTGATAAAGTGTTACGCAATAGATGGGGTTTACATTGTTTTGAAGGTCTTAAAGGTCTTTTGGTTAGGTACAAATCAATGTTCTAATTTTTTTAAGTACCACCCAATAAATATCATAGTTTAAATCGGAAGTTCAGTCAGTAAATGTGAACTTGATCACATGACCCGGCCAGAATAGGTAAGTATCCCTTTTGTTCTTTTTAGTTACTCACTTTAGTTATTAAAACTTGGCAGTGCCAGTTCGAAGTCTAAGAGCAGCAAAGCAATGGCTGATACATTCATATATAGACCTGCAGAAGGTAGAGAGTTTGCCTTACCAAGAATTTTAAAGCATGGCTGAATGAAAGATGCAGCCCCTCACAGCCAGCATGGGGAGAGAAGAAAGTAGGCTAGATAAACCTTTTGCCTGGCATGTCTCTTTTAAAAAAGTAAAACTTGGGAAACATATTTACTACTTGGTACACATTGATGAACTGAATCCTTACCAACTATTTTTTTATGTTTTATTTTCTTGGGTGCCTTTTGGTCAGAGCTGCCTCCTAGTTCTGGTGCGCTGGGAGAAACATATTGCTTTGGGCAGGCACTCACAGCCCCTGCTTTGGCAGAACAAAGTGTGGCATCAGACTCAAGGACTGTTCTAAAGCGGGACAGAGGGCATGAATTTGAGCTCCACTTACTATTCAGCTCTGATGGCCAGCAAGCTTGTTTGCTGATTGCTACTGCCCAGCAATATACAATCTTGCTGGCAGTGACATTCTTACATAGCCCAGACTTCCGCTTTAAATGCTAGGTGCATTTTGAGCACGATTTTAGAGGTTTTGTAAGTATTTGTTCCACAAAAGCCAGTGAGTGAGCTACACCCTGCCCCTACAATCACCCTGTAAGATGGTCTCCCAGGTTGGCATCTCTGGAACCCCTGAAATTTCCTGAATATTCCTGTATTTTGGACTTTTTTTTCTTCTCATGAGATTTATCCAAGCCATTTTTGAGTGATCTCATTTTTCAGTTTATTTTTTAGTTTTTTGGGAATTTTTCATTTGTAAAGGAGAATTCCAAATGAAAAATCCCACAAAACGTACAAATTCATGTGTTTCAGGGCCATATTTTTTGCTGGAAAAAAAGCTGGTGAGAACGGCTTACTTAGCACGGGTGAAGTTGTTAAAAATCATTCTGCTCGAGATGGCATGATTTTTAACATTTCCAAATAATTTTGACATTAGTAACTTAATATTTTTTCATTAGATACAATTTTTATCCAACGAAAAAATGTTTGGCCAGATTTTTATTTTTTGTTCACTTTTCATTGTTTAAATGAATGCCGTCTAACTGGCATTCATTTGGGCCGTGAAAATGACACCTTTTTTTTTCTTTTTTATGTTTATTTTGATAAAAAAAAAAGTGGATCCCCCCCCTCCAAATAAAACCAGCTCAGGCACCAAGCACAAGGGCTTGTAACCCAGGGCTCAGCGGCTTGTAACCCCAAGCCCTTATGTCCTTTGGTATGGGCTTGGCGCTCTTCCAAGGGGCTTTGTGCTCGCACCAATGGGCACCAGGCTATTCTGCACCCTTAATGCCCCAAATGGGGGTGCTGGTAATATGTCATTTTACTGGCATTGTCACCCGCCGAGTCCGCCAGGTGTTATGCTGGCTTCTGACCCTGATGAGCTGGTATCCCCTGAATCCCTTACCAGTTCACCCCAAATTTAAGTTAAGTAAAAAAAAAAAAAAACACACAGAAAACTTTATTGATCTAAATTTCACTACTCATCTGTCCCCGCCTTTTGCTTTCCCCAGCTGGACACTGTCTTCCTTGGATCTCACTGGTCTTCTTGTGTCCCGCAGTGGGTCTCCTCCAATCTCTGGGCCCTCTCCGGGGTGAGTCCCTGGCTGGGAGCTTGGACAATAGGTGGGGAACCTGTTTTCCCTTCCATTCCAAATACCGGAGGAGCATCCTTAGTTGCCCTGCTGGCATAAAACCTAAAGGATGCTGTGCGGGAGCCTGGGGAAGGGACCTAATTAATTAAGCTTGTGTGTGTTTTTTTTACTTTCACTTTGAACTAGTAAGGAGTCCCATGGACTCCTATACCAGTTTAATTCCCATTACTCGCACCACCATGGGATGAGCCCGGCGGCCCATAGAATGGGCCTGGACTTGTGCTATAGGGCATGTAATGTCAGAGCCTGTGGCCGGCTGGTCGGCTCTTGAACCCTGGAATTGCAAGCCCCTTTCCTTGGTTAGCCAGATTGGTAATGCTTATGGGGGGGACCCCGCACATTTTTAAAACGTTTTTGACACATGTGGAGGGGCGGCTAAATTTGAAAGTTCTTTCCTGCCCCCCAAAAAATCTGAATCAACCTTAATATGCAGCTAGATTTTTCCCTGCCATTTGATTTTAATAGTCAATAAATGGTGTGGGTTCCACAGTGTTTTCCTGCTGTGCTGTATTTGTGCAAAACCTATTACCTGGGTGCTCTGCTTATTCTAAGGGGTCCCCCCTGCCCAAACAGCTGGGCAATGCTGCCAGCTTGGGGTGACATGGTTAAAAAAAAAACGGCTTGTTCCACCGCCAAAGCCACACCCAGTGGCGCTTTTGAGATTGCAGATTGGCTGATCTCAAAGGTGTTGCAGCGGCACACACCAGCTGGCTGGCCGCATCTCCGTCTCTCTGCTCAGGGGCGCGAGCACTTCTACACCCAGCTATTCAGAAAGGCTGGGGATGCAGCGTTGGGTGATCAACGGCGAACCCAGGGTTGTCAAAACATGGGACATCCCGGTAGAGGATGCCTTGGGACAGGCTAGCGGCCAGCCTTGGAGTCTTTTAGATTTCAGGGTCTTGCTGAGTGGGTTTTTATCTGGGTCTGGTCTGAGTTAGAAAAGTCCAGCCAGCAACCAAATGCTCAGGTAGAACAGTTAAGCTGCTACTATACCTACACAGACGCATACTTCTGCACATGTGTGCCAATCGAGGCCTCTGTTTTTTAACCAGATTTTAGTGACAGATTATAGGATCAGTTGTGATGAAACAGGGTTGATTGCTGTGGCCCCTTTAACATTTGAGTATTCTAATTGCCCTGCGCACGTGCACCTCCCAGGTTAGTTAAAAAATTGGTCTGAGTTGCTGCCACCTCTCCTTTGTATCATTGACTAAAAAAGCGCCATCAGTAGAAGGGCAGCCCAGATATGTCTTTGTGTGCTACCCCTAGGTCACAGCTTTCAGCATTCTCACATCTGTGGCAAGCTAAAAGGGGTGATTACAGTGAGATCAATATCCTTGTCATCGATACAACCAGAGACTGTGTCTTCATGCAGGACCACCTTGGGGAGAAGGATAGCCATTGTGCTGAATATGCTAACAAACAGAGAAAGTGTCTAGAAACATGTTCAGGATATAAGGATCTAGATTAGGAAAGGGATGCACTGTCCAAAAGAAGGGAGGCAGAGAAGGGGACAAAGCAAATGCCAGTAAGGACCAATACAAAAGTAAAATATGATACTTAGGCACTGTCTGATACATAAAGGGCCTTATTTAGGAAGTGCGCTTTTTTGGTAGTTTTTTGGCTTTTTTTGGTAGTGCACTGCTTAGCATCATTTTGCTGGCATAACACCTGCATCCCTGCTGGCACAGCACCGGCATGCTGCTTCTTTTTTGGTGCTGGATATTGATATATTAGCTTTGATTGTTGCACTAAGTATTGGCGGGCCTGTGTCAGCGCCTGTTTGACCCAACTGCAGATTATAACAGAGCCAGTGAGGGCCACTTAGGTGCTGCACTCCGTACTTATCAATTTGTGGCATGCTGAAAAGATTGGAGCTGTATTCTGCCCTTTTAACTCATAGTTTCCTGAAATAATGATTGATTTTCATTTCAAGATGCATATCAGAATCCAAATCTAACATGGAGTTGCTGTCATCCACAATGCTCGAACAGGATCAGTAGTCCATCTCCAAAACTCCATGCATCCATTCGTGAACCTAGGACTTGCTTGAAAGAGAAACACTTGGTTTGGGTCATAATTTTAAAGCCTTGTAGCTTGAAATTAAGCTCCCAAGGATGCTATCTGATCAAAATGCCCAGGTTACCGATCCTATGCAAGACAGACATAATTCCTATTCTCTTTGTTTTACAGACAGATACGTGGGGCTGTAGCTGCAAATTTAGCTGACATGCAACTTGGAGCTAGCAGTAGACGACACACAGTCACACAAGAAACTGTGTGGGAACAAAGGCCTGTGCCAGTGGCGAACATGTGTCTTGGGCAACAACCTGAGCACTGAGCATTTGTTGTTCCTACCCAAATTTAAAATGACCCTAAAGTCTCAAAAGTCTTAAGAAACATTTAGTAATAACCCAAGGGACATAGGTTTAGTGAGCTCTGCCTGAGACCAGGCTAAATATTCACCTTCTTCTGAGTTCCCATGGTGGCCATGAAATGCATTAAACAACCACCAGCTGCATAGACGCAACATCTCTGCTTCCACTGCACTATGCACCACTAATATTTTAGGATCTGTATCATAGATTTTAATCTGTGGCATAGGTTTTATTGATCTGGACACAGGATTACATTTTAGAGGAGGAGCAGCTAGAGCAGGGGTGTCAAACTAACTTTTCACCAAGGGCCACATCAACACAATACAAAATATAGGCACAATCATTCAAATGTATGGTTACAGAAACAGGAATATATTAATAATTTTAAATTATTGTATCCAGGACAGATGCCAACACAGAGATATTATGCCTTCAACAGGTGAAGACGCAAAAGTATTTTGCCCGGGACATAATTATTTTGTCTGGGACCGATACAGACACATTGTTTTTGGAAAGGTTCCTACTGCAGTGGTTTAGGGACAGATTTTCAGGGCCCTTTTCAGGGAAACCTATAGTCAGGGATAGCGGTCGGAGTGAGGGCTAGAGTAGGGTTGGACTTGGGGGGTTGTCACTACTACTGCACTAATACCACTGGCTTGTCGCTACTGGGGTCTGGGTGTCCCCTTTTCCCCCATCGAGCTCTAAGCGCTGGGGTGATTGTGGGAACCCTTAAAGCAGACCTAGCTGTATTTTCTGGGGTAATTGTGTGAACCCTTAAAGCAGATCTAGCTGTATTTTCTGGGGTAATTGTGTGAACCCTAAAATCAGACCTATCTGTATTCACTGGGGTAATTGTGTGAACCCTTAAGCAGACCTATCTGTATTCACTGGGGTAATTGTGTGAACCCTTAAAGCAGACCTATTTGTATTCACTGGAGTAATTGTGTGAGCCCTAAAATCAGACCTATTTGTATTTACTGGGGTAATTGTGTGAACCCTTAAAACTGACCTATCTGTAGTCACTGGGGTAATTGTGTAAACCCTTAAAACAGACTTATTTGTATTCACTGAGGCAATTGTGTGAACCCTTAAAACAGACCTATTTGTATTCACTGGAGTAATTGTGTGAACCCTAAAATCAGACCTATTTGTATTCACTGGGGTAATTGTGTAAACCCTTAAAACAGACTTATTTGTATTCACTGGGGCAATTGTGTGAACCCTTAAAACAGACCTATTTGTATTCACTGGAGTAATTGTGTGAACCCTAAAATCAGACCTATTTGTATTCACTGGGGTAATTGTGTGAACCCTAAAATCAGACCTATCTGTGTTCACTGGGGTAATTGTGGGAACCCTTAAGCAGACCTATCTGTATTCACTGGGGTAATTGTGTGAACCCTTAAAGCAAACCTATTTGTATTCACTGGAGTAATTGTGTGAACCCTAAAATCAGACCTATTTGTATTTACTGGGGTAATTGTGTGAACCCTTAAAACTGACCTATCTGTAGTCACTGGGGTAATTGTGTAAACCCTTAAAACAGACTTATTTGTATTCACTGGGGCAATTGTGTGAACCCTTAAAACAGACCTATTTGTATTCACTGGAGTAATTGTGTGAACCCTAAAATCAGACCTATTTGTATTCACTGGGGTAATTGTGTGAACCCTTAAAACCGACCTTTCTGTAGTCACTGGGGTAATTGTGTAAACCCTTAAAACAGACGTATTTGTATTCACTGGGGCAATTGTGTGAACCCTTAAAACAGACCTATTTGTATTCACTGGAGTAATTGTGTGAACCCTTAAAACAGACCTATTTGTATTCACTGGGGTAATTGTGTGAACCCTTAAAACTGACCTTTCTGTAGTCACTGGGGTAATTGTGTAAACCCTTAAAACATACTTATTTGTATTCACTGGGGTAATTGTGTGAACCCTTGAAGCAGGCCTATTTGTATTCACTGGGGTAACTGTGTGAACCCTTAACCCTTTAAATGCCAAGCACGTAGTTTCTACGTGGTTGCCTCTCCTACCGTTAAGTGCCAAGCACGTAGAAACTACGTGCCTGGCATTTCCCCCAAACAGTTAAAAAATAGAAAAAAAAAATCACTTACCTCCGGTATCCCTGTGAAGCCTGGGGTCCCCTCTTCCTTGGGGGGGCATCCGATCGCCCCCCCGTCGTCCTCCGTCTTCAGGGGGGGGCCCGAAACCAGCCGCCCCCCCCCCCCGTTTCCAGCGCTGATCGCCGCTGTAAAAAAAAAAAAAAATAAAACTGTCATTTACTCACCTCCGCGCCCGAGCCTTCTGTCCGGGTCTCCTCTTCACCAGGGGGGGGTCCGATCCCCCCCCTGGGCTGCGCAGTCTTCAGGTGAGGACCCTCTTCCGGGTCCTCACCTCTTGTAATGGCGGCGATGGCCGCCGCCGCTTAGCCCCGCCCATTGTGGGAGGAGCGGGATGACGTCATCCCGCTCCTCCTATACCCCCTCCGAGCTCCGGCATCTGTCAGATGCCGGTGGTGATCGGAGCAGGGCGGGTGTCAGGTGAGGAGGCTCCGATCGGAGCCCCCTCGCCTGTCACCCGCCCTGCGCCGATCACCACCGGCATCTGTCAGTGAGGTGATCGGCGCGGGACAGCGGCGAGGGACGTCGGATCGGAGGTGAGTATGGTGTAAAAAAAGAAAAATAAAGATTTTTTTTTCTCTGTGTGTGTGTCATTTTTTTTACTATTAACCCCTTGTGAACTGGTGAGGGGTCCATGACCCCTATACCAGTTCACAAGGCTGGGGAGATGGCACCCCCATTACCTGCCTCCCCAAAGGCCAGGGGGGGGCAGAAGAGCCCGGGCCCACATGGGCTATGTGGGCTCGTAGGCTGCAGGGTGGGGGGGCCACATAAGCTGGCCCCCCCACTCTGTGCCTACAAGCCCCCATAGCTGGTCCCGGGCTGGTTACTGTGGGTAAGGGGGACCCCACGTCAATTTTTTTTTTGATTTTTAAGGGTTTTTAACCCTTAAAAATAAAAAAAAAATGGGGTCCGCCCCCCCTGGGAGGGGGGACCCTATGTCATTTTTTTTTTTGATTAACCCTTTGTAATCTGTCATCCAGCAGCTATAAAAGGCTTCTAGCAAGTGAGCAGAAGCCAGTGATCGCCGAGGGACAGAGTGCTCCAGGCCAGGATGGATGGGAGGTGAGTACAGTGTAAAAAAAAAAAAAAATTAATAAAATATTTTTTTCTTTATGTGTGTCTGTGTCATTATTTACTTTTAACCCCTTGTGAACTGGTAAGGGGTCCATGACCCCTATACCAGTTCACAAGGCTGGGGGGATGGCAAGCTACCTGCGCTAGCGGGTGGCTTGCCATTAACCACCGGCACCCCCATTACCTGCCTCCCCAAAGGCCAGGGGGGGGCAGAAGAGCCCGGGCCCACATGGGCTATGTGGGCTCGTAGGCTGCAGGGTGGGGGGGCCACAAAAGCTGGCCCCCCCACTCTGTGCCTACAAGCCCCCATAGCTGGTCCCGGGCTGGTTACTTTGGGTAAGGGGGACCCCACGTCAATTTTTTTTTTGATTTTTAAGGGTTTTTAACCCTTAAAAATCAAAAAAAAATGGGGTCTCCCTCCCCTGGGAGGGGGGACCCTATGTCATTTTTTTTCCCGATTTAACCCTTTGTAGTGTGGATGGTTTTTGTATTTTTTTTGTGAATGTTATAAAATACTTGTTTCAGTTAGGGGGGTCTCCTGGGCAGGAACGGGGGGCTACCGATAAATATGTGGTACCGTTCTAATCGGTAGAAATGGGGCTTTCCCATGCAATATGATTTTCCTTAATAAAATACATTTTTTATTTAAAATAAAGGAGTCAATTTTCTAAAAAAATTTTTTTATTTATTTATTTTTTTTTTCACTTAATAATATTGTAAAAAAAAAAAATAAAATTACAAACAAGACATTTCATGTTAAAGTCTAAACTCTGCTGCAAAAAATATATATATAATTTTTCTGAAAGTTACAGCAAAAATGGCGCAAAACATGTCGCAAAACATGACGCAAAATGGGGAAAATGGCCTGTCAACAGAGGGTGACAAAATCTCAAGTAGGCTGGCAATTAAAAGGGTTAATAGTACCTATGCATGTTGGGTATTGTTCTGTTCGGGGGACCTTGCGCTTTCAGACTTAGCTTGTTTTTTCTGGTTTGCATATTTATATTTTAGGAAAAGGTGTTTTTTATTCAGCTTTTTTATAAATTTTTTAGTGAAACCCTGCGCAACCAAAGAATTCTTTGAGGAATTAATTCCAGAAAGATGAGCCCACTACAACAAGCTGGGTACCCTTAAAAAGCTTAACGTGTGTACTTTCAGGGAATATATGGTTTATGGGGGATATTCCAAATGTAAAGGGTTGTTTTGGTTGAAAAATCGCAAGGTGCGCACTTTGTCTGCAGAGCTGAAATTTTCAAGTAAAATTACCGTTATGCGCATGCTTTACTTTGGGGTGTTTGGCAACTCTTCCCTTGACAGAACCTATGCATGTTGGGTGTTGTTCTGTTCGGGGGATGTTGCGTTTTCAGATTAAACTAGTTTTTTCTTGTTTGTATATAGTTTTTTTAGGAAAATGTGGCTTTGATTCTGCTTTTTTATCCTTTTTTTAGGGAAACTCTTTGCAACCAAAGATTACGTTGAGGGATTACTTCCAGAAAACTATGGCCACATCCACAAGCTTGGTACGCCTAGAAAGCCTGAGGTGTGTACTTCCAGAGAATATATAGTTTGTTGGGGGTATTTCAAATGTAAAGGGTTGTTTTTCTGGAAAAACCGCAAGGTGCGCATATTGCATAGCATAGTTGTATTTTATCTGAAAATCTCCTAAAGCGCTGTTTCAGTTTGGGGGAGTCTCCTGGGCAGGAAAGGGTGTCTACCAATACATATGTGGTACCGCTGTAACCGGGAGAAATTGGGATTTCACACGCAATAAGATTTTATTGACAAACTTACATTTTTTATTCCAAAAAAAACTACAATATGTAAAAATTTTTTTTTTTTTTTTTTTTTGCACATATTTCACCCAAAAATATTAAGAATACACCTAACAAATGACAAACAAGACATTTCATGTTAAAGCCCAGACTCTGCTGAAAAAAACAATATATCATTTTCCTGGGAAATCCCTGGAAATCCCTTCAAAAATCACATTTGAACATGGGGAGCGCAAAATAGTGCAAAATGGTCTGGCAACAGAGTGTGACAAAAACTCCAGGTAGGCTGGCACTTAAAGGGTTAAAGCATTTCTATCTGTATTCACTGGGGTAATAGTGTGAACCCTTAAAGCATACCTATCTGTATTCACTGGGGTAATTGTGTAAACCCTTAAAGCGGAACGCTTAAGCAGACGTATCTGTATTCACTGGGTTAATTGTGTGAACCCTTAAGCATTTCTATCTGTATTCACTGGGGTAATTGTGTGAACCCTTAAAGCATTTCTATCTGTATTCACTGGGGTAATTGTGTGAACCCTTAAAGCATTTCTTTCTGTATTCACTGGGGTAATTGTGTGAACCCTTAAAGCATTTCTATCTGTATTCACTGGGGTAATTGTGTGAACCCTTAAAGGTGACCTATCTGTATTCAATGGGGTAAATGTGTGAACCCTTAAAGCAGACCTATCTGTATTCAATGGGGTAACTGTGTGAACCCTTAAAGCGGACCTATCTGTATTCAATGGGGTAAATGTGTGAACTCTTAAAGCAGACCTATCTGTATTTAATGGGGTAAGAGTGTCACCTTATACCAAACCTAACTGGGGTGAATGTGTCGCTATAACTGCAGGTGTCTAACAATGCAGTAAGCAGCAAATAAGGGACGGGGTCATGGTGCTTCTGCTGGTAATGGAGCTGGTGATTGTCTGGTCGCTGGTGCTGCAGGTAGAGAACATCTTTCATCCTTGCCTGCTACACATTCCTCTGGTGCAAGCAGCCATCTAGATTTGGAGTGCATTTTTGTAGGCCCCAGTACTGCTGGCAAAGTGGTGAGATCTGAACAAACTGAGGCAGTCATAGATTTCATGGCACGCAGTGCTACCAGTTCCGAGGGATATTCTTACACCCACTCCACTGCAGCCGAAAGTGCAAGCCCTCCACCTCACCCCCTGTATAATCTGCAAGGCAGTCCTAGCCAGAAGTCACGCAATCAATAATGCTCTATGATGACATGACTGGCTAGGATACCATGGGCCATCCGCCTGTCCCTACCCCAGTTGCATAACTAGGGCTTACGGATGCCCAGGAGCTTCTGTGGGAGAATGAGGACGTGGCCAGTGTACCACCACAGGACACCCTGATAGATGATGATGAGACCCAAGTGCCGACTGCTGAAGCTTTCTGCAATGTTGAGGCTGAGAGTAAGGCTAGCAGGTAGGAGTGGGTGGAAGAGGATACCAGAGAGGATGCCGAGGACCCAGACCCATGTGGACTGAAGGTCATCACAGTTTGGAGGAAGAGGTGCTGGTCACAGCCCCAGGCAGACAGCAGAAGAAGGGTGCAAACCCTTCGTGGTCAGCCCATTGCTGCCACTGCCCCCCACAACCAGGGACTGAGTGCACCAAAGAAGCCTCACAGCGTGGCATTTTTTCATGCAGTCCACAGCAGACAAGACAGAGGTAATTTGCAAGTTGTGCCAACAGTCGTTGAAGCGAGGGAAAGTATCATCTCTGCACCTTGTGTCTGACCAGGCATCTGCAAGAAAAATATGAGCTGCAGTGGCAGAACTACCAAAAAAAACTGCAAAACTGCTGAGTCTCCCTCCGTCTCAGCCTGCAGCTCCACCTCCACAACAACATGGCCACCTGTCTCCCCACAAAGGGAGAATGTGTTAACCCCATCAGCTCCAGCACCACCTGCAGAAGCACCACCACCAAGCTGATCCATATCATCCCAGCGTTCAGCTCACCATCCTGCAAACACATGAGCCACTACATGCTCCAGTACCTGCGCAATGACTGCAGGGTTGCTTGTATAGTCACCAGTGCTGGGTGGCCACTTTGCTTGATCCCATCTCCCGTGTTGGAATCACCTCCTTGATTCCAACACTGGAGCGGGATTGGGAAATGAGAGAATACAAACGCATGCTGGTGGATACACTACTGGCAAAGTTCCCAGCTGACTTTGAGGGCTCAGTAGCGGCACAATGAGGAGCAAGTCGCCAATGCAGCAGGGGCATCGACAGCACCACAGGGCAAGATGAGCATGGTCACAATGTGGAACAACTTATTCCATTGTCTGCCACATCCACTACCATCGAATACAGCTCGTAGTACCAGGAGGCAGACCTTGACTCACATGGTGGATGACTACCTGTCCTCGCATCTTCTGGTACTGAGCAATGGGTGCTCTGCGCAATTTCTGGGACACTAAATTAGACATGTGGCTAGAGCTTGCCCTCTAAGCCTTGGAGGTGCTGGCGTGCCCTGCGACAAGGGTCCTATGAGAACGTGTGTTCAGCACTGCAGGGGGGGTCATTACCGACAAGAGGATCTGCCTATCCACAGCCCACGTGGACATCCTTACATTCCTTAAGATTAACCAGGCATGGATCCCACCGGACTTGGCTATACCAAGCTAGCTAGCTCCTCCTCTGCTTCTTACAATTAAAACACCCCCCCCAGACTTCTGACATCTGTTTAAAAAAAAACAACAATATTTTATTCCATTTCTTTGTATATAGATTGATGTATATATTTGTGTATATATTAAATTATTGATGTATATATGTATAGATTGATGTATATATGTATAGATTGATGTATATATGTATTTATTAATGTATATATGTATAGATTGATGTATATATTTCTGTATATATTTATTGATGTATATATGTATAGATTGATGTATATATGTATAGATTGATGTATATATGTATTTATTTATTGATGTATATATGTATATATTTTTGTATATATGTATATGTTGATGGATGAATGTATTAATTTTTTTCTTTATTTGTGTATTTCTTAATTTTTTTCATTTTCTGTTATTGTTTTGAGTACTTTCCCTAGTCCATTTTCTGCAGGGCAATTGCCCATGTGCCTACAACCCCCGTAAAAAAAAAGAATATTTAGTTTTTTTTCATTTATGTATGTATTTATTTAATCTTTTATTTTTCTGTTATTGTTTTGAGTACTGTCCGTAGCCCATTTTATACAGAGCAATCGCCCAGGTGCTACCCCCCAAATTAGGCCTCCAGCACCCCACAACAAACAAATATTTAGATTTTTTTCTTTATTGGTGTATTTATTTTTTTGTTTTCTATTTTTTTGAGTACCGTATTTTTCGCCATATAAGACGCACTTATTTTTCCCCAAAAGTGGGGGAAAAATGTCCGTGCGCCTTATCGGGCGAATGTAAAAAAAAAAAAATGAATTAAAAAAAAAAACTCACCCTGCCCTGACCCGGGTGCTCCATGTGCCCCAGGCAGGAGAGGCAGCAGATGGAGGAGCGGCGGGAGCGCTGTCTCTGGCCCCGCCGCTGTCATCACTGCCGGTAAAAGACAGCGATCGCAGCGGCGGGGCCGGTACAGAGCCCGGCGCTGACGTGGCGCAGGCCACGCCCACCCCATTCACGGAGCCGACCGCTCAGCGGAGCGGTTTCAGTGGAGAGGTGAGTTTTACTTTTTTTTTTTTTTACTTAAGGCGACTGGGGGGAAAGGGGGGTGCCACACAGCCTAAGGGAATTGGGGGGAGGGGGGATGCCACACAGCCTATGGGAATTGGGGGGAGGGGGGATGCCACACAGCCTATGGGGGGAGAGGGGGATGCCACACAGCCTATACAAATGGGGAGAGAGGGGATGCCACACAGCCTATGGGGGGAGAGGGGGATGCCACACAGCCTATGGGGGGAGAGGGGGATGCCACACAGCCTATACTAATGGGGGGGAGGGGGAATGCCACACATCCTATGGGGGGAGAGGGGGATGCCACACAGCCTATGGGGGAGAGGGGGATGCCACACAGCCTATGGGGGGAGAGGGGGATGCCACACAGCCTATACAAATGGGGGGAGAGGGTATGCCACACAGCCTATGAGGGGAGAGGGGGATGCCACACAGCCTATTCAAATGGGGGGAGAGGGGATGCCACACAGCCTATGAGGGGAGAGGGGGATGCCACACAGCCTATACAAATGGGGGGAGGGGGAATGCCACACAGCCTATGGGGGGAGAGGGGGATGCCACAAAGCCTATACTAATGGGGGGAGGGGGATGCCACACAGGCAATGGGAATGCGGGGGCACACTGCCTATATGGAGAATAGGAGGGGGGAATGCCACACTGCTTATGATAATGGGGTGTACACTGCCTATATGGGAATGGGAGGGGGGAGAATGCCACACTGCCTATATAGGGAATAGGAGGGGGATGCCACACTGGGTATACGGGGAATGGGATGGGGGCATCCCACACGGCCAATGGGAAAGGGGAATGCCACACTGTCTGTAATGGTGCGTTTTAAAAATATTATTTTTTTTCTTATTTTTCTCCCCCAAATCCTGGGTGCGTCTTATGGGCAGGTGCGTCTTATAGGGTATATTCCCTAGCCCAGTTTATGCAGGAAATCTCCCTGGTGTTACCCCTCAATTTGACCTCTGACACATGTAAAAAAAATATTTAAATTGTTTTATTTCCGTTATTGTTTTGAGTGCAAGCACCCTGGTGTTCCCCTACATTTTCAGCCTTCTAGCCCTTGCTGGCCCCATTTTCCAGCCATTTTTGGGCCCCAAAGTTGACTTCAGTGGAGTTCGGGTTCAGGTTCAGGTTCGGATTCAGGCCAAAGTTTGGAGTCATCTTCAGCCAAATTCGATGAACCCGAATTTCAACCAACCTGCTCATCACTAATCATGATATATGCTAGCCTGCAACTGGAAAAGGCAATTAAACTGGACCAACACTCTTACAACAAACAAAGTTTTCATATGCATCCCTCCCCAGCACAATTCAGATTGCTTTACATAAAAAATAATTTACCTTTTACTGCTGTGGTCAATTTCAAAAAACAAAATGGAGTCTTGTGGAGCTGCAGGCTGCCCACAAATAGGAAGTGCTGTTGCATTGTGCATTGTCAGTTATGTCAGTTGAATCCAGGCTGCAGCATGGCTGAGATGCGCGGAGAGGAAGAAATCAGTGAGGTGGAGTTTCAGTTTGAGTGGATGCAGGAGCAGATGTAAGTGCTGACAATGATTAGGCATCATGCATGCAGAGGGGGCGAGGGAGTTTTAGGGAGTTCTCTTTCTCAGGTTTAAGCATTGCATTTAAAAATCCAGCTGGGAACTTTTGAAGGCTCTGGCTGTTAATTCATAAAGTAATAGCCAAGGATTTGTTATCTTTAAAGCTAAAGACCTACACTCTACAACTATGTGTCAGGGTGGGTCCTGATGCAAAGGGAAACTAATCTAAAGGTTTCTTTCAGACTGGAAAGTTTTACTGTGATTGTGGTGTGTTTGGGATCACCCTGTAATCACCTGTGAAATGCTGCCTATAGTAACCTATGGCCACTTTCATATGTTTATTTGCCATTTGCAGAGCATTTACATTGCCCCGCAAAAGCCTTGCCTGCAGCATTTTAAAAGGTGGCTGCAATAGCGATTCCACTCTATTAAGTGGCTATCGCAATCGCAAGCGTTTTCAAAAGACTGTGCAAATGTGGTTGATAGAGCTGTGCCTGTTGTGTTTTTTATTCTGCTTTTTTTATACATTTTTAGGGAAACCCTGAGCAACCAAAGAATTCTTCAAGGGATAACTTCCAGAAAGTTCAGCCCACTACAACACGCTGGGTACACCTAGAAAGCTTAATGTGTATGCTTTCACTGAATATGTGGTTTGTGCTGGTATTCCAAATGTGAAGGTTGTTTTGGTTGAAAAATTGCAAGGTGCACACTTTGTCTGCAGAGCTGAATTTTTCAAGTAAAATTACCATAACTTTGGGGTGTTTGGCAACTCTTCCCTTGACAGTACCTATGCATGTTGGGTATTGTTCAGTTCGGGGACCTTGCTTTTTCAGAATTAACTTGTTTTTTCTTGTTTGCATATTGTTTCTTAGAAAAATGTGGCTTTGAGTCAAAACTGCGTCAATAAGCCTGGTACACCTAGAAAGCTTGAGGTGTACTTCCAGAGAATATATAGTTTGTTGTGGGGTTTTCAAATGTAAAGGGCTGTTTTTTTTAAAAGCTGCAAGGTGCGCCTAGCAGTCTATTATTTTAAAATCTCCTAAAGCACTGTTTCAGTTTGGGGGAGTCTCCTGGACAGGAAAGGGTGTCTACCAATACATTCCAATACTGTTGTAAACAGGATGCAATAAGATTTTATTTAAAAAAACGTACATTTTTTATTAAAAAAACACGACAAATTGTAAAAAATAGATTTTTCCCCCACATATTTTACCCTAAAATATTAAGAATACACTTAAAAAATGACAAGACATTTCACGTTAATGCCCAGACAGTTTTCCCGGGAAAGCCCTTCAAAAATCACAGCTGAACATGTAGTGCAAAATAGTGAAAAATGTTCTGGCAACAGAGTGACAAAAACTCTAGGTAAGCTGGTACTGAAAAGGGTTAAAGGTAAAATGTCCAGAATATAATTTTCTAAACAGCAGAACTAGATCCACAGCTACTGGATTTGATACACACAAATGTATGTGGTCCAATGAGTGTTCAAACCCCCGCAAGAATAGATATTTTCTTACATTCATTGGTTTTTCCGGATACATATCTGTCTACCTGGTTCACAGCAAAGATAAAGTGTTACAGAAACTTGCAAAATATCTTACTGTAGTGTTAAACAAATTTGAAAAAAATGCCAAAAGCAGATAATGGAACTGAATATACAAGTGGCAAGGTGCAAACCATTTTGAAGAAGGAAGAAATCATGTTCCAGACTCCCGTTCCATTCAGCCCAGAGAAAAATGGTGTTGTTGAGAGAAATAACCGCTCGCTCCGTGAAAGTGCAAGAAGTATGCTGTTTGATGCAACTCTACCTACAACAATTTGGGAAGAATCCACCATGACAGCGTGCTATCTTCAAAACAGACTGCCAGGTAGAGCTACAAACAAAACTCCATATTATCTATGGAACTGCAAGAAGCCTGACCTGAAGCACCTCAGGTTTCTTGGAAGCAAATAATTTGTGCATGTTCCCAAAGAAAAACGTTCCAATTGGGAATCTCGTGCAAAAGAAGGGGTCCTGGCTGGCTACAGTGAAACTCGAAAGGGATACAGAATCCTGCACCCAGAGGCAAAGACAGTGACTATCATCAAAGATGTAGCTATTGATGAGAACTATGGGGGCTATTTAAGAGCAGATAGCGCCAGGTAGTGCTTTGTAGTGGCAGGCAGCACCTGGTGAACGCGGAGCACTGTACACAAAACCACATTTAAGAAAGCGAATCTGGTGAGCACCTCTAACAGCGCCATGTAGCGCCACATTTATTAATACAGGCGGCTCAGCGTATAGTGCTGGCACTCTAGGCTCAGGAGCGCCATGTAGTTCCTGTCGCTCTGTAGCGCTCTCCCATACATTTCAATGGGGCTTCATTAGTTGTGTATAAATAGCGTGTCTGGCAATTAAATTATTTTTTTTTTTTGCTGAAATCATTGTGTGACCTCTCCTTGCCTGCAAACAAACAATTGTATACGTTTGTTGGACTTATTGTCCCAGGGTGAAAACAATGTCGCTTTGTTACAGGTGTATATGTGTTCAAAAACAGACTTTGATCACATGAGGCTCGATTCAGAGAGGCAAAAAAAAACCTTCTGTTTTAGTGCTGATCAGTTTTTTTTTTTTAAATGTTTCCGCTCTCGTATGAGTGTACGAGCGATTCTATGCATGCATTGCAATCCTTCTGTAAAGTTTCCGTCCGTTCGTACGGCAGATTACGAATACGAGTATGTCATTTTCCAGCGTGACTTTTCCGTTTCATTTTCACATGTTACAACGCTTTCGTTTTTGCCCTTTTCCCATCGTATCCTCCCACGAATCCTTTACGTTTCCCGTTAGATTCTGTTTCCCTTTTTCAATAAATATTCGTCCAGACGGAAATCCTTCTGATCTTGCGCCTGCGCACTACAAACTTAACTCATTAAAGTGCTCGCCTACATATTTGCCACCCTCACTTCTACTAGAATCCCTTTTGGACCCTTAAAGCTCACCCAAATCACTTCTCGGTCATGTGAATATTCATCTTTAAATATTTCTAGGCCCATTAGTTTTGTGTTAATGTATTTTGTAAATGAAATGACACTGTAAAATTTTTTTTTTTATTCCATCATAAAATATAACATTTTTAAGAATTTAGAAAATTTCAAATTTTTACAACTATAAAAAACAAAATACATAGCAATGGTAGGCCACATAACATTATTCTTCATCTGTGGTCCCCAACGAGTTGCGCAGCTCCTGCATCTCACCCACCAACTGAAGGACCCTGTTAAAAAACGTAAATTAAAATATTGGTATAACCTTGTTGGGGTCATACTGCAGTCCCCCCCCCCCCGTATGGTCCAAACACCTAAATCTGGACTTCAAAAGCCAGAGGGCCCTCGCCACCAGGGCCCGGGTTTTGCATAGTGCCCGATTAGAGAACCCCTGGCCCGCATTCTGCAGGCAAAGAATGGGCATCATGAGCAAGGGCAGGAGTGGATATCCAGAATCCCCTGAAAGAATTTAAAAATACTAACATAAAATACACATTCTAAGCTACAATATTGTTTAACATGTCATCAAGGGCTAAAAACAGCCGTATGTTAAGACATGAGTCATCAACTATATTCATTGCCATACAGTGAAAAGTTTGATGGAATGTGAGCAAACTTACCCTGGAGCCATCTACCAGATAATTCTCCTGACTTAAACTGATGAAATATGCCGGAGCTCTGCAAGCATCATGGGACGACCCTGGATGCCCTGCAAGAACACTGAGGAATCGCATAGCTGGACCAAACACTGCTTGTATGTTGTGTGAGTGGCACATCTTGCGGTTCCTGCAACCAAATATAAAATAATTACACAAAGCAAAGGTAACCGACTAAAACAATAACTCCTACAACAAATTAAGATTCAAGTTCAACAATCCAAATATAATTCACAAAGGACATAAGTCTAAAACAATCTAGCAGTTATATGGATGTGTGGGACAATAAATGTTTACATGCTAAGGACTAATTAAGGTCAGCATTAAAATGCATCTATAAGGCATACATGAAATGTTTTGATTCAGGCCTATAGTGTCTGGCGCTCTATGCTACAGCTCCCAGCTTTAGAGTGCCGACACTTTGTACGTGTAGTGTTTTGTTAAATATGGTGTGGTGCGCCTAGTGGCGGACGCACTGAGCTGGCACTACCTCTCACTCGCTGCAGCGTTATACTGTTGTTAGAGCGCCCAACACACATCATATTAATCAATTGCCGGCTAGGTTACAACAGCGACTGCAACGCTAGGTTACAGCGCCCAATACCTGCTTACAGCGTCTACTATCGGTCGCTCTAAGCGCCGTTATTCAGACGCTCATCTGGCAATACATGGCGCTAGTAGTGAATCAGGCTCCACGTATAACTCAAATGCCATGAAGTTTTGCTAGTAATTCAACCAAAGTAAAAAAAAGCAAAAAAAAAAAGCAAAGATCAAGAATCTCAGTCAGCTCCAGATGCTGAAAAGGAAAGCACTGAAGTGTGGATAAGCTCTGAAACCACTAAGTACAGAAGAACCAAGTCAACCTCCACAAAGGAATCCCAGCTAAGCACCTTTCTTATATGATCAAACACTTCTTAGTGTATAGTACGTCCTGCTCCAGATGAAGATTCTTTACTTCTGGGTATTACTTTGCCAGATGGCGCTGGACTGCAGAGACAGTGAAATTTGCTCCTCCCGGCCCCATAAATACCCGGGACCTCCCACACATTCCCAGATTTTCTCTGCAGTCTGGACTGCGAAGAGTACAAGAAGATGGCTCTCTACTCGCAGGTGAGCGGGGCTATTAGCCTGCGGCCCTGTAGGACTATTCCCACCCGTTCCATTGTTAATTTGCCTCCCAGCCTTGGCTGCGCTGGTTCGGGTGATGGTAGGCAGCACCGCTGTCCGGTGCTTAGGAGTGTTGCTCCACCGCAATCCCCCACCAAAGGGTAGGCGGTATAGGCACATGGTGAGCCTTTATGGGATGCCCCTCCCGCACTATTGCCCCTCACCCCTGTCTATCGGTGGGCCCCATGTTAGGTGGCCGCTGCCCTCCCTCGCTCTCCCTTGTAGTTCTCGGGGGGGGGGGGGGGGTGTGAGTGTGTGTTTTCAACATTCACCTTTTGTATTGTGTGCTGGTTGCCTTTCCCTGTCACCGCACAGCTTAGTTGCACTGGTTGCCTTTTTAAATATGCCGCCGCCGCACGCTTGTACAGTTTTCCGCGGTCGGCGGCGACATTACCTTAGGCGCTGCTGCACCATCATTGGTTGATTCTGTCACGTGTGCGGCTTTGCGCTCTTCGGGGGGGCGGGCTCTGCGGATGGTGCGTTCCACATCACTGTCTCTGAGACCCACCCCTCGAGGTATATTCGACGCCACTTTGCTTCCTCGTGCTGCGTGGCTGGCGCCTACCTACCACGGTCATGAGTAGCCCCTTTGGGCTTTTTTGTTCATATGTTTATGTCATGTATGATTGTCGCTTACGGGGTCTTTCCCTTATGTCTTACAGGTGGGTCAAACTCAGCTGGTTTCTCCCGGCCCTTTCCCCTCTATTAGTTTTATTAAACTTATTGAGGCCTAGTATACTAATTCCTCCCACTTCCCTAGCGGGCTATTGGGGCATCCCGGGTTGCTTTTGCAGCGTGAATCCCTATCGGCCGATTGTGCTGCTATAATCACCATATGGAGGCGTCTCAGGATAATGTGCTCGGGGTTCCTTCGGGACAAGCCCGGCTGTGTGTGGCGTGCGGGGTGTCCCCTACAAGTGATGACAATGTGCGGGTGTGTGTACGTTGATGATGTCACTCTTTTCCCTATGGAGGCTGAAGAGTTCTTTGATCTGTCTGGCTATACCCCCCTGGGAGAGGGGGAATTTTTCTCTGACTCAGAATCATCTGATGAACGGCCTAAGAGTTATGCTGATTCTGGCTCTTTTCCCTGCGCCCCAGATGATACTGATAGGCTGTTGGCTCAGATCTTTGAAGGGCTTTCTATCCCTCCCCCAGTCGCGGCTCCTAGGCAGCAGGGGGAATTATTTCATACTGCTAAGTCACGTTTGGAGTTCCCTGAACAATCTCATTTTAATAATCTTGTGCTCAAGGAATGGGAGCATCCTAGCAGGCTCCCCGGAGTCCCTAAGAGTTAGGATAAGAGATATCCTTTTCCAGCTGATGTGGTTAGACGTTGGTCATCCCCTCCTGAAGTGGATGCCCCAATTCTGGGTTTGTCTAACACCTCTGTCATGCATTCCACTGACTCGACTACCCTGAAGGATGGGGAGGACCGGCGTATTGATCAGTTGGCTTCTCATGCCTTTGCCTGTGTGGGGACGGCACTGCACCTGGTTTGTGCCTCTGCCATTACAGCTGTGGCTATTAGGACTCTGCTCAAGAGTGTCCTAGATGGAGCTCCTGATGATGTTTCTAGTGAATTGTATAATGCACTCTCACGTTGTGAGGTATTTGTTGCTTATGTCCTCTCTGCCTTGGATGATACCATTAGGATGTGTGGCAGAGCCTTTGCCTTGGTGGTGGTTATACGTTGCTTGGTTTGGCTGCGCCAGTGGGCAGCTGACAACGCCGCCAAGAAGGCTCTCACTGGTTTTCCTTTCAAGGGTCTGCGCCAATTTGGGGACCGCCTGGACCTGTTTGCTAAGGGAGGCAAGTTACCCCAGAGCAGAAGACAGTCTCGGCCCTTTCGGGGCTCAGGCTCCTTTCCTTCCCCCTACCGTGGACCCAGAGCGGGGAGAGGGGTCTCCTTTTCAGGGGCCTGAGGAGATTTCTGGGGAAGAGGCAGAGGACATGGACGCCCTGGCCCATCCTGGGGCTCCAAACCTAAGCCTTCCTCCAAGCCCCCTCAGGCATGAAGGGGCGCCCTCACCCATCCGGGTGGGGGGATGGCTTCAGCTCTTTGCTCACGTCTGGAGGCATCATGTCTCAGACTGGTGGATTCAGGAGGTAGTGTCCTCCGATTACAAGATAGAGTTTGCTGCCTGGCCGCCCCTAGATTCATCAGATCCCGGATGTCTCAGAACCCCCTGTCAGCTCAGGCTCTGATTCTTGCGGTGCAAAGCCTTCTAGAGCTGGGGGTCATCTGTCAGGTCCCCTTACGGGAAAGAGGCAAGGGTTTTTATTCCAACCTTTTCACCGTGCCCAAAAGAGATGGGTCAGTCAGACCCATCCTGGACTTGAAGATTCTCAACAAATTTGTCAGATGCAGGTACTTTTGCATGGAAACTCTGCGCTCAGCTATCAGTTCACCTCTGTGGACATCAAGGATGCTTACCTCCATTTTCCTATCTTTCCAGGTCATCAAAGATTCCTCAGGTTCGCTTTGGAGGATCAGCACTACCAATTTGTGGCCCTTCGGTCTCACCTCAGCTCCCAGAGTGGTCACCAAGGTGATGGCATGAGTGATGGCTCTGCTCAGGTCTCAGGGCATTTGCATTCTGCCCTACTTACTGCCGACATTCTCATCACTTCTCAGTCCCTGGATACTCAGCGCGTAGTGTCCACACTGGAGTCATTCGTCTGGGTGATCAACCATCCCAAATCTTCCCTGTCACCCTCCTTGGTGACGCCATTTCTGGGTATGAATCTGGATACAGTTCAGGCAAGGATCTTTCTTCCTCAGCAGAAGGTGGACAGTCTGCTAGCGCAGGTCCAGTTCCTTCTATCTTACCCTCATCCCTCCATCAGGCAGGGAATGCAGTTGGTGGGCCTGATGGTGTCGTGCTTCGAGGCAGTTCCTTATGCCCAGTTTCACATGAGGCCTCTGCAACTCCACCTCTTGTCAGTATGGGACAAGGATCCTGCGTCCCTGGACCAGGTCCTTGTTCTGTCCCCCCTAGCCAGGAGGTCCCTCTCGTGGTGGCTGGACTCCAGGAACCTGTTGGCGGGCAGATCCTTTCTGGCCCCCTGCTGGGAGACGGTTACCACAGATGCCAGTCTGACCGGTTGGGGGGGCATCTGGAAGTCCCTACAATTCCAAGGGTGGTGGGGCCCTCAGAAGGCCCACACCCCTATCAACGTTTTGGAACTGAGGGCGATCAGGTTGGTTCTGGCTCCCTTGACCCAACACCTTCGGGGCCCGCCTGTTCAGGTACGCTCGGACAACCAGATGGTGGTTGCCTACATCAATCACCAGGGAGGGACCCGGAGCAAGGGGGCCATCAAGGAAGTGTCTCTGATCCTATCCTGGGCGGAGGACAATGTTCCCTGCATCTCAGCTGTGTACATTCCGGGGGTGGAGAATCTGTAGGCAGACTCTCTGAGCAGAGGGACCTCTCGCCTAGGAGAATGGTCCCTCGGCATCAGGGTGTTTCACTCTCTGTGTCACCGTTGGGGTCAGCCAGATGTGGATCTGTTTGCGTCCCGTCACAATCACAAGCTTCCAGCCTTTGTCTCCCTGTCCCAGGATCCTCTAGCCTTGGCCACAGATGCTCTAGCAATGTCGTGGCAGGAATTTCAGCTTCTGTATGTCTTTCCCCCATTCCCCCTGTTGGGCAGGGTTCTGCGCAAGATAGCTCAGGAAGGGGTGCTGGCAATCCTGGTGGCCCCCCCGTTGGCCAAGAAGAGTGTGGTTCGCAGACATCGTGCAGCTGGCAGGAGATCAGTACGCCCAGGGTTCCAGACCTGCTCACTCAGGGACAGTTACGCCACCCCAATTTACAAACGCTGGCTTTGACGGCCTGGCAGCTGAAACCTCCATCTTGATGGAAAAGGGGTTGCCTGCCTCTGTTGTTAACACCATGATCAGGGCTAGGAAGAAGTCTTCTTCTTCCATTTACTATAGGGTTTGGCGTGCCTACATTGACTGGTGTGAGTCTAGGTCTCTTCCCTGTCGTGTTTTCTCTATCCCCAGGATTCTGGAGTTTCTTCAACATGGGTTGGATCTGGGGCTTCAACTCCATACTCTGAAGGGTCATGTTTCTGCCCTGGCTGTTTTCTTTCAAAGATCTTTTGCTCAGCATCCTCTGGTCAAGACCTTTTTCCAGGGGGTTACTCATGTGCGTCCCCCACGTAAGCCTATGTTGTCTGTCTGGGACCTGAACTTGGTCCTTTCTGCCTTACAGGGTGCTCCCTTTGAACCTGTGCAGGAGGCTGCCTTGGCCATTCTTACTCTCTTTGTGCCCTAATCCTAGTAACCCTAAGGAGAGGGCTTTGCATTCCTTGGATGTCTGAAGTTTTATCTGGTGGCTACTGCACCTTTCAGGAAGACTGATGCACTTTTTGTGGTCCCTTCTGGTCCTAGGAAGGGTTTGGCTCCTGCCAAGTCTACTATCAGCAAATGGATCCGTCAGGCTGTGATTCAGGCCTACTCTGCTAAGGGGAAGAATTCTCCCTTCCGCCTTACTGCTCATTCCACTCGTGCTATTGGTGCCTCTTGGGCTTTTCAGCACCAGGCTTCTGTTGAACAAGTTTGCAAGGCTGCTACTTGGTCTTCTGTTCATACTTTTTCCAAGTTTTACAAGGTTGATGTTCGGGCCTCAGGTGATGCTGCTTTTGGCCGCAAAGTTCTGCAGGCGGCAGTGGTCTAAACTGCTTGTTGTTGCCTTTTTGGGGGATCCCACCCTACTTTACGGACACTGCTATTGGATGTCCCAGAAGTAAAGAATCTTCTTCTGGAGCAGGACGTACTGTACACTAAGAATAATACAATTCTGTGATTACTCACCTGTAGAATTTATATTATGAGTGTACAGTACGTCCTGCTCCACCCCACCCTTAGTTTCATTATTCTTGGATCCCCTGTATGGTGATTGTTATCATTGTTAGTTTAGTTTGGGGTTGGTTATGTTATCATTCTCCCGGCTTCTTGTTAACTGCTTTTCAATACTGGGAATTTGTGGGAGGTCCTGGGTATTTATGGGGCCGGTAGGAGCCAATTTCGCTGTCTCTGCAGTCCAGCGCCATCTGGCGGAGTAATACCCAGAAGTAACGAATCTTCATCTGGAGCAGGTCAGACTGTACAATTCTACAGGTGAGTAATCACAGAATTGTATTTTCTGAACCAGAGCCACAGTCTTGGCAGCAGATGCAACAACTGCCTGTCCACAAGAAGCAGAAGTGGATTAAAGCTGCACATGAAGAGATGGAGTCTCTTCACCAACTCCAGACATGGAAGCTTACTGAGCTACCACAAGGCAAGAAAGCAATTATATGTAAATGGGTCTTCAAGAACAAATATGCACCAGTTTAAGGCAAGATTAGTCGCCAAAGGATACTTGCAAAAATATGGTGAAGATTTTGATGCTACATTTTCTCCAGTTGCTAAGCAAACCATATTCATAACTTTAATGACTGTAGCTGCTGTTCAACAGATGACAGTGAGACATTTTGACATGAAAACTGCCTTTCTAACCTGAAGGTTATATCAAAAAAGGGTGAAGAACATCTTGTTTGTACAATACAAAAAACTCTCTATGGACACTTAAAAAATGACAAATAAGACATTTCACGTTAATCAAGACTCTACAGTTTTCCCGGGAAAGCCCTTCAAAAATCACAGCTGAACATGTAGTGCAAAATAGTGAAAAATGTTCTGGCAACAGAGTGACAAAAACTTCAGGTAAGCTGGTACTGAAAAGGGTTAAAGGTAAAATGTCCAGAATATAATTTTCTAAACAGCAGAACTAGATCCACAGCTACTGGATTTGATACACACAAATGTATGTGGTCCAATGAGTGTTCAAACCCCCGCAAGAATAGATATTTTCTTACATTCATTGATTTTTCCAGATACATATCTACCTGCTGCACAGCAAAGATAAAGTGTTACAGAAACTTGCAAAATATCTTACTGTAGTGTTAAACAAATTTGAAAAAAATGCCAAAAGCAGATAATGGAACTGAATATACAAGTGGCAAGGTGCAAACCATTTTGAAGAAGGAAGAAATCATGTTCCAGACTTCCGTTCCATACAGCCCAGAACAAAATGGTGTTGTTGAGAGAAATAACCGCTCGCTGTGTGAAAGTGCAAGAAGTATGCTGTTTGATGCAACTCTACCTACAACAATTTGGGAAGAATCCACCATGACAACGTGCTATCTTCAAAACAGACTGCCAGGTAGAGCTACAAACAAAACTCCATATTATCTATGGAACTGCAAGAAGCCTGACCTGAAACACCTGAGGTTTCTTGGAAGCAAATCATTTGTGCATGTTTCCAAAGAAAAATGTTCCAATTGGGAATCTCGTGCAAAAGAAGGGGTCCTGGCTGGCTATAGTGAAACTCGAAAGGGATACAGAATCCTGCACCTAGAGGCAAAGACAGTGACTATCATCAAAGATGTAGCTATTGATGAGAACTATGGGGGTTATTTAAGAACAGATAGCGCCAGGTAGTGCTTTGTAGTGGCAGGCAGCGCCTGGTGAACGTGGGGCACTATACACAAAACCACATTTAGGAAAGCGAATCTGGTGAGCACCTCTAACAACGCCATGTAGCGCCACATGTATTAATACAGGAGGCTCAGCGTATAGCGCTGGCGCTCTAGGCTCAGGAGCACCATGTAGTACCTGTCGCTCTGTAGTGCTCTCCCATACATTTCAATGGGGCTTCATTAGTTGTGTATAAATAGCGTGTCTGGCGATTTACATTTTTTTTTTTGCTGAAATCATTGTGTGACCTCTCCTGGCCTGCAAACAAACAATTGTATCTGTTTGTTGGACTTTTTAGATTTTTATGCAGAATTGTATTTACAGGTCTGGCACTAAAGTGTTATTGTCCCAGTGTGAAAACAATGTCATTCCATGTGTTTTCGCTTTGTTACAGGTGTATATGTGTTCAAAAACAGACTTTGATCACATAGTGTCTGGCGCTTTAGAGTGCCAACACTGTGTACGTGTAGTGTTTTGTTAAATATGGTGTGGAGCGCCTAGTGGCGGACGCACTGAGCTGGCACTACCTCTCACTCGCTGCAGCGTTATACTGTTGTTAGAGCACCCAACACACATCATATTCATCAATGCCGGCTAGGTTACTACAGCGACTGCAACGCTAGGTTACCGCGCCCAATACCTGCTTACAGCGTCTACTAGCGGTCGCTCTAAGCGCCGTTATACAGACGCTCATCTGGCAATACGTGGCGCTAGTAGTGAATCAGGCTCCACGTATAACTCAAATTTCATGAAGTTTTGCTAGTAATTCAACCAAAACAAAAGGATCAAGAATCTCAGTCAGAAGCTCCAGATGCTGAAAAGGAAAGCACTGAAGTGTGGATAAGCTCTGAAACCACTAAGTACAGAAGAACCAAGTCAACCTCCAGTCAGGAGATCAGAGAGGACAAACAAAGGAATCTCAGCTAAGCACCTTTCTTATATGATCAAAACACTTTCTGAACCAGAGCCACAGTCTTGGCAGCAGATGCAACAACTGCCTGTCCACGAGAAGCAGAAGTGGATTAAAGCCGCACATGAAGAGATGGAGTCTCTTCAACTCCAGACATGGAAGCTTACTGGGCTACCACAAGGTAAGAAAGCAATTAGATGTAAATGGGTCTTCAAGAACAAATATGCACCAGTTTAAGGCAAGATTTGTCGCCAAAGGATACTCGCAAAAATATGGTGAAGATTTTGTTGCTACATTTTCTCCAGTTGCTACGCAAACCATATTCATAACTTTATTGACTGTAGCTGCTGTTCAAGAGATGACAGTGGGACATTTTGACATGAAAACTGCCTTTCTAACCTGAAGGTTATATCAAAAAAGGGTGAAGAACATCTTGATTGTTGCTGAATAAACAGCCATTGTTCCTGCATGCTGGAAGGGTGTCGAGTACAATCCACTACCAACACCTCTTCCTGCCCTTTCCCAGTGATAAGCATGTTTAAAAAAAAATAAAATACTTCTCTTGATGCTGCTGAGCACCTAATACCCTGCCGAAAAAAATGCCTTGTCCCTGTGCTGCCAGGTTTGCAGTGGCAAGTGAGTCACACAAGTCACACAATCACTGCTTCAGTGGCTGCCACCGGGAATAGATTAACAATTTCTAATGCCCAAATCAGGTCTAACAAATCAGGTAAATCCTTGGGTAATCCCCAAGGATAGAATAAAATGAAAAATAGATTCATCTGGGCCAGCTGCTGCAGTAATTGACAGACAGAAGTGTCACTCATGCAGTTGCTGTTAGAAGATTGCAGGACATTTGGCAGAGAAGGGAATGCTGCTGGTGCATATCAGGTAATATATATCTTGTTTAATGCATCAGTTATTAGGATGGGGGGAAGTGAGAGAGAATGAGACTAGTGATGTATCTCTCATTAAGCTTAGCAATTAAAATCTAATGTGTGTGTGTGTGTGGTGGTGGTGGTGGTGTCATCCTCTTACTTAAACTGGACCATCACCCTTACAGTGCTCATATTCCTCCCTTCCCAGGACAATTCAGATTGCTGCACATAAAAATGTATTTACATTTTTGTAACTCCTGCTATGGTCGATTTTCCTATGGTTCTGCAGGTAGCCTGCAAAATGGAAGTTCTGCTGGGTTTCCTGTGCATTGTGGGTTATGTTGATTAAATTGAGACAGCAGCACTGCTGGGTAGCTGGGAAAGAAAGCCTCCCAGGTCCTGGAAGATGGCTGCTGCCAAGAGAAAATCAGTGAGGTGGCATTTAAGCTTTGAGTAGATGCAGGAGCAAATGTAAGTGCTGACAATGATTCAGTATCTTGCATGCAGATGGGGCAAGTGAGCTTTGGGGAGTCTTTTGTTTAAACTGGATGTGGCATCCTATAGTGGAGGGCCCTGCTATAACCCTTGGGTTGCCAGTAAACTCACCTTTACTGGCAGCTCCAGCGATGCTGTGATTGCCGCTTTATAAAAATTATATATATCTGACATCTTCTGGGCATCACAGACAGAACACAGACCTACTCAGCTCAAATGATTTATTTTCTCCACAAGTTCTAAAGAAAAAATGCTTTCTTCAGCGCACAGTATAACAACTGTGCAAGTTGTCACAAACATCATCTTGGCTTACTCACAGTTTTGACCACTAAATAGCTTCAAAAGTAGTCATTGCTCTTGCTCTAAACCACTGAAAGCTTTCTTTTTTCAAGGTACTGACTGCTTTCCTTGCAGCCCAACATATTATTTTGGGCACTTCTGCCCTAATATTATATCTTGTGCAGACATGTACAATTGGCTCTAGGCCTCCATATCGCCCAGCTCATGATGCCTCCACATTGCAGCATGGATGCAGGCTTCTCCACAGCTCACCCAGTGTCATCAGCTGCGGCCTGAGGCTTATCAGCCACTTTAAAGTTCTCCTGGACTGAAGTTCTGGATTTCCCTTGCTGGCCAGACTCCGGGTACCTATCAAGTGCCTTACTGGCAACCTCTTAAAGGACTGGTAACATGGGAAAAGGCAAACTTATCTAAAGTCCCTTTCACTCACAATCCAGTATTCAGGCATTCAAAAAGGTATTATCTAGCCATTTTCAGTGCCTTGGTGTACAGCCTATTAATATATATATATATACAGTTATGGCCGTAAATGTTGGCCCCCCTGAAATTTTTCAAGAAAATGAAGTATTTCTCACAGAAAAGTGTTGCAGTAACACATGTTTTGCTATACACATGTTTATTCCCTTTGTGTGTATTGGAACTAAACCAAAAAAGAGAGGAGAAAACCAAGTTGGACATAATAGCCTCGATTCAGAGAGACACAAAAAACTTCCGTTTTAGTTCCGATCTGTGAAATGTTTCCGTTCTCGTATGAGCGTACGAGCGATTCTATGCATGCATTAAAAACCTTCTGTAAAGTTTCCGTCCGTTCGTACGGCAGATTACGAATTACGCGGATGTCATTTTCCATCCAGACTTTTCCGTTTCATTTCCACATGTTACAACGTAGGCTTTCGTTTTTGCCCTTTTCCCATCGTATCCTCCAACGAATCCTTTACGTTTCCCGATAGATTCTGTTTCCATTTTACAAAAAATAATCGTCCAGACGGAAATCCTTACGATCTTGCGCCTGCGCACTACAAACTTAACTCATTAAAGTGCTCGCATACATATTTGCCACCCTCACTTCTACTACAATGTTTAGCTAAATCACTTAGCACTATCCTCCATCTTCCCTTTTGGCCCCTTAAAGCTCACCCAAACCACTTAGCACTATCCTCCATCTTCCCTTTTGGCCCCTTAAAGCTCACCCAAACCACTTAGCACCATCCTCCATCTTCCCTTTTGGAACCTTAAAGCTCACCCAAACCACTTCTCGGTCATGTGAATATTCATCTTTAAATATTTCTGGGCCCATTAGTTTTGTGTTAATGTATTTTGTAAATGAAATGACACTGTAACATTTTTTGGGGATGCCATCATAAAATATAAAATGTATCAAAATGTAAAATTTTACATTTTTACAACTATAAAAAACAAAATACATAGCAATGGCAGGCCACAGAACATTATTCTTCATCTGTGGTCCCCAACGAGTTGCGCAGCTCCTGCATCTCGCCCACCAACTGAAGGACCCTGACACTCAGTTGTTCCACTCTGGCACGTGTGGTCCCTGTTAAAAAACGTAAATTAAAATATTGGTATAACCTTGTTGGGGTCATGCTGCAGTGCTCCCCCCCCCCCCCCGTATGGTCCAAACACCTAAATCTGGACTTCAAAAGCCAGAGGGCCCTTGCCACCACGGCCCGGGTTTTGCATAGTGCCCGATTAGAGAACCCCTGGCCCGCATTCTGCCGGCAAAGAACGGGCATCAGGAGCAAGGGCGAATGCCACATCTTGCAGTTCCTGCAACCAAATATAAAATAATTACACAAAGCAAAAGTAACCAACTAAAACAATAACTCCTACAACAAATTAAGATTCAAGTTCAACAATCCAAATATAATTCACAAAGGACATAAGTCTAAAAAAATGTAGCAATTATATGAATGTGTGGAAAAATAAATGTTTACATGCTAAGGACTAATTAAGGTCAGCATTAAAATGCTTCTATAAGGCATACATGAAATGTATTGATTCAGGTATGCATTGCTATACAATTTATGGCCTCGGCCATGCTGATACATGCAATGCCTTGGTGCTAAAGGCGCGCAGACTCCTCCACATAGCCACAAAAAATGTTCAACAATAGCAATCCGAGCCCTCAAAGGTCTCGTAAGTGGATCGGAAATAAAACGGATTTATAGGGTGGTGATCCGTCGGAAATCAGCTCTCTGAATCAGACGGAAGCTCTCTGAATCAACGGAAGTTTTCTGAAGGAACTGAAAATTTCAGATTTTGTTTGGAAAATGGTCCGAACTAACGGAAATGTTCCGATTTGCTTCCGATCATCGGAAGCGCATTCCCGAACGTTCGTACGAGTAGAAAATGGACGAAAAAAAGCAAAAAAATATGATTGCATAGTTGTAAGGGGTTAACTTAAAAAAAAAAATGACATAGGGTCCTCCCTCCCTTACCCAGCATTACCGACCCGGACCAGCTATGGGGGCTTGTAGAACAGGGCGCAGGGGCCAGCGTTGGTGGCCCCTGGCCCTGCAGGCTACTAGCCCACATAGCCACTAAGTGGCCCGGGCCCTTCTGCCCCCCCCTGGCCGTTGGGGAGGCAGGTAATGGGGGGGCTAGCCGCAGGTGATTGCCAGCCCCAGAGCCTTGTGAACTGGTATAAGGGGTCTCATGGACCCCTTACCAGTTCACAAATAGTTAAAAGTAAAAAAAGACACAGACACAAAATTCTTTATTATTCTTTTTTTTTACTTATACTTACCTCCCATCCAGTGTCCCGCGCTGCTGCAGATGACAGTTGTCGGTAGTGATCGGAGCAGGGAGGGTGGGAGGCAGGGAGATCAGAGCCTCCCTGGCTGCCACCCTCCCTGCTCCGATCTCTACTGACAAGTGACAGATCGGAGCCCGGGTGCCGGTATAGAGGAGCCGGATGATGTCATCCAGCTCCTCCTACAAGTGGGCGGGGCTAGGGGCGGGGCCAGCACCGGACAGAGAGGACGGTGAGGGCCCGTTGCTGGGTCCTCACCCGAAGAGTGGGAAGTCCAGGGGGGGATCGGAGCCCCCTTGGTGAAGAGAAGACCCGGAGAGAGTGATCGGGCTGTGAGGTGAGTTTGTGTCATTATTTATTTAACCTCAGATTTCCTAATACCTTGCACACATTCAAGGCACCCAGTGCCAGAGGCAGCAAAACAACCCCAAAACATCATTGAACCATATTAGGTACTGTGTTCTTTTCTTTGTAGGCCTAATTCTGTTTTCGAATAGAATGATGTGCTTTACCAAAAAGCGCTATTTTGGTCTCACCTGTCCACACGATGTTTTCCCAGAAGGATTTTCCAGAATGTTGGCTTACTCAAGTAAGTAAGTAGTTTTGGCAAAATGTAGTCTTGCTTTTTTATGTCTGTGTGTCAACAGTGGGGTCCTCCTTGGTCTCCTGCCATAGGGTTTTGTTTCAATTACATTTCAACGGATAGTTTGCACTGACACTGATGCTCCCTGAACCTGCAGGACAGCTTGAATATCTTTGAAACTTGTTTGGGGCTGCCCATTTTTGGAATTCGGTGTGACATTATGTCCAATTAGCTTTTTTCCTCCCTTCATTGGTTTAGTTCCAATACACACAAAGGACATAAACCTGTGTATAGCAAAACATGTGTCACTGCAATCCTTTTCTGTGAGAACATATTTTTCATTGTCTTGAAAAATGTCAGGGGTGCCAACATTTACGGCCATGACTGTAAAATATATATATATATATATATATATATTTTTTTTGCAGAAATGTCTAAAGCTGCAAAAACATCAGATATCTATTAGACTAACTTCTAATTCACCTAAATGAGTCTAAATTTAATGGTATCCCCTCCCCCTGGCCTTGTGTATTAGGGCAGGGGGGTGGCATCAGCAGTTGATCAAATCTGTCACATTCTATAGTTTGGCAAATATTGGTCTGTGGATCGAGTTACAGAGTAATGAAAAAAATGGTTTAAGCACCGTAAAGTCCAAAATGAAGCAAGCACAAAACCACAAAAGCCTCAGTTGATACAAGGCCAAGGTACACAATTACTGATAAATGAGGTACTTGATCAGCACAAGCAACTTTTGAAATAGTTTACATATTATCCCCTCATGGGTTTCATCTTTATTAGTCATTGGTCTTCAATGTGCATTAAAATAAAAAGCCACATATTTCAACAGCCCAGTCTCTCTCTTTATGTAAACATAGTATAAAACCACAAGAGTGATTAACACTCTAGTGTTCTAAAGCCTAATTATTATTATTATTAATGTTTATTTATATAGCGCCATCATCTTCCATAGCACTTTATAAGGTATGATTACAGATAAGGTAAAACATATAGCACAGGGACCAGTACAAAACTAGATGCCACGAGGTTCAAGCCAAGTGTTGTGAGCATTGGAGACAATAGGAAGGAGTGCCCTGCCCTTGCGAACTTACAGTCTAAAGGATGGGGGTGGAGACAAAGGGGCGGGAACACAAATGGTAGAGCTTGAGTTGGGCTGCATGTGAAGGTTATAGGAGTTGCTTAAGCCAGGTTATGTGCTAGTCTGAAGACGTTTTGAGGGCACTTTTAAAGGCTCGGAGTGATGGAGAGTGACGGATTGAGTGGTGGAGTGCATTTCAGAGAAGTGGTGAGGCACGGGAGAAGTCTTGAAGGCAGGAGTGTGAGGAGGTAACCAAGGAGGAGGACAGGAGAATGTCAGAGGCAGAGCAGAGGATGCTCTTGGGTTGGTATCGCTGGATCAGAGATGAAATGTAATGGAGGGGCCTGGTTGGAGAGAGCTTTGTAGGTTAGTGTTAGAAGTTTGAACTGAACTCTCTGCAACACAGGTAGCCGGTGAAGGGGTTGACGGGGGGGGGGGGGGATGCAGCACCGGAGAAGTGATTCATCATAATATTAACTATCCTGCAGCAGCTTGGCATGATGTTCTGCTCCTCATGAAAAATTGCACAGGTTGCTGGGGTACAATATTTGTTTGGAAGAGAGCACTGTGGCAAGTGGGCCTTCAGCTATTACTTGTTTAAAGGGCCAGTCCAGCCTAACTAACACTTATTGTTCATGGAAGCAGCCAGGATGGAATTACTGCATAATGTCACACCATTGTCTTCTATTGAGAGGAGAAGGGAGCGTCCATACTTTGTCTCATACATCTTAATAGAAGACAATGGTGCGGCATTATGCAGTAATGGCCTTTTAAGACTAGCCCACTGCATGAGACATGTTACAAGGGGTTGGCTTGTTTAGTGTGTGTTTGTCTTAGCTATTAGCAAATGTCTAGATTCCCTTAAACGGACCAAGATTTAAAACAAAATAGTCAATTGGTGTGCTAAAATAAAAGCAGGAAATACTGATTAGAGATAACCTGCAGTATAAAGCTCCCAGGACCCCCCTAGTCAATCTTGACTGGAGGTCCTATTTAACCCTTTCTTTCCCTATACCACCAATCTGTATTCCCTTTACAAAACATGAACCCTCCCCCACTTAGTGACATGAATGAACCCTCTTATTCCCCCATCCCACCAACCACCATAAATTATTTTCTCCCCCATCCAGGACAGTAATCAACCCTCTCTCCATCCCATCCCCTACCCAGTGACATTTACACCTACTCTACTGGTCATTAAAGAGTGATTTTCCCCATTCCAGGTATGGTTCCTATCCAATGGGGCACCCGAATTTGGATGCCCTGCTGTGTGTATCCTATGGAAATTGCCGTAAAAACTCACCTTTCCACAATCCCACAGCATATGCATGGGCCACCAGCCAATTAAACTTTTATTAGCCACTCTGATGTCAGGGCTGTATAATTAAACTGAATGGATCATGAGCCACAGGCTACTCCCCTATGCGAGCCATTCAGCACCTCAGATGAAGGGAAGTGGGGATGCCTGCGGCCCATACATGCACTGTGGGACCGCCAGTGACGTGAGTATACTGGGTGTTTGCAGGGGTTTAACATAGCGGGTCATCCCAAATGACCCAAGGATGCAGAAATCTGAGGCTGATGTTCCTCTTTAATGTGGACTAAATCCCAGGATTTTGACCATGGACCCAGGATCAGAATTTTAGTGGTATCAGATGAGAGGAACGGGTGATGCGGGCGATATTGTGACTTCGAGGTGACTGAATGTGAGGTGTAAATGAAAGAGGGGAGTCTAATATAATGCAGAGACAAAGTGCTTGAGGGTCTGCTGTCATAGAGAGGTCACTGACAGATATATTGATGGGAGCAGAATTGGATGGTGAGAAGATGACCAGTTCTGATTTGTCCATGATCAGTTTTAGAGAGCGAGAGGACATGAATGAAGAGATTCCAAGCTATGGCCAGCCCTGACCTGGGCCTCACCTTAATGGGAAAATAATCATTGCATTTATTTAAACTCTTTATTTAAAGTTATTTTCACATATTCACAAAAACAGCATTTCACATGCACAAGTGTCAAAATACATCCTATTACAATCGCCTTTTACATTGCTAGAGACATTATATGCTTTATGATTCCTTAAAGTGGACCAACACCCAGGATTTTGACTATCCTGGGTCTTGGTCCACTTCGGTGGGGCACTCCCGATCGGGGTGCCCCGCTGTGTGAAACCCCCCCGATCATGCTAAAAACTCACCTCTCCCCGCTCCCAGCGCCGACGGACAAGGGATTTGACAGCCGCGGACAAGCGGCTCCTCCGCTGCCGCCTCCCGCGCGTCCCTCTTGACGCGCGCCCGCGCCGGCCATTCACAGACGGTCGGCGCGGGCGCGCGCATGCCTAGAGGGGCGCTAGGGTAAGGGGGTTTGGGGGTTTTGGGGGGGTATCACCCCGCGGGACATCCAGATCTCGGATGTCCTGCGGGGAGGGAGGTGATCGGCCCGGGAATCTTATAGATTCCCGGGCCGATCACCCGAGGGTGATGGTCCACTTTAAGACATAACTAATACATTGTACTCATATGGGTCGATTCAAAGAAACATGTAACAGCTTGGATTTTGGTGCCGATCATCCTATTTTTCCCGAACGCTCGTGCGCTCGTATGAAGTGATTCTATAAGCAAATACGTTTCTATCCTAAAATGTCCGTCCGTTCGTATGGCAGTTCGCGAATCAGACCTATGTCAGTTTCCATCCTGAATTTTCTGTTTCATTTCTCAGGTTGCAACATTGGTTTTGCCCTTTTTCCTTTTTTGTCTGGACGTAAATCCTTCTGATCTTGCGGCTCCGCACTACAAACTTACCTCATTAAAGTGCATTCTAAAGATTTGGTCTTTTATTTTTCTTTATTTCATTCATTTTGTAGTAACCAACCATTAATGAATGCATTTGCATAAGTAAATCTTACTTTGTTTAATTTTTAGTTAACTTGCATTTTTTACTTGTGGATTTTATTTTAATATTTTGGCTTCAAATGGTACAACTTAAAATTTTTTGTGTGGTTACTCACACCTTCTACATACAAATTGCTCTCAAATATAAAAAAACACCCAGCAACTTCTGCATGTTATGAGCCTAGAAACAGCCAAGATGGCGGGTCAGGTATTATCGGGCAGCCTGCAAACAGAAAGGGCCTTGTGACTGTGTTGCTCTGCATTCTTTGATTTCTGACCTTTCCGTGCCCCCAGCTCTGCTGTGTCTGTGCAAAATACAGCAGTAACCCACATCCTGCACTTTATCCCGCTCTCCTCTCCTCAGTAAGTGTGATGCATCTGACCAAAGATGAGCTAAAATAATTAAACAAAGCAAAGGTAAACAACTACACCAATAAATTCAAACTAAAAATATTATTGTAGTACATCAATTTAAAAATAAATAACAAAGGACATAAGTTTCTTGAAATAACGCAAATATATGGATGTATTGCAAAATAAAGGTTTACATGCAAAGGACTAATTAAGGTCCACATTAAAATGCTTTTATAAGGCATACATGAATCAGGTATGCATTGCCATACAATTTATGGCCTCGGCCATGCTGATACATGCAGTTCATTGGAGCTCAAGACGCGCAGACTCCTCCACATAGCCAAAAAACCTGTTCAAGAACAGCAATCCGACTGCTAAAAGGTGTCGGCAGTGGCTTTCTTTTAAAACGTATTTAGAGGTTGGAAAACTGCTCTCTGAATCACACCTAAACACATCCGATTATCCTAAGTTTTACGTTTTGATCCGGGGAGGCCGATTCATCAATAGCGCCAGGTAGCGACAGATGAGCGACTGTAGCGTGATTTTTTCAGCGCCAGCCAGTATTCGCTGTGCTTGGCCGGCGTTAGCTTGATGACAGCGACTCAGTCGGTGTGCGGTAATGTTGAATACGGGCTGGGGGGTCGCTGTTTCACAGGTCCAGCGTTGTATGTGAGCGCCTGACAACGAATGGCCAGAGCGAACGGCTAGCTTCATATTCATCAAAAAATCACGCTCCGAATGTGCTGTCGCTGTCCATTCCTTGTTTAAACCCCAGAGCGCTGGCGGCGATCTGTATTAACTAGTTTTTAACCCCTAAACAACCATATTTTTTTAATGTAACATTATACATGTTTTTAGAATCATTTTGTTATATGAATACATTAATCTCAGACCTGTTAGATCAATTCTGCACATATTTTTTTTTTTTTTTTTTTTGACTTAAAAATAAATCCTAACATTGCAGAAGTGGTCTCCGATTTTTTGACATTAAAAAAAAAATTTAAAAAAATAATACCAATTAATTATGATTAATTATAGCTTGCTCCATTGAAATGCATTGGACATCGCCAGGGAGCGACAGCTCATACCTGGCGCTGTTCGGGAATTTGCAGCGGCGCTGTTCGGTCCAGGCGGCTTCATGATGAATAGCCGTCGCTCTCGCCGGCGCTAGCCTCATTTTGCTTGATAAATGCGTCATTGTGACCGCCGCGGGCGTACTTGAGTCGGTAGTCGCCGTTAGCTGCCGCTACCTGGCGCTCGTCAGGCACTACCTGGCGCTATCGCTTGATGAATAAGGGCATAAGTTTTAGGTTTTGATCCTAAGTTTTACGTTTTGATCCTACAATTTAGGAACGAACTTCCGATGATCGTAAGAGCATATACGCATTCGTACGTAGGCTCGTGCGAGTCGGAAATGGCCAAAAAAACTGGAAAAAATGACAAACACCCACCCAAACTTACGAATCTCGATCCGAAATCAATTAACTTTTGCTCTTTGAATCGAGGGGATATTGTCAGGCCTTTCACTCTAGTCCTACTTCACTACATGATTATTATCTCATACAATAAATGCTTGTCTGGTTCTCTATCCCCTGACACTCTTTACATTTATCTAGACCCTTGTCCCTCCCCTCTGTAAAAGAAAACAGCAATTTCTCAATTAGTCCCTCTCACCAAACCCACCATTTCATCACTCAAAAATAAGCCCACACACCCATGTTAAAATAAAAAAGATGACAAAAAGAGAATAAGGGGGAAAAAAGAGGTATGAAAGGAGAAGATATTTGTCACCCCCTCCCCTCCCCCTGTCCCATTATTCCTCCTCCAGCATCCGGGTGAGAGTCACACAAGTGATTGCATTTTACTGTTTTCCTGGCAAACAGGAACCTGATCACCTCTGCAACTGCCCATATACTACTATTACAGCAGGGTTTACTGATCATTGGCTGTGCAGATCCATGTATTAGTATTAGATCTAACTTGGAATATTCAGGCTTAGTCAGCAATATTTTGGCATGACCATAATAAATATTAGGGTGTAGAACTAGAAATTCATATTTTCGCTCTTTGAATTGTCCTGGAACACTGATTTTTTTGCTATCCCTCGGGTTGGCAGGAGATCAGTCATTGCTTAATTTTGGCAATGACATCATTACCACACACAACACTGACAATGAATAGAGGAGCTTTACAGCTAAAACAGGTGCCATTATCTGGGATTAGAGTAAAGCAGGAAGAGTGATAATTGGCAAAAGGTACCCTTCATGGGGGAAGAAATTCAGGGGATGTTAGTTAGAAATGTGGGTTTTGGTCCGCTTTAACTAAAATCAGAGGACTTAGAAATCTTAGAAAGGCATTTTCTTATATTTGAAATGTATAACACAAAGATTAGTATGAGACATTTGATTTTCCAGGTGATGAAAAAGCATCAAACTCTATACTCACTTTTTGTGCTCTGCAGATGATCGCTGGTAGTCTGGCACTCTGGATCTGGACTCAGTCCCGTGCTGCCCAGGCCATTCTCCAGTCACTAGCACCTCTATGACAGATGGTTGTCCCCCTGTCTTAGTAAAGGTGACATTCTCCCTCTATTCAGGGAATGGTGTCGGTGACCAGTCCCAAGGGGCACGGGAGTGGATTTTATGATCAGGTAAGAGACACAGCACAAGACTAACAGCGACAATCCCTTTAATAGAGGAAAATAAAAGTGACAGTTTGGATTCTCATATATGGGGGTTATTTAAGAAACGCTAACGCCAGGTAGTGCCACGTAGTGACGGGTGAATGCCAGGCGCAGTATGTGAGAACCATATATATGAAAGTCAATCTGGAGAGCGCCTCTAATAGTGTTGTGTAGCATCACATGTATCACTAGCAGCGGCTCAGTGTATAGCGCCGGCGCTGTGTGTTAAGCAGCGCCATGTAGTACCTGTCGCTCAGTAGCGTTCTCCCATACATTTCAATGGTGTTTCATTTGGTTGTGTCTAAATAGCGTTTTTCTAAAATATTGTTCTAAATTTTTAGTTCATATCATTGTGTGGCCTCTCCTGCCCAGCAATCAAACACTTTTATTGTAATTTTTTCTTTTTCATTTATTTATACAGAATTGTATGTGCAGGTCTGGCATTGCAGTGTCATTGTCACAGTGTTAAAACAATGTCATTCCACATGTTTTCTCTCTGGTGCTGGTGTTTATAAAAATACTTTTATCACATAGCTTCTGGCGCTTGATGCTAGAGCACCCAGTTCTATAGTGCTGACGCTGGTTGTGTGTAGTTTTTTCTTAAATACGGGCTTCAGCACCGAGTGCCGGACGCTCTTAAATAACGCTACCTATCGCTCACTGCAGCGTTGTCCTGTTGTTAGATGTAGCGTAGTCTTGGGACACCACCTAGTGTTCTCAATTGGCTTTGCAGTGAATCAGGGAGAGCCCTCCTACAGCGCCCTCATGACATCACATTCATCAATGCTAGACAGGATAGTACAGCATCACTTGTCGCTTATCACGGCCGCTAAGCTTGATCACAACGCCAGACCACCCACTTGCAGCGACCATTTGAGGACGCTCTAAGCCCTGCTCACATGGCAATACATGGCACTAGTCTTAAACTGGCCTCCCCATGTATTTTCAACTGTGTCTTTCTAGGTAAATAACATATAAATAACATATGTTTCAGTCAACATCAATTTATTTTGTTTTGTCTTTTTTTAGGGGCACAGTGCCTACCTCTACACCTAAATGTAAAGCCAACAAAGCTTAGGGACCCCCAGTGTGTTCTGCCCCTATTTATATGGAGAGAACCAGGGTTTTACTGAATTTACTGTATAGAAAGCTTTTCAGGGCACTACCCAGGAGGATATTTATTTTTTGTTTTGTGACATGTCTATACCTCACTGAGATGTCTCTGATGGGAGGGGCACTGTAATGAAAGAAAAACATACAGCACCTTCTCATGATCATTTACATGCATAACCTGAGGGGTTTTATTGATGCAATCATTTGGCAAGGAACTGTTTTCTGTACGAGTGCTAATATCCTTTTTAGTGTTTCATAACTATTGTAAGGGTTCCTTTTTTAGATGAAAAATATTAATAATATTTAAAAATAATAATAAACATTTATCTACTCATTGTTAAATATTCTATGTATCTCCTAATCATTACATGACCATTGACCCATTTGCCATAGTAATGTCTGTGAGCTCTCTCTCTTTTCCTAATACATCTGCCGTAGCACACTGGGAGGGTAATTTATTAAAAAAGGAGCAGGCGACACTTGAGTGCCTTGTCTGAGACGCTTGGCAGCGTCCGTAATGAAATGCTGGCTTCAGCATGCCGACGCTAGCAACTGTAGTGTTCCTGGCCAGATAGTTTTCGCAGCGCATGGCTTGTATATGTCTATGTGCTAGCGACACCTAGCGCTGTCCGGGAGCGTCGCAAGTAGTAAAGATTTAAGAATACATAGCACTCGCAGGGGTGCTCAAAAAGCAGGATTCCAGGCACACAGCATCTGTTGTAATGCTTATTTTTATGGGCCAGGAAAGTTTTTTTTTTTTTTTTTGCAAAATGGGAATTGCATTGGGGGAAACTTGAAAGACATGACACAGCTTTCTCACAGCCCCCCAAAAATTTGAAAAATAATATTAAAAAATAATTATAACCATTCAAGCCCATTGAAATGTATGGGATAAGGCTACACCGTGCAGGGTGAGCCCTAGGTCTTATGTGGCACTGTAGGGCACTCATATACTCGCCGGCCCTGATGATAGATGAGACACTACCTGGCACTATCTGGCTTTCTGGATTTTTCACTTAATAAATGCACATTTGGATTGGGACCTGAGATTCACCTGACACTCACCTGGCACTACGTGGCCTTAGCATTTCTTAAACCCCTATAATCACATATTTTAAATAACTAAAGAGCACCATTGTTTAACCCTTAAAATCCTAACCTCTTCTCCAGATCTTGCCTCTTAACCTGGCCATGAGTATTAGGCCTACTGACCCCCCCCCCACTCATAATCACATACAAGGCTTGCTGCATCACATTACATATATTCTAAATGCTCCTGTTTGATTTTGTATGGTGGTGTGTCACATGGGTCAGTTGAAGAGGAGCTGTAGGTTGTGCCTTGACCAAGGCATACATTACAATGTATCAGCAAAAGCTGTCTCTGCCGCCTTTCCTTTAGATTATATGCTTGCAAGTGCAGGGCTCTGTTTCCTAATGCACTCCTACATATATGTGATTAGTTACACTTCTCTTACATTTGACTCATAATACCGTGTATTGATTTCATTGTCTATTTTATAAGTACTTGACTTGTCCTACCCCTGTAATTTCTACCTTGTACAGTGTCAAGCACTATGTTGTTGCTTTATAAATAAACAATAATAATAAATGATATAATAATGACAACCCAAAACACATGGAACTAAACTGCTTCTCTTTGTAACTGGCCCATCTGCAAATTTTGGAACTAGACGTGGAGGCTGATTCACTACTAGCGCCAGGTATTGCCAGATGAGCGTCTGTATAGCGGCGCTTAGAGCGACTGCTAGTAGACACTGTAAGCGGGTACTGGGCACTGTAACTGAGCGTTTCGGACGCTGTATTAACCTGGCCGGCATTGATGAATATGATGTGTGTTGGGCGCTCTAACAAAAGTACAGAGCTGCAGCGATATTTAAGAAAAAACTACACACACACACAGCGTCGGCGCTCTAAATCTGTTCACTACAGCATAGAGCGCTAGACGCTGTGTGGTTAAAGTCTGTTTCTGAACACAAATACAGCAGTAACAAAGCGAAAACAAATGGAATGACAACGTTTTAACACTGTGACAATAACACTTTAGTGCCAGACCTGCACATATAACTCTGCATAAAAATAATTTAAAAAATTGTATAAAAGTGTTTGTTTGCAGCAAGGAGAGGGCACACAATGATTTGAGGAGAAAAAATGTAAATTGCCAAACACGCTATTTATACACAACTAATGAAAGCCCATTGAAATGTATGGGAGAGCGCTACAGAGCGACAGGTACTACATGGCACTCCTGAGCCTAGAGCGCCGGCGCTATACACTGAGCCGCCTGTATTAATACATGCAACGTTACATGACGCTGTTAGAGGCGCTCACCAGATTTACTTTCTTAAAGCGGACCTTCACTCTGAATAAGAGTCTATCTTATATGTTTCCCACACCCTGTACATACAGATTGCTCACATTAAAATTCATCCTACCTGCATCTACTGCATGTTATGAGCCTTTAAACATCCAAGATGGCGACTTATGGAAGCCGCCATCTTATCAGGCAGCCTGCAAACAGGAAGTGCCTCCTGACTGTGCTGCTCTGCATTCTGGGACTGCTGACCGTTACCTGACCCCAGCTCTGCTCTGTCTGAGCAAAGCACAGCTATAACCCGCCCCCCTGTACCTTATCCCACTCTCCTCTCCTCAGTAAGTGTGATGCTTTTGAGTCAAGATGGCGGCGCCCATATCCTAAATTCCTGAACAGGAGTTGCAGCCCAGTGGGGGAAAGAATAATAAGTTAGTGACTAAAAACTTAAAATATATTAATTTTAGATGCTGGGGAACCATTTTGTAAGAGTTTGGGCTTTTCATTAAATCACGCTGAAGGTCCGATTTAAATGTGGTTTTGCATAAAGCGCCCGGCGTTCACCAGACGCTGTTTGCCGCTACGAAGCACTACCTGGCGCTATCCGTCTGTTCTTAAATAACCCCCTTAGATTTAAAAATGTTTTTATACATTTGGATATGTTTTGGAACTTATGTAAAAGCACATGCTGAACCACCAGTATGAATCTTGGCTGACTTGTGGATTCTTATTTTGACATTTGAAGAACACAATTATTCTGGATCAAGGGAGAGGTAAATATTCAGATTGTTGGGGAAATGTTTTTCTCCTGATGGGCCACCACCTCCTGTAAGTAGAACAGAGGTAGAAGGAATTCTGCTACTCCACAGCCAGTTGTGGGAGTCTAGAAAAAGGTAAGTATTTCATCCAATCTTTGTTGAGTAGGGCATCTGCAGGGCATCTTAAATCAGATGAATGATTGGCAATTTGCTTGCAAGGCAAACAACTCTTTTAAGAGTGGCATGTGTTTGAGAGTGTGGGCATGTGTTTGGGAGTGTGTGCATGTGTTTGGGAGTGCGGGGTGCGTGCATGTATGCAAAGGGAGAGCACAGCCTGGGTGTCTGAAGCAGGATTTCAAGCTCTTACAGTTCCCGCCCATTATGCTGATTATTATGCAGCATCACAGCTCCAAGGGCCACACCCACTTTCTTCAGAAGAGAAATCATATGGTGAAACTATAAACCCCGCTACTTCGGTCATTTCTTCAATTTAAAATGGAAAACACTTTAGGACAGTGCCAAACGTAGCCCGACACAATGGTGTAACAATTACCTTTGCTTTTGATATCACGTTAAAGTGGACCAAAACCCAGGATTTTGACTGCTGCTGTGTGAAACTCACCTCTTCCCGGTCCCATGACACATGTGCGGCCGCTCGTCCAATCAGCGAGCTCGGATCTGCTCGTGCTTCTGCGTCCTCACCCGAGCGCACTGGCGGCCACATCCACCGCTACCCTGCGCTGGCCATTCACGAATGCACTCACCCTGCTAAAAGTTTAGCAGGGATGCAGCCGCAACTTGCGCATGAGCCGGTGGACCAGGAAAGAAGGTAAGTTTCTGGGCGACCTGGGGGGGGGGGGTTCATACAGCGGGATTTCAGGGCCAATGGGGCGTGGGTTTTGGTCCTCTTTACAATGAGAAAACAGTTGTTCTTGGAGGTTTTGGTACACTTTAATTATGTGTCCTTGTGTTGGATTTTCTTGAGCTTATCATAGATGCTATTGATATGAGGTAGAAAGAACCTTTTGTCCGGATATTGGGCAGGGATTTATTTCCTCCTTTAGGTCACACTCATTTTTATTTCAAACTATCCCAATGTTTCAGCTCAGGAAAATGATACATAGCAAATTCCTTTCCATGAAACACACCTATAATGTACAACATTAGTAAAGCATTTCAGCTTCCTGTTGAGCTTACAAGTAGGAACCTGCTGCCTTTGAAAGTTAATCCTGCAGCCGGCTACACGCCAGCTGTCCTGTATTCATGAATCATGGCCATGTTCTTAGCAGGAAACTGCTTCCGCCTGTAAAAGAAATCATGTTGTATATTTAAATCAGATGTAAATAATGCCTACTATGCCCACTATGTGACATTTTGAGGCTAATTTATTATTATAGGTGCGGGCGGCACTTGAGAGCCTCACCGGCGGCTTCAGGCTGGCGGCGCTGTAAGCTGTAATGTTCCCGGCCAGGCAGTGTTCGCAGCACACAGCTTTTATATGCCTATGCGCTTGCAGCACCTAGCACCTTCTGCGAGGTGGGGGCAAGCTGAATATATTTATTTTTAAAAATACATAGCGCCCCAAGAGGCTTCCCACAGTGCCTGTTGGAATCCCAATTTTTATTATTTTAGGGTCTTAGGATTCTTTTTTTTTTTAAATAAAAATGGTAATTGCATTAGGAACACTAGAAAAACACGGCATAGCTTTCTCACAGCCCAAAAGACAAGTTTGCAGTGCAATACAAAAGTCCAAAAAAAAACATCCAAAAATAACCCCAACCAGCCCAGGGATCCCATGGCACGTGGACCAGAAAAAAAAATAAAATAAAAAAGGTTAAATTATTATTAAATAATTAATAATAACCATCCCAACCCATTGAAATGTATGGGATAGGGCCACACAGTGCAGGGTGAGCGCCTGGTCTTATTTGGCACTGTAGGAAACTCAGTGCCGTCAGGCTTCTCATCGCTGGCACTGATGATAGATGGGACACTACCTGGCGCTATCAGAGGCGCTCTGGATTTTTTACTTGATAAATACACCATTTTCACTGGGACCTGACATTTACCCGACACTCATCTGGCCTTAGTGTTTTTTAAATAACGCCCCAAATCAAAATAGTCCATAACGGGAAATTGCATTCGGGGACACATTATCTAACAATTGTGGCCCCAATAACCACAAAAATGCAATCCAAGTCAGCACCACCAACCCAAAGAAAATCACAGACCAATAATCTACATAATATTTACAAATGTATTTGTATTAAAATAACCCGAGCAACCGAAGCCATGCCCTGAGGCACTTTTTGGAAGAGACTATTGCCTCATTCAAAAGTGTCTCTGGGATGATGTGCAGCCAGCTGGCCAAATCCTCCATATCCTCGACATGCCGGCATGCTGTTCGGGCGTGTGCGCTCCCGCGCCCAGTCATTATACCGGATCTTCATCATAAATTAATGAAAAGCCCAAAACCTTAACTATTCCCCAGCATCTAAAATTAATATTTTTTAGTCACTTACTTATTATCCTTTCCCCCACCGGGCTGCAACTCTGTTCAGGACTCCGCCTGCGCCGCCATTTCAGAAGCAGAAGAAACTGATTATACTAAAATCTGGCCCTGGGATGAGTAGCCGATCCGCGAAATAGTTACCCATATGGGTAAGCACAGAGGCTATATGTGCCCATCTACCCTCTGTGCTTCCCCATATGGGTAAGTATTCCAGTTTCTAGCCATGTTTCATTTTTGCAATGAATGCTAAACACATATTACTAAACACTAAAATATCTGCTATAAAACTAATACTGGAAAAATGGCACCTAGTTAGGATCTGGGGTTAGTGTAGAAAAGCAGGCAATTACAGTGTGTGGAAGTGCCATATTACCTATAGGACAGTGTGGTTAAACGTTGGTTACAACTTTTTCAAGGAGGTTATTTATGAAGGAATAGTGCCAGGTAGTGCCCTGTAGTGGCAGTCAGCGTCTGGTCAACGCTGGGCGCTGTACGCAAAACCACATTTATGAAAGCAAATCTGGTGAGCGCCTCTAACAGCGCCATGTAGTGTCACATGTATTACTACAGGTGGCTCAACTATAGTGCCGGCGCTCTAGGTTCCAGAGCGCCATGTAGTACCTGTCGCTCTGTAGTGCTCTCCCATACGTTTCAATGGGGCTTCATTAGTTGTGTATAAATAGCGTGTTTGACTTTTTTGGGGGGCTCAAATCATTGTGTGACCTCTCCTGGCTGCAAACAAACACTTTTAGAAACTTTTTTGACTTTTAATATTTTTATGCAGAATTGCATTTACAAGTCTGGCACTAAAGTGTTAATGTCACAGTGTTAAAACAATGTCATTCCATGTGTTTTCGCTTTGTTACTGGTGGATATGTGTTCAAAAACAGACTTTAATTTATACAGCGTCTGGTGCTCTATGCTACAGCGCCCAGCTTTAGAGCCCCAACGCTCTGTGTGTCTAGTGTTTTGTTAAATATGATGTGGAGCGCGGAGTACCGAACGTACTGAGCTGGTGCTACCTCTCGCTCGCTGCAGCGCTATACTGTTGTGACAGCGCCCAACACACATCACATTCATCAATGCCGGCCAGGTTACTAAAGTGACTGAGGCGCTCTGTTACAGTGCCCGATACCCGCTTACAGCGTCTACTAGCGGTCGCTCTAAGCGCTGCTATACAGATGCTCATCTGCCAATGCTGAAGAGCAGCAAGGGCTCTGATGAAACCTGGCTGAGTGTAAAAGGTCTATTTCCACATGGTGCCCAGAGATGCACTTGCTGTATTGCTGCATTGTATAGGTATATAAAAGTGTAAGGTAAAATAAGGCAATGAAGGTTTTGAATAATTCATTGTTGCAAACAAATGTGAGAAAAATGACTGATAAAATAAAAATATGGAAAAAGATTATATCTGCAGAAAAAATGTATAAAGGAGATAAAGGGGATCATTAATCATATTAACTTGTTTGTTTTATCTGAAATCAGTAAAGTTATTGTCTCTTTCATCAGACATTGTCCTCTAAAGTAGACAACTTCAACCTTTACTTATACTTATTATATTATATTTTTATTACTATAGGAGCCTATACAGACAAATGAATTTACATTATATTAGTATGATATTTAAAACATATTCATCTGAATGTTGTTTCTATGGGGAAATGCTGCTTTGCTGCAGATTGGCTTTACACACTTATTTGAAAGAAAATATTTTTGTGCCATAAAGAATCATTGTAAACTGAGCTGCTCTAAATGGCAAAGTGAAACAAAGCAAATGCACATTGAAGCCTAATCTAAACAGACCTAAATTCTCTATTTGCCCTTAAAGTGGACCAAAACCCAGGATTTTTACTATCCTGGGTTCTGGTCTTTGCCCCCGGGGACCTCGCTGTGTCGCCTCAACAAACTCCAGTCGTACGGAGCATGTGCGGCTGCTTATACAATTAGCGCACTCGGAGCCGCTCAAGCCCCCTCATCCAGGAGCTCATCTAATTTGAGCGGATCCGAGTGCACTGGAGGCTACATCCCCCCGCTACCCTTTAAGAGTGAGCGTGCTCACGCCGGCCATTCACAAATGCCTAGCACGGGTACACGGCCACTCCCATTTGGACTATCCTTGGTTTTGCCCATGGGGCACCCCGATCGGAGATGCTCCGCTTTGTGAAATCCCCCAGATTGCTGATCTCACTCACCCTTCCACAGTCCTATGGCGCATGCGCAGCCTCTCATCCAGTCAGTGCACTTAGATCCCGTCAGAGCCCTTTCGTCCAAGAGCTTGTCTAAGGCAAGCAGATCCGAGCTCACTGGCAGATGCATCTCCCGCTACCCTTTAAAAAGGAGTGTGCCCACACCAGCCATTCACAAAATGCCTGGCACGGGCAAGTGCCCTGCTAAAGGGATATCTGGGATGCGGCTGCTGATCATGCATGTGCCATTGGGCCAGGAAAGAAGGTGAGTTTTTGGGCAACCTCTGGGGTTTTACACAGCGGGGCACCCCAAATCTGGATGCCGTGGGGGGGGGGGGCAAGTATGCCTGCCCTGGAATCTCATAGATGGGTGGGTGAGTTTGGGTCCACTTGAAACTTTGTGAGTCCAAAACCATGTTCTAGCTGTTACTTACATGAAGTCTGGTTTCACACCAGCACGGATACCCCAGAGGTTGCTCACATTTTTGGGGCGAGCGCCCCACATCCGCCTGTGAAAAGTTGCCAATAGTAACCTAATGGGTGCTTTCATCTATGCTTTGGCCACTCTGAGCGTCCTGCAAAAGTCTTGCCTGCAGCGCCTTGAAGCCGCATTGCTTGCGATTCCACTCCATATAGAGTAGAGAACGCCAACACTAATGCCCTCCAGACGCTGGTGTGAAACCAGACAAAGGTTTACAAATAAGATAACAACAAATGTTAAATCAGCAAAATCATTTTAATGCTTAGAAAAAGTCAGTGAACAGTTTATAAATACAGTTTCAAACACATGACTAAATAAATAGCTTAAATAACTCAGTAATATTATGTAGAAAATAAATTATTCATATTTACAGGAGATTCACACTCTCACGACAACACAGGTACAAAATGTCTCAACACTCTTAGCATTCCTGCACACTAAAAAAGACATAGAACTTATAAATAGATAAATCTATTTTACATTAAGACATAACAGACAAAAACTGTTTTTCGAGAGCTTCACGTGTCTGTCAGTAAGTAGAAAGCTAAACATGTAATTCATTTACTTCATTACTTCAGTAAAATTGACTAGAAACATATACAGCAGTGCTGTACATTTTCCTATATAATACCCTTCAAAAAAGTTTCAGTCAACAGTTCGAGGCTTGGCTTAGTTCGCTCTGGCGCTATACAATGGCAAAATCGATCAGTTCACTGTTATTGCTACATAATGTTGCTGTTTACTGGTATGAGCTGTGCTCCAAAAATGCTCAGGTATAGCTGGATTTGTGAGTAATAAAGCTAAACAACAAATGCTGGATAACTTGTACGTTTGTTCCAGTGTCTCTTATTGGGAATGTCCATCTATACAGCTGTCAGTATACCATGTATTCTTCAAATAGGACAGGAGTAAAACTTTCCCTGTGGTTCACAATTTCTCATCACTCCAGGAATGGCAAGCACTTATCTGGTAGATGGAGTGGGCTTTATCCTAAAAAGAAGAAAAAAAGACATAAGTATTTATAATACAGTTGTATATACACAGAATCACTCGTGAGAGAGTAAGGGAATAACCAGAATTCTAATAAATGTCTCCATTTTATTGAGCAAGGGTGCCCTCGTACTCAAGGGTGCTCTCGCACTCAAGAGTGCCCTCGTACTCAAGGGTGCTCTCATTCTCATTTCAGTTCTCTATTTAGGAGCCGTAAACCTTTCCTAGCTAGTTGTTTGTAAAGACTTGGGAAAGCTAAGGCCCTTATTCATCAAGCGATAGCGCCAGGTAGTGTCTGACGAGCGCCAGGTAGCGGCAGCTAACGGCGACTACCGACTCAAGTACGCCCGGCGGCGGTCACAATGACGCATTTATCAAGCAAAATGAGGCTAGCGCGGGCGAGAGCGACGGCTAGCGCGGCATTCATCATGAAGCCGCCTGGACCGAACAGCGCCGCTGCAAATTCCCTCACAGCGCCAGGTATGAGCTGTCGCTCCCTGGCGATGTCCAATGCATTTCAATGGAGCAATCTATAATTAATCATAATTAATTGGGATTAATTTTTTTTTTTTTTTTTTAATGTCACAAAATCGGAGACCACTTCTGCAATGTTAGGATTTATTTTTAAGTCAAAAAAAAATTAAAAAAAATATGTGCAGAATTGATCTAACAGGTCTGAGATTAATGTATTCATATTACAAAATGATTCTAAAAACATGTATAATGTTACATTCAAAAAATATGGTTGTTTAGGGGTTAAAAACTAGTTAATACACATCGCCGCCAGCGCTCTGGGGTTTAAACAAGGAATGGACAGCGACAGCACATTCGGAGCGTGATTTGTTGATGAATATGAAGCTAGCCGTTCGCTCTGGCCATTCGTTGTCAGGCGCTCACATACAACGCTGGACCTGTGAAACAGCGACCCCCCAGCCCGTATTCAACATTACCGCACACCGACTGAGTCGCTGTCATCAAGCTAATGCCGGCCAAGCACAGCGAATACTGGCTGGCGCTGAAAAAATCACGCTACAGTCGCTCATCTGTCGCTACCTGGCGCTATTAATGAATCGGCCTCTTAGAATATATTTCTTTATAGCACATAATGCTTCACCTTCAAGTCAGTAAAGCTGAAATGTTATTATGAGAATGAGAGATATAAGAATACGTAACAACTAGAAGAAGCATTATATACACGAAACTATATAGGATTGTTGTGTGACATGTTCCATTATTATTGGACTTTCACATGGAATGTTTCTGCAGGACAGTTAGGTTGAGTATGTGATGCCAGTGAAAAACCATGGTGGGGTGTTTCTGCCATAAATATAAGGGTGGGCATTGTGATAAATGGAATCCAGATATTTAGATGATAAATTAAGTAATTAGAATCCTATAAGGCCCCATTATAATGTTGGCAGTGGCACACAAATGGCTTCTTCTTCTATTATATTGCATTAACATATTTTATTAGTCTAAGTTTTGGGTTTTATGGTTCAGTGAACACAAATTTTTATAAAGCAAATACTTACTCTAGAAGTTTGGTAATGATCTTTTTAACCCATGAAGCTGTGGGCTCCAAACACACTTCTTGACCATTTTTCAATGTGGCTCTGTGGATTAAGGAAATGGGTACGTCAAACATTTTACTCAATGGATTATATGCATTATAATATATTAGACTGACTATATATATATATATAAAAAAAAAAAAAAAAACATATATATATATATATATATATATATATATATATATATATATATATAGGCCATAGTTCTGATATTACCACCATAGTTCAAAAAGTGTGTGCCTTTGGTTTTAATCACCTAGAAGCCAGCAATGAATCTTTCAGGACGTGATATACATATTTGCAATTTAGTGAATACTTACATGACTTCTACATTTTTGCAGTGTGGGCCTTTTGGTATCAGTTCAATGTTGAGGATATACTTGTAAGATATCGGCCTGCTCTCTGTGATTATACACTGGCATCTGAGATCTCGGGCCCTTGCCAATGGGGTTGCTGTAATTCAAAAACATAAGAATGTTAATAAAAATATTTAAAAAAATAGCACACATAAAACTTCTTAAACAAGAAGTATATATCTTATATATAGATATTTTCTAATATATATCTGACTTATTTTTAAAGCTCAGACAGAAATGGGTACATGCTACAGCAGTATAGGCTATACTGCTTCCACATTTCCATACATGTTAACTGAAATGCCAAAGTGTAAATGCATTTTGCAGCACATTATATATCTTATATATCCTACATTAAACAGCATTAAAGAGAGACATTATGAGAGTAAGCTGTCAGCCTTAAATTCTCTAGCTCTGAGTCAGAGTTAAAGCCTGCCAGCTAAGAGCATGTAGAAAGCTCACCTTCTGAGAATGTGATGGAAATCAGGCAGAAAGCCAGAGCGGGAAGGATAGTCATGGCAGCCTTCATTGTGAGGTTTTCTTTTAGTCAGAGTATGATTGGAGCTGTGGTTTCCTGCTCGGCTGTGATTACTGCTCTAGCTGCAGCCTCTGTCTTCTTTTATACTGTGTCTCTCAGCTGGAGATGGCATTGCGATGTTGCGTAAGAGGAATTTCCAAATTTGCCAGACCCTTTTCTAAGATGAGTAATGAGTAAAAGTGTCACGACTATGCTAATGCATATAGCCTGGGGAATCCCAGCCTTTGGGAAACTTTTTAGGCAGCACGTGTTTTTCCTTTGCTGTCCGATTCCAATGGCATCCATAAAACACAATGGATTTTTCATAAAACACATATAGGCAAATGTAATATAAATATGTAGGTGCAAGTATTCCTATGGATACTAAATATGTAGGTGCAAGTAATTCCTATAGATACAAATCAAGTATTCATAGGTTAATTATTTTATTATACTTGTTTTTATTGCCCTGACATACAGTAAATTTCAAAGAAAGAATTTAACACCTTTTTTTTCCACCAGTCCTTAAGGCTAGAATTGTACCTAATGATTTAAACTATGTGAACTTGTTCTTACTTATCACCTTAAAAGGAAGCATAGACAAATAAGGTATTTATATGCAGTAATGTGGATTCCAGCGCTTTTAATATATATTCACATCCCTAGGGCGCTTTTCAAAAAGCATTTTGGGCTGTGTTGTGCTTTATAGACTGAAGCCAAATGCAGAGCAGTACAGTTTGTGTAATGCATTTTAAAGTTTAACAAACCCCTGGATTTTGATTATCCCCAGGTTTAGTTCCTTGCCCCCCCAGGCATCCAGATTTGGGATGCACCGTTGTGTGAATCCCCCAAATCACCAAGTAAAACTCCTGGTCCCCTCACTGGTCCTACAGTGCATGTGCAGGCTCTAGTCCAATCAGAGCCATTTGCCATGTATTCTGTAAATGGCTCTGTTTATCGCAATCAAGAGCAAAAACTGCTGCATTTCCTGCAATGGGCACGCTCCCACCAACAGTCCAAAGATGCAGGGATGCAGATGCCCAATGTCTGGGGTGAAGGAGCCAGGAAGCAGGTAAGGTTTGCAACGGCCCGGGGAGGTTTCACAAAGGGGAAGGCTAGTGACCAGCCCTGGAATGCAAAAACAGCCAACTGCATGCACTTGCCTGCACTGGAAACAGCCAACTGCATTTGTATGCACTGTCTATAATTTAGCATGCAAAGTGCTCAACATAGGTGTAACTATTTAAATGACATATTCATTGCAATAGAGGTCACTTGTGTGTAGTTTAAATCCACATTTGTCTGTGAGGGTCAAAATTGAGTCATGAAGAAAAAGGAACATTCAGAACAATTATGAAGGTGATTGCAATGCATGGGGCGAAAACAGGAACACTTCTCATTTATTATATGTTCAAATTTAGTCATATAGTAAGAAACTGAAAGAGTACAGAAGCATTACATATCTACCAATTTCCTGCCCAGCAAAGATGATTAATTGAAGATTAATTAAACCAAAAGTGCTAGTTGTGGGGGGGCACTAAGAGACCTACAAAAGACAGACTAATAACAGAATTGGTTAAATCAACAACAAAATATATTTTATAAAATTTTAAGGGAGGGAAACTCCGCGTGCTGCCCGTTCGGATGTTTAGAAAAGAAGTTACCAGGTAACTAATTTAAGTTTTCTCAAAACATCCTCCAGGCAGCATACATATGAGAGATAGCCGAAATCTAACTCTATTAGATGGGAAGTACAGCTCAACAAAACCCTTCTACCAAGGACTGATCCTTTAAAGTCCGCAAGTCCAAGCGATAATGCCTCACAAAAGTCTTGGCCAAAGACCGCTTTACAAACATGTTTCATAGAGGTCCCAGCTGGCTCTGCCCAAGATGTAGAGACACTTCCCAACGAATGAGCTGTAACTCTTCCTGAAAGTTGTAATCCATGAAAGGCCACCCTAATAGTATTTTTCATCCAAACATACCAATGTTGATTTAGAAACTATTTGCCCCTTTCTTGGTCCCAAGAATGATTCAAACAGGCTATCCTCCTTTGTATCCTTGGTCTTATGAAGATATTCTAGAAGACATGCTCTGACATCTAAAGAATTACATACTGAAGAATCCTTATTTTTCACTGAGGGAAGAACAGAGGAAATCTTCAGAAGGTAGCAGGGAACCACCACTCGGTCTTGCAAAAGTCTGAAGAAAGGGATGACAACAAGAAGATGCCCGAGAGAGGTTAAGAGATTCAATGAGAGAGTCTTAGATTGGTTCAAATGGAGGAGCCGTCAAATTGAAAGGACCCTAGCAAGGTTCCATTGGGGTACGACCTTCGAGCGGACTGGCTTATAATGCCTTATCGCCAGAAGAAACCATCTCCCCAAAGATCAAAGTCTATTGTCCATAAAAAACTGATAATACTGATAATGATTTGACGAGCACCCCAGATGTGCCGCAGAACCAGGAAAAGGTGATGTTTTTTGTGTGGTTTCACACAATGGGGCATCCCAAATCAGGATACCCCTAGGGTAGGGAACGAAACCCGAATAGTCCAAATCCTATTTTTTTCATCTTCCGGGCAGCATACATATGAGGCCTCGTGCCTCCACCTCCTGATAGGGAACACCTGACCACCAGATTAGTATAAAAATTGACTCCTTCTTTCAGTCCCCAGTTGTTTTTGTGTTCCTCTGTGAGGTAGGAACCAGACCACTAGCTCCTGAATCAGGTAGGTTTAGCTAAGTGGCTTCAATTGAAAAAACTATGCATCCTACAAATGCTACGGGATGATTCAGCTTTTTGGTGTAAATGACAAAATAAAGTTATTGTTCACCAAAAACCATATGACATCTGATCTACAGTGTACCAGAAGGCACAAGGGGGCTCTAATGTCTGTTGCAAAAAGGTTTCTATAACTGGATGGTCATCAGACAATATGTCGTGTTTGGTATAAGCCAACTGTCTCTATCCATTAAAGGGATACAGAATGCAAAGTTGTTACACAGTGCCGGGCTACGTTTGTCATTGTCCTAAACTGTTTTCCATTTTTAAATTGAAGAAGAAATGGCCCCGATATCAAGGTTTACAGTTTCACCGTATGACCTCTCTTTTGAAATATGTGGGGTGGCCCTTGGCTCTGTGATGGTGTAAGACACAGGCATTCTCATCACCCTTGCTGTTCTCCCTCTTTCCCAGTGTTCATAGTCTGCTGATGTGGAGCTAGAGACCACCAGCCTAGCGATATGATTGGTGGTCTATGGCAAAGGAATTTAGGGGATGTGCCACTACTCTTTGCTTTGTTTCTACTTTCAAAAGCAGCTACGTTCTGACAGGAAGGGAGAGTGCAGCCATGATGAGGTGAGCTGCGGAATGATATTTTATGCACTTTGCATAGAGTCCCTTTATGCATAGGAAAGGCAACACTGTGTTCACTTTCTTACAGAAAGCCCTGGAAGACTTGTGAGAGTAGAAAGTAAAGGGGCTGCAGCGAAATGCAATTGCCTAATCTGAACAGACCTTTTTTCAGCTTGGTCTTCTGTGCTAAACTTGCCCCAATTTATAATTTACTTGGCATCTGTCCTCCTTCAGAAAGACTGCCTGGGCGTGAAGATCTTTTCCCCTTTAACCTAATCATTGTGCTAATAGTTTCATACTGTACCTCCTATTTATGTTCATACCTGTATACTATCTGGTCCATGGGGAATTATTTGTATGAACATAGAGGAAAACCTACTGCAGTCTGTAGTTGACCTGAGTCATGCCAGTCTTCAGAAAATACAATGACCTGTCAAATATGCTCAGGCATGGGTGGCAGGTAAGGTGAGCGTTCCTTTTTCTGCCTACAGATGCTCTTTAAATATTTCTAATTTAAATGTTTAATTTGAGATTGCAAACTCTATTTCAGTTGATCATTGTTAATTAACACAAGCAAATTAATTACACTGTGATATGCTTTGTGGCAACAATTCAGAGGGGGTGAATCATTTCCATAGGCACTGTAAACAGTCCAGCAAAGCCATAGCCTTGGGGCTTACATTTTGTTACATGTAGGCTAAATGCTGTCCTGGAACCCGGCTGAACTGCGTTATTATCCTACTGCACTTGAGTTTACTTAAAAGGAAAATGAAACAGTAGCATAGCCTATGACATATTGAATGCGTTTCAAAAAGGGCCCAGAATTTGGATGGTTCACAGATATTTTACTGCCTCTCATATTTAGTTAAACATCTGTTTGTCTTTGGCTAGCTGAAAGGCTTGGTTATTCATGTGAGCTAGAAGTTAATATAGTGCTGATATTTATCACAGCTTTACATGTGCAGTGAGGACAAGAGTATTTCCATAGGTATATTCATGTCTGTAAGTACTTCTGTAATTGCTTGTAGTGTTTCTTGATTATTATATTACTTAAAATGATGTTTTGTAATTATTAAGATTGTAAGCCTATACATTAAAATGCCCTAGGTGAAATAAAAAAAGTAGTGCCTGATATATTCTAGGTCATGTTGTGACTGTAACTAATATAGATCAAAATCAGTTTTGGCTGGCTCTGGGACGGATGATTCCCTCTCCTCTGGGCATCCCACTTTAGCTTACCCACTATGTGAAATCCCCTGAGATTGTAAAATGTACCTTGAAGATCTTCCTGGTGACCTAGCACAATGCGCCGGCAGTGCTGACATCCGTCTGACTAAAGTGTGCTTCCGCACCAATCCTTTCTGAATGGGCGGCACAGACATGCACAGCTGGAGGGGAGTTACCTGCGGGAGGTGCCTGCCAATCCATATATTCAGAATAGATTGCTGGGTATTAATATTAATGGCAATTTAAAGTATTCTGATTGCCTGGAATCCCGTGCATGCATCATAGAGTGAGGTAAGATATTCATAGATCCCTGTGGTTTCACACACACGGCCCCCTTCCTGGGGGGGGCATTGTTTGGGGAAAGAAAACCTTAAAAATCCCCCTAAAAATGGCAAGAGGTCCCCCCTACCCAGCATAACCAGCCCAGGGACCAGCTATGGGGGCTTGTAGAAAATGGCACAGGCCCTGCTGGCTACAAGCCCAAAGCCTAATGGCCCTGCGTTCTTCCGCCCCCTCCCCGGGCTTTGGGGAGGCAGGTAATGAGGTGGCCTGGGGTTAATAACAAGTCACCCGCTAGCCGCAGATGACTTGCCAGACCTTGTGAACTGGTATAGGGGTCTCATGGATCCCTTACCAGTTCACAAAGGGTTAACAGCAAAAAGACATCACACATAGAGAAAATTATTTAAAAAAAAAAAATTCTTCTTTACCCACCTCCAATCATCAACTCCTGTGTCCCTCACCGATCCAATGACAGATGCGGTGACCGCTGAAGAGTGGGGGGGATGGGGAGGCAGGGGATCCCGGGGGCCTCCAACCCCTCTGACTGGCGATCATCGCATCTGACAACTGTCAGGCCGGGAGCGGGATGTCATCAGCAGGGCTGGGCTAGTCTTGAAGAGGGCGGCCTCCATGGAGGAAGCAGGGAAGGTGACTGTTGGTCCCTCTCCTGAAGCCGGAAGAGCCTGGGGTGTTGCATGCCCCCCCCCCCCGGTGAAGCGGAGACCCGACGGGAGGGTTCACACACGGAGTTGAGTAAATGTTATTTATTTATTTATTTATTTTTTAACAGGAGATGCCGGCGGCGAATGAAGCGGGGGTGCTCTCGGACACTCTCCTGTAGCCCCCCGGGTGAAGAGGAGACACAACTGTATTGATAGAGGGGTCTGGTCAGTGGCTTTTCCTTTACTTTGGCAGCTAGCAGGAAAGTCAGGCATATAATTTACGCAAAACTTCTGATGAAAAAGCTTGTTTTTACAGAAAAAAAATGTGAGCAGTAAAACATGTTATGAAAGCAACAGACATGACAGATGTAAAATAAATAATTTTAAGAGTTAAAAAAAAGTACAAAAACTGGTAAAATAACACGCAGAATAATTTGCCTAATATATCCTTTGAAAGTAGCAAGCTATGCACCACCTAAAGCAGGTGCAACAAAATGGCGAGTGTATGTGTGCTCATGATTTAATAAATGGCTGTTTCACACTTGCACTGACATGCTATGATGTGAAAACCATGTGTTCAAATTGGCGAAAAACCTGCGCAATGCTTTAATGAATCAGGCCCTTAGGACCTCATATTCCATAGTTTGTATCCCACAGACCATATAGAAACAACCGTGGTCAGATGTATTTACCATTGGTTCATACATTAATTGTAGGAATATGAGGGTCATCTATGCAATAAAATGTGCATGCCCCAAGGTGTATACACAATTACAACTAAAAAGCTGATACAGATTACAAAACTACATCTCCACGATCACACAGGCAAGACAAGATATGTTGCCAGGTAGAGAACCAGCAGCACTACACTTCTTTCAGAAGCATAATAGTCAAGCAAAGGGATTTTAATCAATAAATTGAGAGTGCAAGAATTACACTGGATCTTTAATTTCAATACCCAGACACTGTTTGGTCTAAACATGGACATGAATTTTGGTCCCATCTTGTAATAGATGCAGCACCTACATGCATTCTTGAACCAAAAATCGCCTCTTTAAAGTGCTACTGCAGACAAAGGTCATTGTTACACCATTGTGTCGGGCTACATTTGGTACTGTACTAAACTGATTTCCGTTTCTAAGACGAAATGTCCGAGATACCGAGGTTTACAGGTCCAACGTATGATTTCTCTCCTGGAAAAAGTGGGTGTGGCTCTTTGATCTGTGATGCTGCATAATCTGTGATGAATCTGGAGGAGGATGTAGAGGAAGGGGCAGGAGGAGGGAGGGACCAGTAATCCAATCCCGCTCTGCTGAGCTGATTGGGGGACAGGATGAAATAGAGAACGCCATTAGCTGAACCTGTAAACCCCGATATCTTGGCTATTTCTTCTTCAATTTAAAAATGGAAAACAGTTTAGGACAGTGCCAAATGTAGCCACAATGGTGTAACAATTACCTTTGCCTGCTGTGTCATTTTAACTGTTTCCATCCCCCATAGAATAATTGTTTATCATCACAATTATTATCTTATTCGATGTATCACTTATTAAATGATTTTTCACATAATGTGTGTTCTTGTTATGGTATATTTCCTTAGCACTTCACATCAGCATGCATACTAGTGTATTTAATTTAAATTCAAAAGTATTTTTATGTAGTACATACCAGAGGGTGTGTCCACCCTCTGGGTTAGGATATCTTATTGTTATCATTTTATTTTCCTTATTTGACCTTTATTTTCATTTTGCATTGTTATATGTTCAATTGTACATGTGCATGTTGGTCCCCCTGTCCCATAAAAATACTTGCACCACATAGGTGGATCCCCAGCCACAAGGAGATGAATGGCTGAAGTAAACCAACTGTGGCCCTGGAAGCTGCCAAGACAGGTAGCCCACACATTTCTCCACCTACAGTAACCGTATTTATGGTTCACAGTAGTACAGTGCCCAGCTCTTACGTCATTGCATATTTTATTGTATAGCAGACAACTGATGAGCCACACAATAGGAGTCTGCAAAGCCACATGTGGCTCCCGAGCTACAGGTTGGAGACCACTGCACTAAGGAGACATTCTAGCGAATTGCCAAAAAGTCTGCATCATGGGATCACTTTTGGACCTTGAACTGGTGAAGTCAGCCAACAAAGCCCCACCACTGCCCGGGAGCTGCAATGCAATGTCTGAAGGGCCGGAATTTGGATGTAAACATGAGATAAAGCTGTCCTCCTGGAGGAATTATTTCTAGAACTTACTCTAACATGCATGCTGTTCCGCTAAGCCCAAGATGAGAATATGGAGTCAAAGGACTAACAACATACACTGGGTTCCATATGCACAGAGGGGTTGATAACCCTGGACTTTTCACTGGTAGCTAGTATGTTTATTTAGTCTCTGTTGTTGTGTGCCCTGATGTGCTCCCAACATTCACTCTATAGCAGCACACCCCAAAAATGAATTAGTCATGGGGGTGCTGGAATGGAGCCATAGAGCTGTTCTTTTTCCTGAAGAACTAAAGAATGCCTTATACACCGCAATTATATAGTTTATTAATATAACAATTTATGTTATAATAGAATTCTTACAAACAAATTAGTATCTGCTTGGTGTTTCCTTTTGCTTATTTACAGACGGATATGATATAGGTTATGTATTTAGATATGTATTTGAATTCCAAAGTTTTTGTATTATGTGAAATTCCTCTTTAAATATGTAGTGTTGTGTTTACTAAGACAATCATTAGTTTACTTATTCATAGCTAGCACATATAGATAGATTGTACTGAATCTTCCCAGGTTTCTACCACAACACAGTCATTCTCAATATTTCAGGCACATGCACCTGATTTAAATCAGCTTGGAATCACATCTTGCCACATTGACGGTCTTTTCGGTCATGCTTCCTCTCCCTTCTGATCGGCCTGCCTGAAAGTCAGGGGAGGCCCGTGAAACCTCCCAAAGGGTCCAGGTCTGGAGAAACCGCTGAGTGCCCCCCTCAACCCCCTCCATAGTCAGCTCCTCCATCCTCTTGATGTTCTCGACTTCCCCACACCACTCCATCAGGGATGGGACAACGTTGGTGCGCCAGTGCCTGGGTATCACTGACCTGGCGGCAGTGAGTAAGTGCCTCAGCAACCCCTTCCTGTTAGCCGACACCGATCCTGGGATCATTGATAAGAGGGTAACCTGTGGCGTGTGTGGGAGTCTTTCAAGCGTCAAGTACTCATACATTCCTAGCACTCTCTTCCAAAAGGCCATCACCATCGGACACTCCCACCAGATGTGCAACATGGTCCCCGGAGCCCCTGCGCACCTCCAGCACTCTCCAGTGTCTGCCCCCCCAAATCTTACAAGGTCCGATGGGCATCTATACCATCTCGACAGGATTTTGTAATTCCGCTCTTGAGCCCTAGATGCTACAGACAACTTATGGGTAAGCGCCAAGGACTTCTCCCAGTCGTCGGGCTTAAACGTTTGTCCCAAGTCCTCCTCCCACCTAATGCAGAACCGTGGCAACTCCTCCCCCTCCTCTTCGTCCGGGAGAATCTTGTAAAAAGTAGAGATCACGTGCTTAGGGGGCGAGGGGCTCCGTAGAACTCTCTCCAGAGGCGTGAGAGGGCAAGAGAGGTTCGAGGCCGGCGCGAAAGATTTGACAAAAGCAACCAGCTGAGCATGTAAGAACCAGGAGATATTTCCACGCCTGCCCCGAGCCCGTAAGTCAGAAAGGGAAGGAGGGTCCGCTCTAGATACTATGTCTCCCAGTCTGGTATCCTGGGAGGCCTCCCAAATAAGGAAGGACCTGATATTCATCCCTGGAGGAAAGGCCGGATTGTCGAATATTGGGGTGAGGGGACCCGGTCTGTGTGAGAGTTTTCCCCGCCTCAGAAACCCATCCCAAACCTTCAACAGAGGGCCTACCAGGTAGGGCAACCCTTGGACCCCAGGCCTGTCCGAAGGAACCACCCAGGGCAGGGCCGCCAGACCGAGGGGGGAGATGGCCCCCTCAATATCCACCCAACACTTATCCTCCTTATGATGGAACCAGTCCGAAAGACACACCAGTATAGAAGCAGCATGGTAGGTCCTAAGGTCTGGGACCCCAAGTCCTCCCCTTAGTTTGGATCTGAGAAGTGTTGCCCGCCTAATTCTGGGTCTCCCGCTGCCCCAGACAAATCTGAAAAAGCTCCTCTGAAGAGATTGGAAGAAACCCCGTCCCGGGGCTAGAGGGACTGCCTGGAATAGATAAAGAAACCGGGGAAGGATGTCCATTTTGAGGATATTTATGCGCCCTAACCATGAGTATTGTTTCCTGTTGTATGAGTTAAGTCTAGTGGATGGGGAATGCAGGAGCGGGGCATAATTGAGTTTGTATAGTTTCCCCAGATCAGAGGGCAACTGGACACCCAGGTACTTTATGGCTTCTCCCTGCCACTTAAAGGGAAAGTTTGTTTGTATGAGGTGCTGGGTCTGTTCATCTAGTGAGACATTTAGGATCTCTGTTTTGGATAAATTCACTTTAAAATTGCTCAGTTCACTAAAGCGCTTGAACTCCGCCAGGATGGAGGGCATGGATATGTGAGGCGAAGTCACATACATGAGTAGGTCGTCGGCAAAGAGAGAGAGCTTGTGCTCCCTCCCCCCACAGACGACCCCTTTAACAGACGGATTAGCTCTCAATGCATTGGCAAGATGTTCCATCACTAGTACGTAAAGCAGTGGGGATAGGGGGCATCCCTGGCGAGTACCGTTTCTAATATGAAAGGGACCAGACAGGGAGCCATTGACCTTTACCTTTGCTGTAGGTTCCCGATATAGAGCCATTATTCTGGGCAGCATTACCGGACCCAGACCCACCTGGTTCAGTGTGGCTCTCAGAAACCCCCAGTGCACCCTGTCGAATGCTTTTTCCGCGTCTACTGCCAATACGCAAGCTGGGATAGCCCGTGACTGCGCGTAGTGCATCAGGGAGATTGTTTTGATAGTATTATCTCTCGCCTCCCTTCCCGAGACAAACCCCACCTTGTCCGGATTGATCAACGAGGGGAGCAGCGGTTGCACTCTGAGAGAGGTAATTTTGGCGTATATTTTCAGATCCACGTTGATCAATGAGATAGGTCTGTAGCTTCCCGGCAGGGTAACATCCCTATCAGGTTTGTGTATTACCGCAATATGTGCCCTCAGGGCCTGCCCCGGGAAGGGACAGCCGTCTGAAATCGAGTTGAACACCCTGACAAGGAAGGGTACCACCTCCTCCAAGTCAAATGGGTCTTCCAACAAATCACTGTCTTCCGGGAGTAAAGTCGGGAGAGCAGTCTCCCTGATATAGTCCACTATCGGAGCACCCTCCACCCGATGTGGGCCCCGGGCAGGGCCGCACCCAAGGTTGTAAAGCTTGGAGTAGAAGGCCTGGAACTCGCCCGCTATCTGGGGTGTCTTATGTAGCTCCGCTCCCCCCTCTCCCTTAATGGTCGGAACAAATGTGCAACCCTGTCTGGGGTGGAGAGACCCGGCCAGCATCTTACCACACTTGTCAGAGTGTTCATAAATACGGGCTCTAAACCTGTCACGATATTTGAGGAAGCACTGGTCGTACAGGCCCTTCAGATCCTGCCTGGCGTCCAGCAACTCCCTTAGAACAGTGTGTGTGGGTGTGGTCTTGTGTGCTTCCTCCAGCTCCCCAACACGTCTCAGAGCAGCCACGATCCGTTTCGCCCTGTCTCTCTTGAGCCTGGACCCGTGTTTAATGAAGACCCCACGAAGCACACACTTGAGGGCCTCCCATTGCAGTGGCAGTGGGGTTGGGTCGTTCACATGGTCTGAAAAGAAGTTGGTGGTTGATGTCTTAATTTCAGCCAAACATTAATCGTCCTTCAACAGGTTGTCGTTCAGACGCCAGTTATACTGCCTAGGGACCACCTCCGGGATCGGGAGGCTCAAGAAGACAGGGGCATGATCCGACCACAATATCTGCCCGATGGAGGTATCAGGATCCTGCGAAAGCGCGTGGTGGCTGAGGAAGATGTAGTCCAATCTACTGTACATGTTATGGGGGTGAGAGAAGAACGTGTAGTCCCTTGCCCCCCTGTGTTGAACCCTCCAGGTATCGACAACCTGAAGAGCGCGGAGGGCACCGCGAAGATTATTCAACTTGGAGAAGGGTATCACCGATCTACCTTGGGAGGAATCAAGCCTCGGGTCAAGGGCCAGGTTAAAGTCTCCCCCTATTACTAAGGTACCCTCCATGAACCCCTCCAGCATACGTAATATCCCGAGTCCAACCTCCACCTGGGACTGGTTGGGTAAGTATAAGTTAGCAAGCGTGTATCTAGCCCCATATAATGTAAACTAGAGGAATAAGTATCTACCGTTCGGGTCTATTTTCGACTCTAAAGGTTCTAGGGGGACAGCTCTATGGAATGCAATGGAGACCCCTTTGGACTTGCTTTCTGGGTTGGGGCTATGGAACCATCTATCATAGTATTTGTTTTTGATTTCTGGAATTTTCCTTTGACAAAAGTGTGTCTCCTGGAACATAATGACATCCACCTTTTCCTTGTGGAGTCCATACAGTATTTTTGCCCTTTTTTCAGGTACGTTTAGCCCTTTGGCATTGAAGGTGCAGATCTTGAGGCCCGCCATGTCAGCTCAGAGGTTGGAGCCACAGATCGGGCAAGGGTGCACCGCAAAGGCCAAGAGGGCCAAGGGCCAAAGGAATCAGGTGTGTGAAGTCCGAGATGAGGACCGGGCCCCGGGGAAGGACAGAGAGGGGTACAGGGCAAATAATAGAGATAGAAGCTAGAAACCCCGATGGGGTATAGAAACGAAAAAGGATTAGAAAGGTGAGAGAAGGAAACCCAAAAAGCCCTTCCTTACAGAGGAGGGCAAATAAGAATATTGAGAACGATGTCCTCAAATGTCGCGCCCTATCCGTCGGTCGGAGTCCGACAGGACAGCGCGGGAAAGTTGTAGCGGAAGGTGGCCTAGCAACTCAGGAGCCAACCCCTATCTAATCAAAGCTAACATTTAGGCTCCCCAGCCCCGCCGCCCATCTATAAGGCGGGAGACCCCCGGCCCGGCCAGAAGAGCCCCCACTACGAACCTCCGGGGGTGTCCCACCTCCGCAACAAGTTAAAGCTAACATTTATTACAACAACAAATAATTTCAAGGTAAACCCTCGATCGGGGCCCACCCACTATCGAATCCTGTCAATACCAGGGCCCCCCCAACGAAGCCAGCAATAAGACGCTCCACCGTATCCACTCCCCACAGCCGCCGACTGGCAGACAGGCAACCCCCCCCCCCCGAGGCCACCGCGACAAGCGCGCGACGGACAAGACGGGGGAAGCCAGCGCGCCCACACGGCCCAGGGGAGGACACGCCCGTAAGGCCCCACCCCAATCCCCACCCAACAACCAGATAACTGAAGTCAATGTGCTGCAATGAAGTCGCTCTCGGGCACTGAGTTCTCAGTAAAATGTCAATAGAGCTTAGAAGGCGGGGGCCGGGGACAACAGGGGAAACAGCTGGCAGTCATTGGGACGGGGGGGGGCAACAAAGAGGCAACAGGAGAAGTCTTAACGATCCCGGATCGGCCCAGGGGCGCCCCTCCCCCGGCCTCCAATCATCCGGGGTCTCCAAGGAGCTCTCTGCGGCAGGGGGGGCAAGGGGTCACACGCCAGCCAGTCCGGGACTGGGAACGGATCCGATCCCAAGAAGATAAACAACCCCGGAAGGTCTTCCTTGCTTCTGAGGGTGAACGTGGAGCTTACATACTATAAGGTGAAATGGGTGGCCCCATTTGTAAGAAGCGCCAACTTCCCGTATTCTGTCGAGGAGAGGTCGCAGCACTCGTCTCATCTGCAAGGTGCGGCGTGACACGTCAGGCAGAATCGTGATTTGCCCCTCTCCCAAGCCAAGAGCAGGATATCTTCCTTGATGAGGAAAAAATGAATTCTGCATAGAACGTCTCTAGGGGCCTGAGGGTCTCCGGCCGGGCGCCCGTTTACTCTGTGGATCCGATCTATAATCAATTCGGCATCTGGCGATCTTCCTAGCAGGCTGTTGAATAATTCCGTCACCCACGAACGCAGGTCTTCCGATCTAATCGATTCTGGGATGCCTCAGAGCTTCAGGTTGTTACGCCTGTTTCTGTTCTCCTGATCGTCTGTCTGGAGTCTGATGTCAACCAGCTGTTGGTGGAATAGCTTTTGATTTCTTTCGAGGGTCGCCAGGCGCGTCTCGTGGTCTGAGCGGGAGTCCTCAAGCGTTGCAACCTTTGTATCTAAAGCGGAAGACTTCTGTTGCAGGTCCTCAATTTCCCTACGCAGGGCTCGCTCAATTCTGGTGGCCACCGCCTCCAGGTCCGCCTTTAGCCCTGCTTTAGTCGGGAGGCATTGAAGAAGGTCTCGGAGACTGGAGTCAGCAGAGGACTGTGTAAGCGGTCATCTGGTTGGAGCCTGGACCGGGGGCATCCCATGTCTGGGGTTGCAGGGCTCTGCATCAGCCTTGTGTGGTCTCGCAGGGTTTGAGCCTCCTGGATCGTCATCAGAATCACGGGCAGGGGATAAGCAGCTCGGGAGATCAATGCCGGAGCCCGGGGACCACTCTAGGGGCAGCGCATCAATGGATGATGGAGATGGGGTACGCTCCGTTCCGGAACCGAGTAGACGTGAACCCAGGTAGTGCGCCTGTCCCGCTCCGGACTGTCTCCCCAGGTGTGGGACGTGGGGTTCAGCTGTGCCAGGGATGGCCACTCAGGAGCTGAGGGGTTAAGCTCATGGGAAGGATTCAGGGTGTCATGGCCACTTAGGTTGCAGCATGAGGGTTGCATCTCTACATGTGGACTGTCCTCAGTTTTATTGTGTCTGTGTGGCCGGGGGGCGTGGATGATATGTGTTGTGGGGGCATACTGAGGTAGGGGCTCAGCACAGCCCGAGCCCCGAGGTGCCAGCCTCTCTTCCGAGGTGGCATGATGCTCCCCCGGCGCCCGCCCCTGACCGCCATCGACCTCAGTGGCGGTGCTACCCGGCGGGGTCGAGGCAGGCCCGGACCGGCGCGTCATCGCCGAGGTGAGCTCGCGGCTGCAGCGGGACTCCCCGCGGCTCTCCCCCGCCTCACCGGCATTCTCGCGGCACGGTGACGTCACTCCCGTCCCCGGGCAGATCGCGGCTGCTTCGCCCGCCGGACCCTCCGCTGGAGGATCGAGTTCCAAGACACGCTGCGGGGAAGTCAAACCGGAGGGCTCTCCATGCTCCAGCGCCATCTCCGCTCTCACACGGTGGTCTCCCTGGCGCTCCTCTCCCTCGTGGGGCCGGCTGGGCGCCATCTTGGCTGGCTGGGCTCCCTGCCCTGTCGGGTCCCGGCGACCAAAGAAGGTACCAATATCCTTCTTTGGGGGCTTTTTGGTTGTTCCCCCAGCTCTCTTCTTTCTTCCGCTTCCCATCACAGCCTCGATCAGCTTACAAGTCAGGGGTTGTAGCAGAGCTTGCAATCGCACGTCCTCACTCCTCCATAGCCAGGCCACGCCCTGACGCTGATTTTTATTGGACTTCTGGCAGTGTATAGGTAGTAACATGGGAACATTGAGCCCCTCCCCCTATAAGCAGCTCTTCCTGCAACATGCTTGGGGCCCGGTAGGCCTCTACAGGAGTGAGTTATGTAAGCACCTACAATACATTGCTTTTCTGATATTATCAGCCAGCATGAACATTTATGCAGTGTTGTCTGCTGGTTTGTGTATTCAACAGCGCTGTTGTAAGAGAAGTGTTTACATATTATGTAGGCTTTATTATTATTATGTAGATACAAGTGGAAGTCTTGTCATATCATGATACAATGTAAATAACTAGGGATCGTAAGACCTGTTTTATATTACAGACTTTCCCTTGCTGTATTTTTTGCATTGCTGTATTTTTGGCTTGAATACACCCTTGGCCTATCAGGGGTTTCTGTCGCTTTTGTCTAAAACCGGACCAACAGCCTTGCACAGTTAAAAAAAACACTCCAAAACTTACTTGCTCCATCTGCATGCATGATACTGAATCATTGTCAACATCTACATGATTTTCTCCTGGTTACAGCCATCTTGAAGCACATCAGAGACTAAAGTGACTTAACCGAAAATGCACAGCGGCAGAAAAGCCAGCAGTACTTCTCTTCAGGCTACCTGCACCATTTTGGTGGTAAATAGGCAATAGTTACAAAATAGTAAATTAGTTTTTATGTGTAGAAATCTGTAGTTTCCCTAAGGAGGGATGCATATGAGCCCTGTTTCGGGCCAAGTAATTATATTTAGTGGTTTTTATCTTACATTTTTTTGTAGTACACGGTGGTTGTATTTAACCCTGGTGTCTTTCTCAGATACTTACACAGGTTCTGCCCTCTGCTGCGGCTCCCCCCGTAATGCAACTCAGCATAATGACACAGGCATCACATGAGAGTCATGCAGAAGCCATGGAGATGTACACAGAGACCAGGGAGATGTATACAGAAGCCAGGGAGCTGTATTCAGGGGCTGGGACTTGTGTGTAGCGTCATATTCAGCATATTCAGTCTCACTCTAAATTAACTCTTAACCCAAGGTAATTCCTATTAACTCACCATTATTCACCAAATACTACTGCAAATTAAAGTGAAACGATCATAGGGCTGGTCGATTATCTACCCCTGGGGCATTCCAATGTGTTTCTGAATGCTAGAGCTCTGTTCCAAAGGAAACTGTATGCCCTGCATTAATTGTCATGACATAGAGCGCTGATTGGATGAGAGCCTGAGCATGATCTGCTGTCCCTCAGCGTATCAATGTTTGGCTTGGGGGACAGTATCTGCTGGCACTCTGTAAATTATTGTTTGAATAACTTTTTTATAATTTCCATTGTGATAAAAATGGTCATTTTAGTCTTTCTATAAATAATTCCATGGGCATATTCACACAGTTACAAACATGTTGTGAGTAACTATAGTTAAAGGAAGAATCTCGTTTGCCATCTTTTTGGTGTTCTGCTTTAATGTTTTCCTTTTCAGGGATGTAAAATAAACATTTGTGTTAGGATTGTGCCCTCCTAAATGTGATTGACTTAACAGCATGCTGTTTCCAAGTGTCTTATTTTCCTGTGGCTCTGTGTTGTTAAAGTGGGAGCAGCTTTCCTGGCCTTTAGTAAATCTCTAAGTATACTTTCTGACTACAATTCTCAAAATCCTTTCACTGTAATAGGTGAGCTCATCAGCAGCTATGGCTAAATCAAGCAGCAGTAACGACCTTCCCAGATGATATTACTGCCAGTAACCCTTTAGCTACTGGTACACAGGATTGTGATGCCCCCTATCTGAAGAGGTTGATTTAATGTAGAAGGGGTTAAACCCGTCACCTCAGCCAATAAGATAATTAGCAATTCAGGAAGTCTCCCATATGTACACCAAAACGCCACTTTGGCATATGATGCTAACATAAACACATTGCTTAGGAAAACTGTTTTATTTTATAACACTTGCAAATAAAACAAGAAAATCACAGATAAGTTCAACACCTTGACCACATCATTTTGGCACATGATAATGGAAATTTTCAAAAATGCCATCGAAAGTGGAATTCTTTTGGATTTCCTGAAGGGCACCACAGTAAAAGACACAGATATGAACTATATTGCATGTATTAGTCCAGAACTATTGGTGCATTTTTAGTGCAGTTGCATTTTGGTCCTTAAATGGGTGTGCTGCCTATATGGATAAACAATAATTGGAAGCCTCTGTCCCAAGTACCTTAAAAACTAGGCCACACGCAACATAACAGGCTTTTTTGAGATTGCCGACTAGCTGATCTCAAGTATTCTGGCTGACATGACCAATGACCCAGCCCATTGCCCGCATCCCGCAGGTAGACTGAGAAAGGCTCCTGGCCTCAGACCATGAGTGGCCACACGCAACATAACAGGCTTTTTTGAGATTGCCGACTAGCTGATCTCAAGTATTCTGGCTGACATGACCAATGACCCAGCCCATTGCCCGCATCCCGCAGGTAGACTGAGAAAGGCTCCTGGCCTCAGACCATGAGTGGCTGAGCGCGAGAGCGCGCCTCAGCTACAGGGAAGCCAGAAATGCAGCCACAGGCTAAAACAGATTATTGCAATTGAAAATTGACCGTAGAGGCAGTAATTGTACTAACGGCATTCATTTCTTTGGCAAGAAATATTCCTTTGACCCGAGGCTATAATCAAGTTAATGAACTAAGTAATGTGCACACATGTGATCCTTGAACCACGCGTGTACAAAGTAGGACCAGACGAGTGATTCAAAATAGGCTCACACAAAATTCAGACAGCAATTGCAGTTAATGTATAGACCGTTTGCAATAGTATTGTAGTAGTAACCAACCAATATTAAAAAGGAACCCAAGCAAGCAAAATAAAACACTTCCACACCAACCTTTCTTAAAATAAGGGGTTAATTAGACACGGGTGGAGGAAAGGGTTAACGTACTCCAGGTGGGATTCTTCTTTTGGGTCTGGGGAGGGAGAAGAGTTGAAGATGCCTGTTGGTGGGAACCGCTGGCCTCCATGGTGACAGGTGGGAGAGAAGGGATGGGAGGAGCTACTCTTGAAAAGGGGAGCAATAGCGTATAGTTAACTTATACCTGACAGGAAAGTAGGTGGAGTTAGTATTCAACCAGAGAGCAGGGGTTGGCTTTCCTCTAAGAAGAGATCATAGTGGGTGGAGTTAAAGTGGGTGGAGAGTATATATATTAATTTATATATTCACATATACTAGGAGGTTTAATGGGTTGGGCCCATGGTGGGTCACTGGGCAGGTCACCCATGGCGTGGACATGGAGTCGGAAAGGTGAAACTGCCCCTTTGTGATAACCTTAGTCCCACAATAAGTCGCTGGGCGGTCATGTGGGCCATGGTTGCGTCCTCAGCGTCAGCCTCCGGAAAGCTCCTTTTATGTTGCAGGCTTGAGATGAAATTAAGAATATTGGGCGTTAAAGTTAAACGAGCATTAACTGAACCTGAGTTGGATTAACTGAATGCTTTTGAACTGTTCTGAGATCTATCTTTGGATTGGAGTTAACATCTACTTTGATTTCATGGATGTGATATGAGCTTTTGTCTTGCCAACAAGTGAATACAGAGGAACTAACCTGTTTAAGGAATTCAGGTGTGGTGTGAAAGTATGTCTGACTGCTGCAAAAGTAGCATGACATACCTTAGCCTATTGGATTACTATTACTGTTATACCTGCTGATCTGCGTTTATGTGCGGGGCCCGTAGCATACGCCTATTTGAGTTTAGGAACTGTACCTTTGACCTTGATGGAGTGTTTGGAGAACAAGTTCTATCTGACCTTTATTTTACCACTGCAGCTACTGACCTTCTGTGACCCCCTGCAAGTTTCATTCATTTTCATTTCTGGCATGCCCCCCTGTTACAATGAACAAAGCACATCAAGGGGACATAACAGGAACAGGGCAAAATCTACCAATTTACATGTGGTGAAGCTTTCAAGGAATCCTTTGGTATAAAGTGAGAATTGAAGAGCTGGATATCACCGAAGCAGCTGCATGAGAGATAAGGTATATTTTCAGCTTTAACTGGATTGTCCTATGAAGCTGCAGGGCATCTCAAATCGAGATGACTTATTAGACTTAAAGTAGACCAAACCCATAATTTGATCTGCCTGTGGGTGAAGCCCTCCTCATTCTCATGGCACCTCTTCCAATAATTATTCATTGCCTCACCCTGGAGGTGGCTCATGTATGCGCTATTGGAGTGTGGAGCAAGGTAAGAATTGGGTAATTCTAGGGCATCCCAAACTCTGGGGCAAGCTGTGACCAGTCCCTGGAATGCTTTAGACTAGTTTCAAGTGCTTTGGTCTATTTTAAAATGAATGAGAGCATGTAGTGTCTCCCACTATTCTGCAGAGTGCTGAACAGATTTTAAGTTCAAAACTGCAGGGGTTATTGTTTAATTTACCTTTCCTCCCTTAAAAAAAATAAATATAAAAAAAAATATAATAAATAAAGTTCTATCCCTGTCAGGGCCAGCATCCTGGCATACTAGGTATATTCTATGGCTCAGTGGTCCTTTATATGCCCCATCCTCTTGTCTCCACCCGTATGGGCTGGGCCCTCCCTGTATGGGCCCTCCCTGTATGGGCTGGGCCATACACAACTCCAGTATCAATATATTTTGTTACAATTCTGTCACACTTAACTCATATCGCCATGTGTATTATATGCATTAGTTATTTTTAAACTATATATATATATATATATATATATATATATATATATATAGTCACCTATAGTCCCGGGCAGCTGAATCGCTTGATGCTGGTAGTTTGAAACTAACCAGCATTGGCGATCTCATCCCCGCTGTTGCAGCACCCTGAAGCAGAGAGTTCCTCCCATCTCTTCAGTCACAATGACTGGTCTTACTCACGCCATTCACTACATTGGAGGAGGTTGTAAGGTCACCATAAAACAAAGCTCCAATCAAAAATAACTGGGAGTCTGCTGTACCCCACCACACACAAACACACATTGACACTAGAGGCATCACAATCTTAGTTACACCTCTGCACAAGCAATATAAAAAAGCTCATGATCTTGCAGAACTACTAAACTTCTCTGGGTTCCAATGTGATGCTGGCAACAGGCAACCAATAGGTTCACTGGCTAAACCCAAACCCAAATTGGCTGCCAGCAGTCACATGGGGATCACAAGCAGCACTCGAGCACTAACCTAGTGAGTAACAGGCTGATTCATTACTAGCGCCAGGTAACGGCAGATGAGCGTCTGCACAGCGGTGCTAAGAGCGTCCGCTAGTGGTCGCTCTGATCGACCATGAGTCGCTATTACAGAGCACCTCAGTCGCTGTAGTAACATTTCCAGCATTGATGAATTTGATGTATGAGTCGCTATAACACCAGTACAGCACTATATGGGAGTGAATGGTAGCGACTGGTCAGCGTGAGCGACTCAAACCATATTCATCAAAAAATCAGCCTCACACAGCGCCGGAGGTCAAAATTGTGTCGCTGTAGCCCAGAGCGCCAGAGGCTGAGTGATTAAAGTCCGTTTTTGAACACATATCCACTAGTAACAAAGCATAAACATATGGAATTACATTGTTATTACATTGTGACATTAACACTTTAATACCAGACCTGTAATGACAATTCTGCATAAAAAAATAAAAAATCTAAAAAGTTTTTAAAAATGTATTTAAATAGGCCAGGAGAGATCACACAATTATTTGATACAAAACAAAAAAAAAATTATTAAAAGAAAACCCTGTTTAAAGAGAAGAAAAGTGTTGTCCATTGAAATATATGGGAGAGTGACAGGTAGCGACAGGTAATACCAGGCCAGAGCACCGCTGGGATCCACTGAGCCATCTGTGATGATGAATCGGTCGCTACGTGACGCTGTAAGAGGAGCTCACTAGAATCGCCTTCATAAATGTGGTATTGCGTGCCGCAGCCGACGTTCACCTGGCGCTACCTGGCGCTTACAAGGCACTACCTGTCGCTATCCCTTGATGAATAAAGCTCACCTCCATGCTAGATATTTCTGGGAATAAACTGCACGGGTGACTTCTGCACGCCGATCATCCAGAAAGAAAAATTATCCAACACTTTCCCTCTGGTTGCAATCCTAAAACGGGGAGGCCGATTCATCAATAGCGCCAGGTAGCGACAGATGAGCGACTGTAGCATGATTTTTTCAGCGCCAGCCAGTATTCGCTGTGCTTGGCCGGCATTAGCTTGATGACAGCGACTCAGTCGGTGTGCGGTAATGTTGAATACGGGCTGGGGGGTCGCTGTTTCACAGGTCCAGCGTTGTATGTGAGCGCCTGACAACGAATGGCCAGAGCGAACGGCTAGCTTCATATTCATCAAAAAATCACGCTCCGAATGTGCTGTCGCTGTCCATTCCTTGTTTAAACCCCAGAGCGCTGGCGGCGATGTGTATTAACTAGTTTTTAACCCCTAAACAACCATATTTTTTTAATGTAACATTATACATGTTTTTAGAATCATTTTGTTATATGAATACATTAATCTCAGACCTGTTAGATCAATTCTGCACATTTTTTTTTTTTTTTTTTACTTAAAAATAAATCCTAACATTGCAGAAGTGTTCTCCGATTTTTTGACATTAAAAAAATTTAAAAAAAAATTATTACCAATTAATCATGAATTATTATAGATTGCTCCATTGAAATGCATTGGACATCGCCAGGGAGCGACAGCTCATACCTGGCGCTGTGAGGGAATTTGCAGCGGCGCTGTTCGGTCCAGGCGGCTTCATGATGAATGCCGCGCTAGCCGTCGCTCTCGCCGGCGCTAGCCTCATTTTGCTTGATAAATGCGTCATTGTGACCGCCGCCGGGCGTACTTGAGTCGGTAGTCGCCGTTAGCTGCCGCTACCTGGCGCTCGTCGGACACTACCTGGCGCTATCGCTTGATGAATAAGGGCCTTAGCTTTTTTCAGTTAAAAGTAGGGCCACACCCGTTATGTAGACAAATTATTGTAATTGCCCTGATGTGAGAGCCTTTATGTGTATTGTAATATGTGCTTAATTAAAGTGCTTGAAACAAAAAGTAGGGCCACAGAACCAAAGTAGAGCCAAAGGCAGAGCATATGAAGCATTTGGGGGGCAAACCCCTTATCACTGCCGCCCACAAAAAAATACTGAATACTTATTTTGCTTCCTAGTGAATAGTTCTAGCTGACTTTCAGTTTGGTTTTACTGATTATACAGAGGGGCATCAGGCTTGGCTCTATATTGTTCATTTCAACGACTGCAAATTGCCTACTCTATCAAAGCTACAAATACTCCTGTAAGAGTAATTTTACACATCTGGACAATGTCATCCATTAAAGCTGGAGCAAAGTAGTAAGCAGATGCAGAATTAGGTACAAATATTGTAACTACAGGGTCGGCAACATTCTTGGGATTGAGAAATTAGGTAGATATTATCAGCATTCGTAGTTGATGGCACAACTAAGAGCAAGTCTGATGGGAAACTGGTGAAAATAGAGGAATTCAAGGAACAAAAAAGGAAAAAAAAACGTTTCACATTGGAACGCCGCTTCTAGAATAGACTTCAAAACCTGGTCATATTTACCCTCCATGGTACCATTGTATACCCTGACTGTTTCTAAAAGACTACTGTTCCCTAAGCCAACTGAACAGATATAGAAATGGGGAGGCCGATTCATTAATAGCGCCAGGTAGCGACAGATGAGCGACTGTAGCGTGATTTTTTCAGCGCCAGCCAGTATTCGCTGTGCTTGGCCGGCGTTTGCTTGATGACAGCAACTCAGTCGGTGTGCGGTAATGTTGAATACGGGCTTAGGGGTCGCTGTTTCACAGGTTCAGCGTTGTATGTGAGCGCCTGACAACGAATGGCCAGAGCGAACGGCTTGCTTCATATTCATTAAAAAATCACGCTCCGAATTTGCTGGCGCTGTCCATTCCTTGTTTAAACCCCAGAGCGCTGGCGGCGATGGGTGTTAACTAGTTTTTAACCCCCAAACAACCATATTTTTGTATTGTAACATTATACATGTTTTTAGATTCATTTTGTAATGTGAATACATTAATATCAGACCTGTAAGATCTATTCTGCAAAAATTTTTAAAAAAAATTTTTTTTACTTAAAAATAAATCCTAACATTGCAGAAGTGGTCTCCATTAAAAAAAAAAAAAAAAAAAAAATAATAATACCAATTAATTATGATAAATTATAGATTGCTCCATTGAAATGCATTGCACATTGCCAGGGAGCGACAGCTCATACCTGGCGCTGTGAGGGAATTTGCAGCGGCGCTGTTCGGTCCAGGCGGCTTCACGATGAATCCCACGCTAGCCGTCGCTCTCGCCGGCGCTAGCCTCATTTAGCTTGATAAATGCGTCATTGTGAGCGCCGCCGGGCGTACTTGAGTCGGTAGTCGCCGTTAGCTGGCGGTACCTGACGCTCGTCAGACACTACCTGGCGCTAGCCCGTGATAAATAAGGCCCATAGAAACATAGAAGGTTGATGGCAGAAGGAGATCATACGGTCCATCTAATCTGCCCTTATGTGTATACTGTATGTACTCTTTATCTTAGGATAGATGTGTGCTTATCCCAGGCATGTTTAAATTCAGTGACTGTTGATTTTTCAACTACCTCTGCTGGAAGTTTGTTCCAAGCATCTACTACTCTTTCTGTAAAATAATATTTTCTAACATTGCTCCTGATCTTCCCCCCGATATTGTACAGTACAGTATCCCATCCTTCTTTTATGCGAATCCAGCCTGGTCACTAATTATATGTGAAATTATCATCATTTTATCATGATATTTTCAGTGTGTCAAAACTGGAACTGATGCTGCCTGATGCGAGTGGCAGCCACTAGGATTAAATTATCTGATGCTGCTTAAAGGAGCACTATAGCGAAATTTTGTAATATTAAAGTGGACCAGGATTTTTACTATCCTGGGTTTTGGATCTTGCCCCTGGGGCACCCCAGTCGGGGATGCCCCGCTGTGTGAAACCTCCCAGGTCGCCCAATCTCACTCACCCTTTCTCTGTCCTATGGCACATGCGCAGCCTCTCATTGAGTCAGGCAACTGCATCCCCCGCTACCCTTTAACAAGCAGCCTTCCATGTGCCGGCCATTCACAAATGCCTGGCATGGGCACGTGCCCTGCTAAAGGGTTAGCATGAATGCGGACGCTGCTCGTGTTTGCGCCATTGGACCAGGAATGAAGGTGAGTATTTTGGCGACCTGGGGGGTTTGACACAGCGGAGCATCCAGAATATGGATGCCCTGGGGGGAGAGAGTATGCCTACCCTGGGGTCTCATAGACTCCAGGGTGGGTTTTGGACTACTTTAAAAATCCATATAAACACTTATACATCTGAACTGAATAAAACTCCTGCCAAGCTAGTGGTGTGGTAGGGTTTATTAATGCAATAATCCCTCTGATGTTCCTATTTAATGGTCTCTCTCCCCTAGACCTGGTGGAATACAGTTCTGCTGTGACTGCTTTTTGTGGCTCTCCTGCAGCTTGGTAATAATAAAAAATGGGGGGGGGAATAACGTAATGCAATATAATCTGTATTATTTTAGCTTTTCAAACTAATCAATAAATCTGCTCTTCTGTTTGAGACCCTCTTCTACCTCCAGGGCAGAGGTAGAGCCAGTTGTACGCTTCCTGTTTCTTGTTTTGGGCTTTTTTTTTGCAGTAGGCGTAAAATGTGTAGGTAGCTTTAATTGTGCTATGGAAACTTTCCATGGGTGTGGATATCTGCAGCAAGTCTTGCCAACTGGATTTGCCTTGGCTTGTCTTCTGAACTGAGAAAGCATGTTTAATGACTAGTGACATGTGTGAAATACAGCAAGTCCAGTTGAATTTTGTTACTAGAGATATACCATGACCTGAATGAATGAGAATCTTTACAGACATATGGGTGTGGTGGGTGTACAAGTGAAACTTGTATGTGATGGTTTGCACTAGAATCATGTAAAGTTATTTTGTTTTAACTTTATTCCTCCTCCAGGTAAAACTATATCATTTTAATAGTTCTGAACTTATATCAGTTGGCAGCAGTTTACTGTAATACACAACACTAGCACCCCACCCTTACCGGTCACTGACTTTTTATTATTGACTATTTGTTGTATGTAGCAGAGGAGTGCCCGACACTCTCCTACAAGGCCCACCAACTGCCTGTATAGCTCTGCTGTTGCCCTAATGACCTCAACTGGGTATCTGTGTGGAGATTTTCCAAACCTGGCCTGTTGGTTGGTCCCTGTAGGAGACGGTCGGGGATTGCTGTAATACAGTAAATATGCTGCATAAAGGGTCACTGTCTGTCTCTTTTTTACAAGGGGAGTGAATACCACTTGGAGTCTGTGCATCTAGAGCATAAATCCATCCATAAATCCATTCCTTTGAAGAGAGCTATTTGAGCCTCACCAAGGCTGATCCCCATCATCAGTTTTATCCACAATACATCACTATGAGTGTGCTTGCAATGAATGTATTAGGAAACATTGGCCTTTACCTATGTATTTTTGGCAGCTTATGACATGCAGTCCTCCTTCATAATATGTTGATTTGTATTTTGTATTTATTTTATTTGTTCTCGTTGTTCTTTTTAAATAATGATTTTCTCTCTGTACAGCAATTAAAGTGGGGTTTTGTCTGGTGCATATGGTATAGTGAGTATTAGGATTTATTTTATTTAACTCATCCAGAATTGTTTCTTGATATTTAATATGTAGACATTATCTAGAATTGATTTCTTATATATAGATTAGTGGAATTGATATTCTAGTATGGCTGGGTAGACTTTTGGATATGGCACAAAGATTAAAAGCCTGAGAGATCTCTATACTTTAAACATGTGCACTGCCAGATATGATTGGCGTCCCACTAACCTATCAACAGACTCCAAAATGTAAACACCAAAAAATGGCTAAATGTGGGACTGGCACTAAACACAGGCACTCTTATTGCCAGAAACACAAAGTTTTATTGATATATTGCACAAACCCTGGCACAAAAATCACTGTACACATCCCATAATACAGATAAAAAAAACATGAAACTGTGTGCTAAAAATTACGCCCCCCCCCCCCCCCATTCACCCATACACACCCGTCCTCACCAAACCGCATCATTGCACTGCTGAAACCATAGATTCAAGTGTAGCTCAGTACTGAGTACCATGTCCCAGATTAGGAAGTTAAAATTGCCACAACACTGTGTATAATAATGGACCTTTTGCTGCAGACCTTGCCGTGCAAGTTTCGTTATGTAAAGTGTCCCAGACCGTCAGTCTGTGATAAGAATACTTAGGTACAGTTCAAAAACTTCCAGAACTTAGGACCCTGATGCAGCTCCGGTTGGCGGAGCGAAACGCGCGTCAGCGGACGGCTGACCCCACCATGCCCACGTCCCTCCACCGTTAGTTCTGCCGCTACCGCACACTTCCTGTGCGCAAAGGGTGAATGTGCAATAAACGCAGTAATGGGAACCTCGAGCAAGCTGCTTACAGCTAACTAATATTGGAGCAGTATACAAGCAATTGAGTATGAGCTATGCAGCTAAGTATAATCAGGGTTTGTGCAATATATCGTTAAAATGTTGTGTTTCCGGCAATAAGAGTGCTTGTATTTAGTGCCAGGCCAACATTTAGCTATTTTTGGTGTTTATATTTTGGGGACTTTTAGATATGTGCACTATTTGCCTCAGTGTCCCCTGTCCCTTAATAGTCTATCTGAGGGGCTGTGTCGTGCTGCGTGGCATGTGAGCGTTTCCCCCAAATGCAGCTTGGAACGCCTTTCCTGCATGACAGCAGCTGCGCCATGTGGGGGGCGGGCCAGTTGTGTGGGGTGGCACTCGCATTGCATCACTGCAGGCACAGTGCCTTCCTGCTTGTGTTCGACAGCCCAATACCGGATGCCGTTGGCTGTGGAATTTCCCGTCGGAGTGGAGCACGGCAGGCTGTTTTCATATTTAATGGGATCTGAGGCACACAGAAATGATCATCTCCTTGGCAGTGGTGGTAACACCACAGAGCACTTGGAGTCGTTCCGGGGGTCCCTTGTGTAACTTTGTGTAATGTTAAAAATCCATATAAACACATCGGCTAACGAGAAGAGAGGTCACTTATCCACCCGAACTAAATAAAACTCCCGCTAGGCTTGTGATTTATTCTTACATGGTAGGAACAAAATCTAGAGGTGACATGTTTAGTCTATGAGTGACAGAGCCACATTTAAACAAGGCCACAACACAGCAAAAAAGGCATTATAAAAAATGTAGCCAAAAAAATTACCTTTACTATCTGTCCATTCACTCATGGGTCCACCCGCTGCCTTTTCTTTGCTGGACCCTCCTCTAAAGATGAGGACGAGGAACTTGAAGGGAAATGGGAGAAGCGGCGCTTTGTAGGAGCCATGGTTCCAGTTAGGAAAACCAGAAGTGCATAGAGCGAAACCGAAAGCAAAACTTTTGAACCCATGGCAAGGTGCGAATGCTATGGACTGCCCGTCACAAGGTACGATCGCTGTAGAACAGAGCGCACAACAATACGCTACTTCTATGGGAGAGAACAACGCCGCAGTGAATGTTAGGTGGTGTCCCGAGCTATAGCACCCAAGCCTACACCACATCTAACAAGAGGACAGCGCTGGAGCCAGCGATAGGTAGCGTCATACTTCAAAAAGCTACACACACACACAGCGTCGGCGCTCTAAAGCTGGGTGCTGTAGCACAGAGCGCCAGACACTGTGTGATCAAAGTCTGTTTTTGAACACATATACACCAGTAACAAAGCGAAAACATATAGGGCCTTATTTATCAAGGGATAGCGCCAGGTAGTGTCTCACTAGCGCCAGGTATCGCCAGCTATCGGCGGCTACCGACTCCAGAACGCCAGGCTGCGAACACAATCACGCATTTATCACGCTAAATGAGGCTAGCGCCGACGAGAGCGTCAGCTAGCGCTGGATTCATCATGTAGCAGACTTCAAACAGCGCCGCTGCTAATCCCATCACAGTGCCAGGTATGACCTCTCGCTACCTGGCGCTCTCCAATGCATTTCAATGGAGCAATCTTTAAATATTCATAATTAATTGATATTAATGTTTTTTTTTTTAAATGTCAAAAATTCTGTGACCACTTCTGCAATGTTAGATAATAAGATAAGGTAAAAAAAACAAACAAAAAATTTGTGCAGAATTGATATTACAGGTCTGATATTAATGTATTCATATTACAAAATGTTTATAAAAACTTGTTTATTTTTTTATTCAAAAAATAAGGTTGTTTGGGGGTTAAAAAACTACTTTTAACCCATCGCCGCCAGCGTTCTGGGGTTTAAACAAGCATTTCACAGCGCGAGAATTTTTGGAGCGTGATTTGTTAATGAATATGCTGGGAGCCGTTCGCTATGGCCATTCGCTGTCATGCGCTCCCATACAGCGCGGAACCTGTCAAACAGCGACTCCTAACCCCGTATTCAACATTACCGCACATCGACTGAGTCGCTGTCAACAACCGAACAACGGCCAAGCACAGCGAATACTTGCGGGCGCTGTGGAAATAACGCTACTGCCGCTCATCTGTCGCTACCTGGCGCTATTAATAAATCGGCCTCATGGAATGACATTGTTTTAACACTGGGACAATAACACTTTAGTGCCAGACCTGTACATACAATTCTGCATAAAATACAATAAAAAAATAAAAGTGTTTGCAGGCCAGGAGAGATCACACAATGATTTGAGCAAAAAAAAAAAAATTAAATTAAATTAAATTAAAATTAAATTAAATTCCCAAGCACGCTATTTATACACAGCTAATGAAACCTCATTGAAATGTATGGGAGAGCGCCATAGAGCGACAGGTACTAACTACATGGCGCTCCTGAGCCTAGAGCACCGGCCCTATACACTGAGCCGCCTGTATTAATACATGTGATGCTACATGGCGCTGTTAGAGGCGCTCACCAGATTCGCTTTCTTAAATGTGGTTTTGCGTACAGCACCCGGTGTTCACCAGGCGCTACCTGCCGCTACGAAGCACTACCTGGCTCTATCCCTTCTTCAATATCCCCCTTAATCTTCCTGGAGACTAAACACCAAAGAATACGTTACCTTTATTCTTATAGCCATATTTTTAAATGCATATAAATGTAGCATTTTAGCCTCAGTAATATGAAAGCATATTGGGAAACAAACTTGTGTTGATTTACACAAAATATTAAGGGCTAATAATTAGGAATAATATCATTAGTGTGATCCCTTTTTCAGTATCACCATCATTCTGTGAATGTTCAGCTGTTATTGTTTATATGTTTTTATTCTAACATATATGTTGCTGGCCAATTAAAAATGTTGGGCCTTGCGCTGTTACTGCATTGCACTTTGCAAGGCAATGGATAAAACATGGTATAGAGAAAAGATATAGCAGAATAGCAGGTGTTGCTACAAGTAGGTCACAAAAAATGTCCCATGAAAGTTTATATCTACAGGACCCTGCTCATATTTATGTTCCTATAAATGTGCCCCCTGGGTGAATGATTAAATGCAGACCTCAGGACCTTTTTTTCTGCTCAAGGACTTATACTCCTGACTGTCTAGCAAACAAAATTCCTGGAATTCCCCTAAAAATGAATCCCGTCCTTATCTATGTCATTTAAAGATAAGCTGGATCTCTAATTTGCATGGCATAAACATTAACTTAAAGTATATTTCAAATGGGTTTATTTCCAGATATTCAAGAGGAAAACTGTGCTGTGTGACAACCATTTATTTTCTCATATGTTTCTTATTACGGCCAATGGAATGATTAATATTACTCACACATGCAATCACATCAGACATTAGGGCCCTTATTTATGAAGGAATAGCGACAGGTAGCGACTGGTGAGCGGCCGGTAATGACGGGCCCCGCCACGAGAACGCCGGCTCCCCACCACAATCACATATTTATCAAGCCAATCCTGCTTAGCGACTGAGATAGCGCCAGATAGCCACTCATTCATCATTATTCCAGCCTCAGCCCACAGCGCCAGCGTCCGACCTTGAACAGCGACAGGTATGACCTCTCGCTACCTGGCGCTCTCCAATGCATTTCAATGGAACAATCTTTAAATATTCATAATTAATTGTTATTAATGTTTTTTTTTTTTTTTTTTTTTAAATGTGAAAAATTCTGTGACCACTTCTGCCATGTTAGAAAAAAAAATTGTGCAGAATTGATATTACAGGTCTGATATTATTGTATTCATATTACTAAATTCTTTCAAAAATTTTTTTTTCTTGGTTTCCAAAAATATGGTGGTTTGGGGGTTCAAAAACTACTTTTAACACATCGCCGCCAGCGCTCTGGGGTTTAAACATGCATTTCACAGCGTGAGAATTTTTTGAGCGTGATTTTTTGATGAATATGGTGGGAGCCGGTCGCTCTGACCAGTCGCTATCATGCACTCCCATACAGCGCGGAACCTGTCAAATAGCGACTCGTCACCCCGTATTCAACATTACTGCACACCGCCTCAGTCGCTATCAACAACCGAACAACGCCCAAGCACAGCGGGCGCTGTGAAAATACTGCTACAGTCGCTCAACTGTCGCTACCTGCCGCTATTAATGAATCGGCCTCTAGATATAAAAAAGAGTAGTCAGGCAAGGAGGGTGTTGCCTATCTAAGGAAAACATTGTTTTCATGTTCTTTGACTATGAGTCAAGAATAAAAATAAGAATGACTCTTTAATAAGCTCCACCATATTTAATTAAAACTAGCTACTGAGCACTGCAAAACATCTGCTCCTTCCTACAGAAAGTAGTTTGGTTTCTCCAGCTGTAGGATTACAAGCACCAGCAAATAATGAAGATTACACTTTATGCACTTGAATGTCTTCCCTTGCAAAGCACCGCTATAACCCTGCTCCCTGCACTTTATTCCCCTCTCCTCTCCTCAGTATGTAATGCTTCTGAGGCAAGATGGCAGCACCCGTATCCTAGAGTCCAGAACACAGTTGCAGCCCAGTGGGGGAAAGAATAATAAGTGACTAAAAACTTAAAATATATTCATTTTAGATGCTGAGGAATAGTTTAAGGGTTTTGGCTTTTCATTAAATCATGCTAAAGGTCCAGTTTAAGGTGACAGGATGACATACTAGATCTCATTATGACATTTCTGGAAATTACTAAATGATTATTAAAAATTATTATTATTATTATTATTATTAAAAATCAAATACCAGGTGTGCTGCTGCTTTTGCTAAGCCAATTCCAGATTCATATAGTGCGGTAAGACATCGCTATATTAACCTGTTTGAAGCATCACATCACCAGTCTCTGGCCAGCAGTCCACAGCTTTCCCCAATGTGCCGCACTGCAGCTTCCGCTCATCTTGCCTCCTCGCAGTTCCTGATGCCGCCTCCCGATGTGCTGAGGAGCCGGGCGCTCTTTTGTCACGGGCCAGCGCAGGGTCAAAGGCTGCATCTGGTACATACTCCTGGGTGTAGCAAGATGGTGGAGGGGGAGCAGGGTGATCGGGAGAGGGCAGCCTGGTAGGGTGAGTTCCCCCGCTATGTAAAAACCCCCAGATTGGCGAAGTTAACTCACCTGATCCTGGTCCTATGGCGCATGCGGCCGCGGCTTGCTCATGCGCCGTTGGACCGAGAAGATAGGTAAGTATATGGGGCGACCTGGGGAGTTTCACACAGCGGGGCATCTCAATTTTGGATCCCCTGGGGGGAGGGAATCTCTGTGGTTTTTGGTCCACTTTAAGCCGAATTTGGGCAATAATTTATTGGAAGCTGAAGCTGGGACCTTGAGTGACAGGTCAGTCACCCAATCCCCTTGCAGCAGTGTGATTATACTGGTCTGTCACTTAGGCCCTTATTTAAGAAGGGATAGCGTCAGGTAGTGGCTGGTTAATGAGAGGTAGCGACTGATAGCGACTGGTGAACGCCGAACACGGCACGCAATTGCACATTTATCAAGCAGAATCTGTTTAGCGACTGGGATAGCGCCATGTAGCGTCCGATTCATCATTTTCACAGCCTCAGCGAACAGCGCCGGCGTTCAGCCTTGCACAGCGCCAGGTATGACCTCTCGCTACCTGGCGCTCTCCCATACATTTCAATGGACGAACCTTTTCTTCTCTTTAAACGGGTTTTTTTTTTTTTTTTTTTTTTCTTTTAATCACAAATAATTCTGTGACCTGTGGCAATGAATAAGCAGTTTTTTCTTAATTTTTTCATTTTTTATATATTTCCTCAGAAATGACATTACAGGTCTGGCATTAATGTGTTCATGTTACAATGTTGTTACAATTAGGGATGAGCGAATCGATCCGGACGAACCCGGATTCGATCCGAATTTCAGGAAAAATTCGATTCGGATCGAATCCGAATTTCCCCGCGATTCGAAGTTTTCCTTTAACATCCATTCATTTACATTACAGGCATTCTAAGATGGCGGACGGGACATGTCCAGACATCAACCCCGCGCCAGTGCAAGCTGGGACAGTCACATGCAGCCTATCAGCAGCCAGCAAGCCCGGTGACGTCACAGCGATATTTAAGGCCGGCCATCTTGCTTTCCAGCATCATTTCTCTATTGCATTCGTGACAGACAGAACGCTGTGTAGCTGAGGGAGAGACAGACAGTTAGACAGGCAGGGACAAACAGGGACAGGCTGGAGACAGGCAGGAGACAGACAGGAGACAGACAGAAAGTAAGCGAAAAACAGGGAAAGGAAGGGAAAATCGGAGGCTGTCAGTTTTTTTTTTTTTTTTCATCCAGCCTGCTTTGTTAGCGTTTTCAGGCTGCTTACACTAACTAACAGTGCATATATACTGAACTGATCTTAAGTCTGCTGTGAGGCATCCCATTCTGTGACTACACCAGCCTCTATTTAATAGCATAATAACCATTTGCACTTATTCTCATAGAAATCAGGCCTGATAAAGACACTTTTGCTGGGCATAGCACTACTGGTTTTTGTGGCATCCCATTCTGTGACAACACCAGCCTCTATTTAATAGCATAATAACCATTTGCACTTATTCTCATAGAAATCAGGCCTGATAAAGACACTTTTGCTGGGCATGCTCTCTGGTTTTTGTGGCATCCCATTCTGTGACAACACCAGCCTCTATTTAATAGCATAATAACCATTTGCACTTATTCTCATAGAAATCAGGCCTGATAAAGACACTTTTGCTGGGCATAGCACTACTGGTTTTTGTGGCATCCCATTCTGTGACAACACCAGCCTCTATTTAATAGCATAATAACCATTTGCACTTATTCTCATAGAAATCAGGCCTGATAAAGACACTTTTGCTGGGCATAGCACTACTGGTTTTTGTGGCATCCCATTCTGTGACAACACCAGCCTCTATTTAATAGCATAATAACCATTTGCACTTATTCTCATAGAAATCAGGCCTGATAAAGACACTTTTGCTGTGCATGCTCTCTGGTTTTTGTGGCATCCCATTCTGTGACAACACCAGCCTCTATTTAATAGCATAATAACCATTTGCACTTATTCTCATAGAAATCAGGCCTGATAAAGACACTTTTGCTGGGCATGCTCTCTGGTTTTTGTGGCATCCCATTCTGTGACAACACCAGCCTCTATTTAATAGCATAATAACCATTTGCACTTATTCTCATAGAAATCATGCCTGATAAAGACACTTTTGCTGGGCATAGCACTACTGGTTTTTGTGGCATCCCATTCTGTGACAACACCAGCCTCTATTTAATAGCATAATAACCATTTGCACTTATTCTCATAGAAATTAGGCCTGATAAAGACACTTTTGCTGGGCATAGTACTACTGGATCTTTTTTGGGGGCATCCCATTCTGTGACTAAAGCAGCCTCTGTTTAAGACCATATAAGCATTTGCTCTTATCATATTTGAAATTAGCCTGATAAAGACACTTTTGCTGGGCATAGTACTACTGGATCTTTTTTGGGGGCATCCCATTCTGTGACTAAAGCAGCCTCTGTTTAAGACCATATAAGCATTTGCTCTTATCATATTTGAAATTAGCCTGATAAAGACACTTTTGCTGGGCATAGTACTACTGGATCTTTTTTGGGGGCATCCCATTCTGTGACTAAAGCAGCCTCTGTTTAAGACCATATAAGCATTTGCTCTTATCATATTTGAAATTAGGCCTGATAAAGACACTTTTGCTGTGCATGCTCTCTGGTTTTTGTGGCATCCCATTCTGTGACAACACCAGCCTCTATTTAATAGCATAATAACCATTTGCACTTATTCTCATAGAAATCAGGCCTGATAAAGACACTTTTGCTGTGCATGCTCTCTGGTTTTTGTGGCATCCCATTCTGTGACAACACCAGCCTCTATTTAATAGCATAATAACCATTTGCACTTATTCTCATAGAAATCAGGCCTGATAAAGACACTTTTGCTGGGCATAGCACTACTGGTTTTTGTGGCATCCCATTCTGTGACAACACCAGCCTCTATTTAATAGCATAATAACCATTTGCACTTATTCTCATAGAAATTAGGCCTGATAAAGACACTTTTGCTGGGCATAGTACTACTGGATCTTTTTTGGGGGCATCCCATTCTGTGACAACACCAGCCTCTATTTAATAGCATAATAACCATTTGCACTTATTCTCATAGAAATCAGGCCTGATAAAGACACTTTTGCTGGGCATAGCACTACTGGTTTTTGTGGCATCCCATTCTGTGACAACACCAGCCTCTATTTAATAGCATAATAACCATTTGCACTTATTCTCATAGAAATTAGGCCTGATAAAGACACTTTTGCTGGGCATAGTACTACTGGATCTTTTTTGGGGGCATCCCATTCTGTGACTAAAGCAGCCTCTGTTTAAGACCATATAAGCATTTGCTCTTATCATATTTGAAATTAGCCTGATAAAGACACTTTTGCTGGGCATAGTACTACTGGATCTTTTTTGGGGGCATCCCATTCTGTGACTAAAGCAGCCTCTGTTTAAGACCATATAAGCATTTGCTCTTATCATATTTGAAATTAGGCCTGATAAAGACACTTTTGCTGTGCATGCTCTCTGGTTTTTGTGGCATCCCATTCTGTGACAACACCAGCCTCTATTTAATAGCATAATAACCATTTGCACTTATTCTCATAGAAATCAGGCCTGATAAAGACACTTTTGCTGTGCATGCTCTCTGGTTTTTGTGGCATCCCATTCTGTGACAACACCAGCCTCTATTTAATAGCATAATAACCATTTGCACTTATTCTCATAGAAATTAGGCCTGATAAAGACACTTTTGCTGGGCATAGTACTACTGGATCTTTTTTGGGGGCATCCCATTCTGTGACAACACCAGCCTCTATTTAATAGCATAATAACCATTTGCACTTATTCTCATAGAAATCAGGCCTGATAAAGACACTTTTGCTGGGCATAGCACTACTGGTTTTTGTGGCATCCCATTCTGTGACAACACCAGCCTCTATTTAATAGTATAATAACCATTTGCACTTATTCTCATAGAAATCAGGCCTGATAAAGACACTTTTGCTGGGCATAGCACTACTGGTTTTTGTGGCATCCCATTCTGTGACAACACCAGCCTCTATTTAATAGCATAATAACCATTTGCACTTATTCTCATAGAAATTAGGCCTGATAAAGACACTTTTGCTGGGCATAGTACTACTGGATCTTTTTTGGGGGCATCCCATTCTGTGACTAAAGCAGCCTCTGTTTAAGACCATATAAGCATTTGCTCTTATCATATTTGAAATTAGCCTGATAAAGACACTTTTGCTGGGCATAGTACTACTGGATCTTTTTTGGGGGCATCCCATTCTGTGACAACACCAGCCTCTATTTAATAGCATAATAACCATTTGCACTTATTCTCATAGAAATCAGGCCTGATAAAGACACTTTTGCTGGGCATGCTCTCTGGTTTTTGTGGCATCCCATTCTGTGACAACACCAGCCTCTATTTAATAGCATAATAACCATTTGCACTTATTCTCATAGAAATCAGGCCTGATAAAGACACTTTTGCTGGGCATAGTACTACTGGATCTTTTTTGGGGGCATCCCATTCTGTGACTAAAGCAGCCTCTGTTTAAGACCATATAAGCATTTGCTCTTATCATATTTGAAATTAGCCTGATAAAGACACTTTTGCTGGGCATAGTACTACTGGATCTTTTTTGGGGGCATCCCATTCTGTGACAACACCAGCCTCTATTTAATAGCATAATAACCATTTGCACTTATTCTCATAGAAATCAGGCCTGATAAAGACACTTTTGCTGGGCATGCTCTCTGGTTTTTGTGGCATCCCATTCTGTGACAACACCAGCCTCTATTTAATAGCATAATAACCATTTGCACTTATTCTCATAGAAATCAGGCCTGATAAAGACACTTTTGCTGGGCATGCTCTCTGGTTTTTGTGGCATCCCATTCTGTGACAACACCAGCCTCTATTTAATAGCATAATAACCATTTGCACTTATTCTCATAGAAATCAGGCCTGATAAAGACACTTTTGCTGGGCATAGTACTACTGGATCTTTTTTGGGGGCATCCCATTCTGTGACTAAAGCAGCCTCTGTTTAAGACCATATAAGCATTTGCTCTTATCATATTTGAAATTAGCCTGATAAAGACACTTTTGCTGGGTATAGTACTACTGGATCTTTTTTGGGGGCATCCCATTCTGTGACAACACCAGCCTCTATTTAATAGCATAATAACCATTTGCACTTATTCTCATAGAAATCAGGCCTGATAAAGACACTTTTGCTGGGCATAGTACTACTGGATCTTTTTTGGGGGCATCCCATTCTGTGACTAAAGCAGCCTCTGTTTAAGACCATATAAGCATTTGCTCTTATCATATTTGAAATTAGCCTGATAAAGACACTTTTGCTGGGCATAGTACTACTGGATCTTTTTTGGGGGCATCCCATTCTGTGACAACACCAGCCTCTATTTAATAGCATAATAACCATTTGCACTTATTCTCATAGAAATCAGGCCTGATAAAGACACTTTTGCTGGGCATGCTCTCTGGTTTTTGTGGCATCCCATTCTGTGACAACACCAGCCTCTATTTAATAGCATAATAACCATTTGCACTTATTCTCATAGAAATCAGGCCTGATAAAGACACTTTTGCTGGGCATAGTACTACTGGATCTTTTTTGGGGGCATCCCATTCTGTGACTAAAGCAGCCTCTGTTTAAGACCATATAAGCATTTGCTCTTATCATATTTGAAATTAGCCTGATAAAGACACTTTTGCTGGGCATAGTACTACTGGATCTTTTTTGGGGGCATCCCATTCTGTGACAACACCAGCCTCTATTTAATAGCATAATAACCATTTGCACTTATTCTCATAGAAATCAGGCCTGATAAAGACACTTTTGCTGGGCATGCTCTCTGGTTTTTGTGGCATCCCATTCTGTGACAACACCAGCCTCTATTTAATAGCATAATAACCATTTGCACTTATTCTCATAGAAATCAGGCCTGATAAAGACACTTTTGCTGGGCATGCTCTCTGGTTTTTGTGGCATCCCATTCTGTGACAACACCAGCCTCTATTTAATAGCATAATAACCATTTGCACTTATTCTCATAGAAATCAGGCCTGATAAAGACACTTTTGCTGGGCATAGTACTACTGGATCTTTTTTGGGGGCATCCCATTCTGTGACTAAAGCAGCCTCTGTTTAAGACCATATAAGCATTTGCTCTTATCATATTTGAAATTAGCCTGATAAAGACACTTTTGCTGGGCATAGTACTACTGGATCTTTTTTGGGGGCATCCCATTCTGTGACAACACCAGCCTCTATTTAATAGCATAATAACCATTTGCACTTATTCTCATAGAAATCAGGCCTGATAAAGACACTTTTGCTGGGCATGCTCTCTGGTTTTTGTGGCATCCCATTCTGTGACAACACCAGCCTCTATTTAATAGCATAATAACCATTTGCACTTATTCTCATAGAAATCAGGCCTGATAAAGACACTTTTGCTGGGCATGCTCTCTGGTTTTTGTGGCATCCCATTCTGTGACAACACCAGCCTCTATTTAATAGCATAATAACCATTTGCACTTATTCTCATAGAAATCAGGCCTGATAAAGACACTTTTGCTGGGCATAGTACTACTGGATCTTTTTTGGGGGCATCCCATTCTGTGACTAAAGCAGCCTCTGTTTAAGACCATATAAGCATTTGCTCTTATCATATTTGAAATTAGCCTGATAAAGACACTTTTGCTGGGCATAGTACTACTGGATCTTTTTTGGGGGCATCCCATTCTGTGACAACACCAGCCTCTATTTAATAGCATAATAACCATTTGCACTTATTCTCATAGAAATCAGGCCTGATAAAGACACTTTTGCTGGGCATAGTACTACTGAATCTTTTTTGGGGGCATCCCATTCTGTGACTAAAGCAGCCTCTGTTTAAGACCATATAAGCATTTGCTCTTATCATATTTGAAATTAGGCCTGATAAAGACACTTTTGCTGGGCATAGTACTACTGGATCTTTTTTGGGGGCATCCCATTCTGTGACTAAAGCAGCCTCTGTTTAAGACCATATAAGCATTTGCTCTTATCATATTTGAAATTAGCCTGATAAAGACACTTTTGCTGGGCATAGTACTACTGGATCTTTTTTGGGGGCATCCCATTCTGTGACTAAAGCAGCCTCTGTTTAAGACCATATAACCATTTGCTCTTATTATATTTATATTATAAGACACTTTTGCTGGGCATAGGCTTACTGCTGCCTGCCAGGTGCACTTCTGTTGAGGCATCCCATTCTGTAACATAGCATACCCCTCTTTATTTACACTAAGCAGCTCTCTTATTTACACTAAGCAGGCCTGTTGGAGGCGTTACTGCTCACTTTTGGTGTGCATTATATTCTGTTTCATATAGACCCACCGCTGCCCGGGGGATCTTAAAATATCACCTACTACCACGCCAGTTAGACTATGTCGGGCAGACAAGTGCCTGGAAGTGAAAAGAGGAGTGGCAGAGGCCAAGATTCCGCAGGCAGAGCTCGCATCAGACTGGGGGCCAGTAGCAGCAGGAGTCACGCTGAGAGACCTAATCTGCCAGTATCTGCTAGCGGTCGGGTCTCCACCAGTAACGCATCTGCCGTGGTAGATTGGTTGACGCGCTCATCAACAACATCATCACAACTTACGTCTGAGACCCCCAGTCTAGGGTCGGTAGGTTCCTCTGACACAACCCTGAGTTGGCATGCCCCGAGAGCAGTCCCTGTCCTCCCATTGCCTCTGTCCTACGCCGTTCCCTCCCCCAGCGACGTATCCTATGCTTTGGGTTCAGCTCCACTCTTTAGTGAGGAGGACCATCAGATAGAGGACAGTCAGCAGCTACTGCCCAGCCAAGAAATGGAGGTGGCTTCTCTAGCTAGGCAGACAAATAGTGATGTGGACAGTGTCGTGGGTGCTGCGAGCGTTCCAGCTCCTGCGCCAGACACTGTTGACGAATCCACGAACATCAGTGACGTACAGCCACAACTCGGTGATGATGATGATGATGACGATGAAGCCGATCGCACTTGGGAGACGGGTGATGAAGGGGCTTCATCGTCATCATCAGGAGAAGAGGGGCGCAGGTTGCCCCGGAGTCAGCAGCTGAGGCAGCAAGGTGGTAGCAGTCAGCATGGGGGCACAATTCCAAAGGCTGGAGCCGGCCGGGGCCGGGGCCGGGGTAGAGCACCTGCTGTGCGGCAGTCTACCTTATTGGGAGGTAGTGGAGCAGGGGTTCCTGGAGTTGGCAACAGCAGCAGTGAATCAGTGAGGCCAGGGGGTGGGAAAAGTAGCTACTCGGCAGTGTGGCAGTTTTTCCTGAGGCATCCGCAGGAGGGTAACATGGCCACATGCAAGATATGTAGGCAAAAGGTGAAGCGTGGCCAGGGTCCAAATGTTGGCACCACGGCCCTGCGTCAACATATGATGCGTCACCATAAAACGACCTGGGAGAACCGAGGCTCCCAAGGGGTGGTCCAGTCTGCTTCCTCACCAAGTGAGCTCCCAATTTCTGCCAGCCAAGGCTCCAGCACCTCAGCCGAAGGCAGCTGTGCGTCATACCCATCCTCTGTCGCTCCTGCTCCTCCTCCTCCTCCAAGTCATGCATCCCGCCAGCAATCCATCAGCGAAGCCATGTCCAAGAGACAGCAGTATGCGCCCACTCATCCTACGGCGCAGAAGCTGAATGTGCTCCTGTCCAAGTTGCTGGTGCTGCAGTTGCTCCCTTTTCAGGTGGTGGAATCTGCACCTTTCAGAGAACTGATGGCTTGTGCCGAGCCGAGGTGGAGAGTCCCAAGCCGTCATTTCTTTGCCAAGAAGGCAGTACCAGCGCTGCACACTTTTGTTGAACAGAAGGTGGGCCAGTCCTTGAGCCTGTCGGTGTGTAGCAAAATACATGGCAGCGCCGACATCTGGAGCTGTAACTACGGTCAGGGGCAGTACATGTCGTTTACGGCCCACTGGGTGAATGTGGTCCCTTTGCAGCAGCAACTTGGACAGGTCACGCCGCTTCGGCCTCCGCGCTCTCTGCCCATTGGGCCTGTGACACCGTGCGACTCGGCCTCCTCATCCTCCGCCATCTCCTCACCCTCCACTGTAGGCTCAAGTCTCAGTGCCCCTCCAGTCTACCATGTGTGCAGGGCACGGAGGTGTCACGCAGTGCTTCACATGGTTTGTCTTGGCGAACGGAGTCACACAGGGGAGGAACTGCTTAAATGTATTCATCAGGAAATCCAAACATGGCTTACTCCGAGAAAACTTAAAATGGGAATCATGGTTACCGACAATGGGAAGAACATTTTGTCTGCGCTGCGCCAAGGAAGCCTGACCCATGCCCCCTGCATGGCTCACGTCTTCAATCTGGTTGTCAAGCGGTTTCTGAAGTGTTCCCCCCATCTGCAGGACATCCTAACAACTTCAAGGAAACTTTGCATGCACTTCAGCCACTCCTACACCGCCAAACACACCCTTCTTGAGCTACAGCATCAGAATGGTATCCCCCAACATAGTCTGATTTGCGATGTTTCCACCCGTTGGAATTCCACCCTTCACATGTTGGACCGATTATATGAACAGAGAAAAGCCATCACGGATTTCCTGATGATCCAAGCAGATAGGGGGACTCCCCTGTGTAACTTCAATGTCAACCAGTGGCAGCTCATACGTGACACCTGCCGTTTGCTCAGGCCCTTTGAGGAAGCCACTTTATTTGTCAGTCGGCAGGATTACGGGATGAACGACGTGATTCCACTGCTTCATGTACTACAGCACATGTTGGAAACCATGGCTGGTCAGGGCACTGGAGACATGGCGTTTACATCTTACGGCCACATGAACCCCGTTGGAGCTGAACTGGAGGAGGAGGAGGAAGAGGAGGAGGAGGAGTTGCCCAGCGAAACACAGTTTAGGCTTGGCGAAATGGCTGGTTTATCTAGTCAGCGGACAGGAGAGGAGGAGCAGGAGCAGCCAGAGGAGCTAGAGGTTTTTGAGGAAGGCGAGACACCGTGGCAGTATGCAGTGGAGATGGAGACAGGTAGTCCATCCGAGTCACTTGCGCAAATGGCACGAAGCATGCTCACGTGCTTGCGTAGTGACCCCAGAATTGTTTCCATCTGTCGGCGGGATGACTTCTGGCTGTCCACCTTATTGGACCCTCGCTTCCGGCACAAAATGGGGGCATTTTTTTAACCCACCGAGAGGGAGGACAAACTCAACTACTACAAAGACATTCTACGTAGGCAGTTGGCCGATGCCTATCTGCGCCATGGTCCATACTCTCGCAGGTCTGACTCGAGGGGACCTCTGCGCTCACCTTCCACTGCCATGGCCGCTGGGGGGGTTGGCAGGAGCAGCAGCAGCAGCTCCATCAGCAGCAGCAGCCTCAGTCTTCAGTCGCTAATGAGTAGCTTTCTACACCCGCATAGTGAGGCTACTCATGAGCAGCAGGAAGACCTGAAGCAGGACCTGAACCAGCAGGTCATGTCATACTTTGACATGACCATGCCAACACACCTTGAGGATCCGCTGGACTTCTGGGCAGCCAAACTTGATTTGTGGCCGCAACTAGCAGAGTTTGCCCTGGAAAAGCTGTCCTGCCCGGCAAGTAGCGTGCCATCTGAGCGGGTGTTTAGTGCGGCGGGGGCCATAGTTACGGCGAGGAGAACTCGTCTGTCAACTAAAAATGTGGAGAGACTCACCTTTGTCAAAATGAATCAGGGATGGATCAGCCAGGATTTCCACCCACCAATGCCTGATGCATGCGACTAGATTCAGCATGGTGCCACGTTTTACACTTTCCAAATGGTGCAAAACATATTTATGTCTTTAGGCCATTTTTTGGGCTCCTGCTGCTGCTGCTGCCAACTTCTGCCAACTCCAGGGTGTGATTCATCCAATTGTTGGGCTCCTGAAGCCAACCCCAGTGTCACTTTAAAGTAATATTTGGGCTCCTGCTGCTGCTGCTGCTGTCAACTCCTGCCAACTCCAGGGTGTGATTCATCCAATTTTTGGGCTCCTGAAGCCAACTCCAGTGTATATTTGGGCTCCTGCTGCTGCTGCTGCCAACTTCTGCCAACTCCAGGGTGTGATTCATCCAATTTTTGGGCTCCTGAAGCCAACTCCAGTGTATATTTGGGCTCCTGCTGCTGCTGCTGCTGCCAACTTCTGCCAACTCCAGGGTGTGATTCATCCAATTTTTGGGCTCCTGAAGCCAACTCCAGTGTATATTTGGGCTCCTGCTGCTGCTGCTGCTGCCAACTTCTGCCAATTCCAGGCTGTGATTCATCCAATTTTTGGGCTCCTGAAGCCAACTCCAGTGTATATTTGGGCTCCTGCTGCTGCTGCTGCCAACTTCTGCCAACTCCAGGGTGTGATTCATCCAATTTTTGGGCTCCTGAAGCCAACTCCAGTGTATATTTGGGCTCCTGCTGCTGCTGCTGCCAACTCCAGGCTGTGATTCATCCAATTTTTGGGCTCCTGAAGCCAACTCCAGTGTATATTTGGGCTCCTGCTGCTGCTGCTGCTGCTGCCAACTTCTGCCAACTCCAGGGTGTGATTCATCCAATTTTTGGGCTCCTGAAGCCAACTCCAGTGTATATTTGGGCTCCTGCTGCTGCTGCTGCTGCCAACTTCTGCCAACTCCAGGGTGTGATTCATCCAATTTTTGGGCTCCTGAAGCCAACTCCAGTGTATATTTGGGCTCCTGCTGCTGCTACTGCCAACTTCTGCCAACTCCAGGGTGTGATTCATCCAATTTTTGGGCTCCTGAAGCCAACTCCAGTGTATATTTGGGCTCCTGCTGCTGCTGCTGCTGCCAACTTCTGCCAACTCCAGGGTGTGATTCATCCAATTTTTGGGCTCCTGAAGCCAACTCCAGTGTATATTTGGGCTCCTGCTGCTGCTACTGCCAACTTCTGCCAACTCCAGGGTGTGATTCATCCAATTTTTGGGCTCCTGAAGCCAACTCCAGTGTATATTTGGGCTCCTGCTGCTGCTGCCAACTTCTGCCAACTCCAGGGTGTGATTCATCCAATTTTTGGGCTCCTGAAGCCAACTCCAGTGTATATTTGGGCTCCTGCTGCTGCTACTGCCAACTTCTGCCAACTCCAGGGTGTGATTCATCCAATTTTTGGGCTCCTGAAGCCAACTCCAGTGTATATTTGGGCTCCTGCTGCTGCTGCCAACTCCAGGGTGTGATTCATCCAATTTTTGGGCTCCTGAAGCCAACTCCAGTGTATATTTGGGCTCCTGCTGCTGCTGCTGCTGTCAACTCCTGCCAACTCCAGGGTGTGATTCATCCAATTTTTGGGCTCCTGAAGCTAACTCCAGTGTATATTTGGGCTCCTGCTGCTGCTGCTGCCAACTCCAGGGTGTGATTCATCCAATTTTTGGGCTCCTGAAGCCAACTCCAGGGTCTCTTTAATGTAATATTTGGGCTCCTGCTGCTGCTACTGTCAACTTCTGCCAACTCCAGGGTGTTATTCATCCAATTGTTGGGCTCCTGAAGCCAACCCCAGTGTCACTTTAAAGTAATATTTGGGCTCCTGCTGCTGCTGCTGCTGTCAACTCCTGCCAACTCCAGGGTGTGATTCATCCAATTTTTGGGCTCCTGAAGCCAACTCCAGTGTATATTTGGGCTCCTGCTGCTGCTGCCAACTTCTGCCAACTCCAGGGTGTGATTCATCCAATTTTTGGGCTCCTGAAGCCAACTCCAGTGTATATTTGGGCTCCTGCTGCTGCTGCTGCCAACTCCAGGCTGTGATTCATCCAATTTTTGGGCTCCTGAAGCCAACTCCAGTGTATATTTGGGCTCCTGCTGCTGCTGCTGCTGCTGCCAACTTCTGCCAACTCCAGGGTGTGATTCATCCAATTTTTGGGCTCCTGAAGCCAACTCCAGTGTATATTTGGGCTCCTGCTGCTGCTGCTGCCAACTTCTGCCAACTCCAGGGTGTGATTCATCCAATTTTTGGGCTCCTGAAGCCAACTCCAGTGTATATTTGGGCTCCTGCTGCTGCTGCTGCTGCCAACTTCTGCCAACTCCAGGGTGTGATTCATCCAATTTTTGGGCTCCTGAAGCCAACTCCAGTGTATATTTGGGCTCCTGCTGCTGCTGCTGCCAACTTCTGCCAACTCCTGCCAACTCCAGGGTGTGATTCATCCAATTTTTGGGCTCCTGAAGCCAACTCCAGTGTATATTTGGGCTCCTGCTGCTGCTACTGCCAACTTCTGCCAACTCCAGGGTGTGATTCATCCAATTTTTGGGCTCCTGAAGCCAACTCCAGTGTATATTTGGGCTCCTGCTGCTGCTGCTGCCAACTCCAGGGTGTGATTCATCCAATTTTTGGGCTCCTGAAGCCAACTCCAGTGTATATTTGGGCTCCTGCTGCTGCTGCTGCTGTCAACTCCTGCCAACTCCAGGGTGTGATTCATCCAATTTTTGGGCTCCTGAAGCCAACTCCAGTGTATATTTGGGCTCCTGCTGCTGCTGCTGCCAACTCCAGGGTGTGATTCATCCAATTTTTGGGCTCCTGAAGCCAACTCCAGGGTCTCTTTAATGTAATATTTGGGCTCCTGCTGCTGCTACTGTCAACTTCTGCCAACTCCAGGGTGTTATTCATCCAATTGTTGGGCTCCTGAAGCCAACCCCAGTGTCACTTTAAAGTAATATTTGGGCTCCTGCTGCTGCTGCTGCTGTCAACTCCTGCCAACTCCAGGGTGTGATTCATCCAATTTTTGGGCTCCTGAAGCCAACTCCAGTGTATATTTGGGCTCCTGCTGCTGCTGCCAACTTCTGCCAACTCCAGGGTGTGATTCATCCAATTTTTGGGCTCCTGAAGCCAACTCCAGTGTATATTTGGGCTCCTGCTGCTGCTGCTGCCAACTCCAGGCTGTGATTCATCCAATTTTTGGGCTCCTGAAGCCAACTCCAGTGTATATTTGGGCTCCTGCTGCTGCTGCTGCTGCTGCCAACTTCTGCCAACTCCAGGGTGTGATTCATCCAATTTTTGGGCTCCTGAAGCCAACTCCAGTGTATATTTGGGCTCCTGCTGCTGCTGCTGCCAACTTCTGCCAACTCCAGGGTGTGATTCATCCAATTTTTGGGCTCCTGAAGCCAACTCCAGTGTATATTTGGGCTCCTGCTGCTGCTGCTGCTGCCAACTTCTGCCAACTCCAGGGTGTGATTCATCCAATTTTTGGGCTCCTGAAGCCAACTCCAGTGTATATTTGGGCTCCTGCTGCTGCTGCTGCCAACTTCTGCCAACTCCAGGGTGTGATTCATCCAATTTTTGGGCTCCTGAAGCCAACTCCAGTGTATATTTGGGCTCCTGCTGCTGCTGCTGCTGTCAACTCCTGCCAACTCCAGGGTGTGATTCATCCAATTTTTGGGCTCCTGAAGCTAACTCCAGTGTATATTTGGGCTCCTGCTGCTGCTGCTGCCAACTCCAGGGTGTGATTCATCCAATTTTTGGGCTCCTGAAGCCAACTCCAGGGTCTCTTTAATGTAATATTCGGGCTCCTGCTGCTGCTACTGTCAACTTCTGCCAACTCCAGGGTGTGATTCATCCAATTGTTGGGCTCCTGAAGCCAACCCCAGTGTCACTTTAAAGTAATATTTGGGCTCCTGCTGCTGCTGCTGCTGTCAACTCCTGCCAACTCCAGGGTGTGATTCATCCAATTTTTGGGCTCCTGAAGCCAACTCCAGTGTATATTTGGGCTCCTGCTGCTGCTACTGCCAACTTCTGCCAACTCCAGGGTGTGATTCATCCAATTTTTGGGCTCCTGAAGCCAACTCCAGTGTATATTTGGGCTCCTGCTGCTGCTGCTGCCAACTCCAGGCTGTGATTCATCCAATTTTTGGGCTCCTGAAGCCAACTCCAGTGTATATTTGGGCTCCTGCTGCTGCTGCTGCCAACTTCTGCCAACTCCAGGGTGTGATTCATCCAATTTTTGGGCTCCTGAAGCCAACTCCAGTGTATATTTGGGCTCCTGCTGCTGCTGCTGCTGCTGCCAACTTCTGCCAACTCCAGGGTGTGATTCATCCAATTTTTGGGCTCCTGAAGCCAACTCCAGTGTATATTTGGGCTCCTGCTGCTGCTACTGCCAACTTCTGCCAACTCCAGGGTGTGATTCATCCAATTTTTGGGCTCCTGAAGCCAACTCCAGTGTATATTTGGGCTCCTGCTGCTGCTGCTGCTGCTGCTGCCAACTTCTGCCAACTCCAGGGTGTGATTCATCCAATTTTTGGGCTCCTGAAGCCAACTCCAGTGTATATTTGGGCTCCTGCTGCTGCTACTGCCAACTTCTGCCAACTCCAGGGTGTGATTCATCCAATTTTTGGGCTCCTGAAGCCAACTCCAGTGTATATTTGGGCTCCTGCTGCTGCTGCTGCCAACTCCAGGGTGTGATTCATCCAATTTTTGGGCTCCTGAAGCCAACTCCAGTGTATATTTGGGCTCCTGCTGCTGCTGCTGCTGTCAACTCCTGCCAACTCCAGGGTGTGATTCATCCAATTTTTGGGCTCCTGAAGCCAACTCCAGTGTATATTTGGGCTCCTGCTGCTGCTGCTGCCAACTCCAGGGTGTGATTCATCCAATTTTTGGGCTCCTGAAGCCAACTCCAGGGTCTCTTTAATGTAATATTTGGGCTCCTGCTGCTGCTACTGTCAACTTCTGCCAACTCCAGGGTGTTATTCATCCAATTGTTGGGCTCCTGAAGCCAACCCCAGTGTCACTTTAAAGTAATATTTGGGCTCCTGCTGCTGCTGCTGCTGTCAACTCCTGCCAACTCCAGGGTGTGATTCGTCCAATTTTTGGGCTCCTGAAGCCAACTCCAGTGTATATTTGGGCTCCTGCTGCTGCTGCCAACTTCTGCCAACTCCAGGGTGTGATTCATCCAATTTTTGGGCTCCTGAAGCCAACTCCAGTGTATATTTGGGCTCCTGCTGCTGCTGCTGCCAACTCCAGGCTGTGATTCATCCAATTTTTGGGCTCCTGAAGCCAACTCCAGTGTATATTTGGGCTCCTGCTGCTGCTGCTGCTGCCAACTTCTGCCAACTCCAGGGTGTGATTCATCCAATTTTTGGGCTCCTGAAGCCAACTCCAGTGTATATTTGGGCTCCTGCTGCTGCTGCTGCCAACTTCTGCCAACTCCAGGGTGTGATTCATCCAATTTTTGGGCTCCTGAAGCCAACTCCAGTGTATATTTGGGCTCCTGCTGCTGCTGCTGCTGCCAACTTCTGCCAACTCCAGGGTGTGATTCATCCAATTTTTGGGCTCCTGAAGCCAACTCCAGTGTATATTTGGGCTCCTGCTGCTGCTGCTGCCAACTTCTGCCAACTCCAGGGTGTGATTCATCCAATTTTTGGGCTCCTGAAGCCAACTCCAGTGTATATTTGGGCTCCTGCTGCTGCTGCTGTCAACTCCTGCCAACTCCAGGGTGTGATTCATCCAATTTTTGGGCTCCTGAAGCCAACTCCAGTGTATATTTGGGCTCCTGCTGCTGCTGCTGCCAACTCCTGCCAACACCAGGGTGTGATTCATCCAATTTTTGGGCTCCTGAAGCCAACTCCAGTGTATATTTGGGCTCCTGCTGCTGCTGCTGCCAACTCCAGGGTGTGATTCATCCAATTTTTGGGCTCCTGAGGCCAACCCCAGGGTCTCTTTAATGTAATATTTGGGCTCCTGCTGCTGCTGCTGCTGTCAACTCCTGCCAACTCCAGGGTGTGATTCATCCAATTTTTGGGCTCCTGCTGCTGCCAACTCCAGTGTCTCTTTAAAGCAATGTTTGGGCTCCTTCTGCCTCTCATAGTGATGCCACTTCAACTCTCTGCAATTGTGCCGCTCTGCGATTCTATTAGCGACGCCTCTGATCTGCATGTGATATTTATTCAAAGTATTATTTAACTAACCCAGCACGCATCCTGTGCGTGTTACAGCAAGGCAGAATGGTTTACAACCCTATTGAGGCTCTAGGAGGCTCAGAAATAGCCGTTTTTAATAGCGATTCGTCGCGAATTTATTCGGGTCGAAACGATTTTTGTCGGAAAATTCGGCGAATCAGTCGAATCGAATTTTTCAAAAGTTCGCTCATCTCTAGTTACAATGTAATTCCATATGTTTTCGCTTTGTTACTAGTTGATAGATGCTTGAAAACACACTTTAAACACACCGCCTCCTGCGCTCTGGGCTTCAAACAACTATTTTACAGGGCCAGAGATTTGTGAGGCTGTTTTTTTTGCTGAATATGGTGTGAGTCGGTCGCTATGAGCAGTCGCTAACATGCGCTCCCATACAGCGCTGTACTGGTCAAATAGCGACTCCTCACAATGTATTCAACATTACTGAACAGCGACTGAGTCGCTATAAACTAGCGACTCGCGGCCGAGCACTGCGACTACTAGCGGGCGCTCTGAAAATGCCTGCTACAGACGCTCATCTGTCGCTACCTGCCGCTAATGATGAATCAGCCTCCCAGATCCCACTGTCTCTCACGTCCACAGCTGCCATGCATCAGGGTAGGATTTTGAATACGGCTTAGCACAAGGGGAAGGAGGGGTGGCTCCCAAGCTACTTCAGATCACTTGCCATCATACTGGCAGGCTGATTCATTACTAACGCCAGGTAGCGGCAGATGAGCGTCTGTAGAGCGGATTTCAGAGCGACTGCTAGTAGTCGCTGTACTCGGCCATGGTTTGTTGTTTCAGAGCGCCTCAGTCGCTGCCTGGCATTGTTGAATACGTTATGTGATTCGCAGTACTACGCTGTATTGAAGCGAATGGTAGCGGCAGCTCAGTGTGACTGACTCACACCACATTCATCAAAAAAAAAGCCTCAAACAGTTCCGCGCTCAAAATCGAGTCGATGTAGCCCACAGCGCCAGAGGCTGTGTGATTAAAGTCTGATTCTGAACATGTATCCTCTAGTAACAAAGCGAAAACATGGAATTACATTGTTATTACATTGTAACATGAAACACTTTAATACCAATTTTATAAAATCTTTGGAAAATGCTTTATGCAAGCTTTTTTTAGTCTTAGGATGAATTATGAGTGCGGGTGCGTGCCATGTGCATTCATATATTTGTAAGAGCACTTAAAGTGGACCAACACCCAGGATTTTGACTATCCTGGGTATTGGTCCACTTCCGCGATCGGGGTGCCCCGCAGTCAGGGAGCTGATCGGTCTGGGAATCTTATAGATTCCCGGGCCGATCAGGGGAGGGTGTTGGTCCACTTTAAAGGGACATTCCACGCAAATAGTTAATTTAGCCTGTTTTCTGCTCTCTTCATGCTGGCTGCCAGAGGCTGCATTCAGCCTGCTTTATATTTCCTGGGTAAGTGGCTAGCACATATTTTTAGATATTATTTTGGGATTTATTGTTACAAACATATTGTTAAACCCATGGAGATATTGGTTTAATATAGTAAACACTAATTATGCATCATATGAATCAAATGAGCCGGATAGGTTAATGAACTGGATACAAAAGGCTCATGCCTATTTGTAGCTCCGATAAGCACTGTTACGTAACACTGGTAAGCACACTTCAAGGATAGCTGATCCTTGAAGAAAACCAGGATCAGATGTGGGAAACTCCGGAGACATTCTTGGAATCTGTCCAGTTAACTAACAATATGTCTGTTTATTACCATTACTCAATTGAATAATAAGCGTGCCTGCAAGTTTTCTTTGATCCACCACTTTCTAGTACCTACTTTGCAGCGTAGGGAGTTTTATAGATTGGTTGGGCAAAAACCAAAATTCCAAGGCTAAAAAACACTGTCATGCCCTGTGACTTTCTGTTTTTACGATTGATGTTTTATGTTGTTCTTCTTGTTAACATTGTATGTTGTTTTTCCCTGCCATTCCCCTGGGGCTAGACTGGCAGTTATCTATTTCCTTCTTGCCCTGGTTTCAACTATTGCAGATAACATTGTGAGGTAGGCAGGGGCTTAACTACAGGGGGGCAGTAACACTATTTGTATTTGCTGTATTAAAGCCTATATCCATGTAACAATTAACAAACTAATAATCGCGAAAGCCAACACAATTAAATGATTATTTCTCATTCATTGTGTTAAAATTGGCATGTGAAAACACAAATCGACTGCAAAGAGAACTACAGAAATTCTTTGAATGTGATCTTAATTCTGATCACTTTAACGAACATTTGTCAAAAATAACGCGCGCGTCTGAATGTTAGTTGTCTGCTTTCATATGAATTGTATGATCGTTTGCTCACTCAACGAACGTTCAATTAATCTGTTACTGGAAATGTTACTTTTTAATAGTGTAATTGTACATAGTTTAGTTAAAATGGTCATCTTGGGGGTGAATGGGACAGGAAACACCTTACTGTATATGGAATTCTAGGGTCCCATTCAATGTCTGCACTAGTGCCTTGGCACATGCTTTTTCCGGGTCACACCATGGTATGTGGTCTAGTCAGTTTTACCCATCTCGTAATACGATGCAACAACATCAACTGACTGTTATATCAGTTATTGACCCCCGGTCTCATGGTTAGGGCATATATTTGTATAGCAGTTTGTTGGTGCATGAATTCAGACCCCCCCCCCCCCACTAGGTACAACAGTTGTCCACATCCTGTGAGTAAAGGCCCCCACTTCACTTTATTGTATGTTGTGGCCAGTGGCTTAAATGAATGTGCTGGCGCCCTGGTGCTAATATTAAATGGGTTCCTGTCAAGGCTGTCTTTTACTCTTTTGGATTCAGCACACGAAGAATGAAAAAGCAGAGACAAATGGTACTTTCTTTCTGCCAATGATGCCAAGTGTGCACACATAAGATTAATAGGGTAGAGGAGCAGCAATGATGGGGCTACCCTGATCCCCTGCACCCTTTATAATTCTGATTGGGGCTTATTTATGTGGAGGCTGATTTAAGACTAGCGCCATGTATTAATAATCAAGAATGTGATACCGCGCTGCTCACAGAAACAATGTAATAATACAATGTGTTAAGGAAGGTGGAGCTCAACGTGTGGTATGTAGGATTCCAATCGCTACAAAGAAGTTAACAATTGTCATATATATATATATGGTTACACAGAGCTCTTAATAGTCCACCGTGATATAGGCAAATCCACACGTGTTCACACACTGGACAATCCGCCACCAATCACTCAACTCTTACCAGATGGCCAATATAAATCGGCAAAATTAAATCCTGGTCTCCCTTAGGTTCGCTCCAGATCATCAACACAGCCTCCAAGGGGTCAAATTTAGAACATAGGCTTATAAGGAAAAAAATCATCAACCTCCTAATCCAGAACCATGCTCAGAAAAGGGGACTCCGCATCAATGATTCAATAGTGGTAAAGAGTAAATTAACCATAAAAGAAAAAATAAAAGCAAATATAGTGCAGATTGTCTAAAAATATATCGATATTTTAATGGGTAAAATTGCACTGACAAGACATTCAATAAAAGTAGGCACAATTCAGGTACAGCTGCAATATCAATAGTAGCTCTCACCACGCAGACACCCGGGGACGGCATGTACTCAGATTGAAGTATAAAAGCTGATTATTCCAACGCGTTTCACCCTCATGGGGCTTTAACTAGGATAATCAGCTCAGAAGTCTAACTGTATTTATAGTAGTGTAATCAATAACGTGAGCAGCCGGATGCGGCTGCAGAACCCGGAAGTGATAGTAACATTAAACACGCTCCAATATCTAAAGCGTGATAAATACTCCACTAGCTAAAAGTGATAATCTACAACTATTCTTAAGCGTCTACCTATTAAAAGTGCGCAGGAATGACATGCCAACAAACGGCAAACTAAGAGGCCGATTCATCAATAGCGCCAGGTAGCGACAGATGAGCGACTGTAGCGTGATTTTTTCAGCGCCAGTCAGTATTCGCTGTGCTTGGCCGGCATTAGCTTGATGACAGCGACTCAGTCGGTGTGCGGTAATGTTGAATACGGGCTGGGGGGTCGCTGTTTCACAGGTTCAGCGTTGTATGTGAGTGCCTGACAACGAATGGCCAGAGCGAACGGCTAGCTTCATATTCATCAACAAATCACGCTCCGAATGTGCTGTCGCTGTCCATTCCTTGTTTAAACCCCAGAGCGCTGGCGGCGATGTGTATTAACTAGTTTTTAACCCCTAAACAACCATATTTTTTGAATGTAACATTATACATGTTTTTAGAATCATTTTGTTATATGAATACATTAATCTCAGACCTGTTAGATCAATTCTGCACATATTTTTTTTTTTTTTTTTTTGACTTAAAAATAAATCCTAACATTGCAGAAGTGTTCTCCGATTTTTTGACATTAAAAAAATATAAACAAAAAAAAATACCAATTAATTAGGATTAATTATAGATTGCTCCATTGAAATGCATTGGACATCGCCAGGGAGCGACAGCTCATACCTGGCGCTGTGAGGGAATTTGCAGCGGCGCTGTTCTGTACAGGCGGCTTCATGATGAATGCCGCGCTAGCCGTCGCTCTCGCCGGCGCTAGCCTCATTTTGCTTGATAAATGCGTCATTGTGACCGCCGCCGGGCGTACTTGAGTCGGTAGTCGCCGTTAGCTGCCGCTACCTGGCGCTCGTCGGACACTACCTGGCGCTATCGCTTGATGAATAAGGGCAATAGATATTGCCCAATTACCCGGAAACAGTAAGCTCGCGCCCCACAGGTTTTGGAACGCACGTGAAACCGGAAATATGTCATATAGCAAGTCCGCCGAATGGAACGCGGAAGCAGCCCACAATTCAAACATGGGCGATCCCCCATGCTCCGGAAATGACACACTCTGCGTCCCAGCCATGTATTGCCATTTGAGCGTCTATGTAGAGCGTCCGCTAGTGGGTGTGTGGCGCTATAACCTAGTTTAGCGGCTGGATAAGTGACGCTGTACTATCCTGTCCAGCATTGATAAATGTGATGTCTGGAGGGTGCTGTACAAGCACTCAATGCATATGTAGTGCCCTGAGGGAAAGAACTCCCATATTTAAGAAAATCAAACTCAAAACCAGCACCGCCGCTCTAAAACTGGGCGCTCAAGCGAGTCGAGCACCGGACGATATATGAAAAAATTCTGTTTCTCAACACATATACACCAGCACCACAGCGAAAACATATGGAATGACATTGTTTTACCACTGTGACAATGACACTACAATGGTAGATCTGCACATACAATCCTGCGTAAAAAAAAATAAAATATAACAACATTGGTTGCTGTGCAGGAGAGGTCACACAATAATTTGATCCTAAAGTTAAAAAAATAATTAATTAAAATGCTATTTATACACAAGCAAAAAAAACACCATTGAAATGTATGGGATAACGCTGCTGGGTGACAGGTGCTACATGGCCCTGCTGAATACAGCGCTGGCGCTTTACACTGAGCCACCGCTAGTAATACATTAGACACTACATGGCGTTATTAGAGTTGCTCAGCAGATTGACTTTCATAAATATGGTTTTCATATACTGCGCCCGGCGTTCACCTGGCGCTACGTGGTACTACGTGGCGTTAGCGTTTCTTAAATAATTCCTATAGTATCTATATCATTGGTGGGAAAGGGAAAATACATGAAAAAGTTAGGCTAGCAGGTTTAGTAGATCAAGCAGAAGGGAAAAAAGAAAGTCAGTAGTGTGTAGAAAAGTGAATAGGGTTTGTATTTGTAAGGTAGGTATAAAAGAGTAGGACATAGGGAATAAGAAAATATAGAGGGGGCCAGTGCTCATCATAGTGAAGTTTAAAGGATAGGAAATAAGAATTGAGAGGTAGAGAGGGTGTCCCTGCTGCCACCCCTTGTAATGTTGTAACCTTATATACATTAAAAGGCTTAAAGGAAAACTCCCTTTTGACAAGTTTTTGGTGTTTTAGCCTTTTTGTTTTCCTCTTTTGGAACATAAAACATGTGTTAGGATTGTGCCCCCATGATTTACTCCTCCGCATGCTGTTTGCAAGTTTCTTATATTCCGGTGGCTCTGTGTTGCTAAAGTGGGAGCGGCTTTCCTGGCTTTGAGTAAAACCCTCAGAATAATTTTCGACTACAAATCCAAGGAGCCTTCCACTGCAACAGGTGAGCTCATCAGAAGCTTTGGTTAGTTCAAGCTGCAGTAATGACCTCCCCAGGGGAGACCGCTGCCAGTAACCCTGTAGCTATTGGAACACAAGATTGTGATCTGGCCACCTGAAGCTGAATTAGCGCAGAAGGGGTTGAACCTGGGAGCTCTGCCATAGCCAGAGATGATTACCAAGCCAGAATCAAGTCTCTGCCAGGTTTTCCAAACACACCAGTTGTTATATGTTGCTAAGGTAAACAATAATGGAAACTTTCAAAAATGCCATCAATAGTGGAATTCCACAAAGTTTTATGAAAGTTGCGGGTTTGCGCGACTTTTGTACTTCCCCTGCTTCGCAGCATGTCCCGCGCATGTGTTAGCTTGTGGCGTACTGTGCAATAATTCACGCAGCAACAGAAAATCAACTAATTATTTTCTGGTTGTCTGCCAGGGTTTTGCTGCCAATATTGCCAATATTGCTGATAATAACATTGATCCCTACAGTATAGAGCATTTGCCAAGCCAAACTGCAGTTGACGTAAATCTGGAAAACATTGACATCGCCAGCCAAACATGCCACATTTTACTTGGCAAATGCAAAAAACCAGGCGAATTACCGGCACATGCTCGGCGAATGGTTTTGTGAATTCCCCCCCTAAACATATAGCAGAAAGTAAAGAGCACAATATACACACCCTATCCTGAGATCAATTGATCTGCTATGTTATCATCTGTTCTTCAACAGGCAGACATTACCTTGCTGGCTCCAGCATTCTTCTGCCTTTAGGCTACTTTCCCTCCTGGGCAATTTTGGGCCTATCAATGGTTACGTGCTGTCTGTAAATGTCCAGCATGGCACACTAATTAGTGATTGCAATCACGCTCTATTAAAGTGATATTGCTTGCAAATAGACTGGAAACGGCCGCACTCTCCTCCGCCGGCCACGCTACATTACTCCTTGCCTACCACAGGCATTCAACAGACTCTCTTACTCCTCTCACTAACCCTACCTCCATAAGCAGAGGCCATTAACCCCGGCACAGCTTCCCTCCATTAAGCACCTGCCGCATACAGTAGGAAAGCGACCATTAACCCCTGCACCGCCTCCACCTACAATAGCAAGCGCTTACTATAAATAGACAACAAAGTGGACCCTAACCTCCTCACAGCAATTCACTCATAAACGGTATCCATACCGTTTTTAGTCAGGGGCTACCGACTGACCAACTAAAGCACCTACATCTCCTTCAATAAATTATACAACCCCAGTCCACTCTCAAGTATACAAAACAACATCTTGTAATCAAACTTCCAGTCACACCTCTCAGCTACAACTAATTCTAGAAATAAGCACCTCATTTCCTACAATAAGAACACAGAAGACATCTGTACTCTAAAGAAGACCTACAATCAACAGGTGAGACCTAAAGTGCACCTACAACTACAAATGCACCCACGATTAATCTATTAAGGCGCCTGTACAAAGTGCCCCATAGTGCGTTTTTCACACTGGGCATTTTTCAATCTGTTTCACCATTAAGTTGGAGAGACAGAGAGACTAAAAAACCACCACTAAACCTGGAGTTTTTTGAGGAATAATCAACCAGAAGCAATAATACTGGTTGTTGCTGGCTTGATTAATTTGGTAGACATACCGCCCTCAAACATACCTAACTCTTTATTCCTTTCCAGCATTTACAACGGGAATTTTGAATGCATCACTAAAGACAAAGCTTTTTTCTTCCTAGAAAGGTTTATTTCAGAATTTTCAACTAACCACTCTTCCTTCCCCCAGCGCACCTACAAGTTCCACCTAAATTCCTGTGCACAGGAATAGGCGAATACTACCAAACCAAACTGGAAATCGGTATTGCATTAAAGCTAGCGATTCCCATAGGAATGGATTGGGGTGGGGTATTGTGGCCATGGTGACTACACTGAATGCTCTTATTTTACTGTAGGCTGTTGATGGCGGGGGGCAGCATATATGTAGGGGTCTAAATGTAAATAGTAACATGCCAGTTAGTTAATAAGAAACCCTTGTACATACAGTTAATAAGATTTTAACGCTTTAAGTGCCAGCCTACCTGGAGTTTTTGTCACCTTTTGTTGCCAGACTATTTTGCACTATTTTGCGCTCCCCATGTTCAAATGTGATTTTTGAAGGGATTTCCCAGGAAAATGATATATTGTTTTTTCAGCATAGTCCTGGCTTTAAAATGAAATGTCTTGTTTGTCATTTTTTAGGTGTATTGTCAATATTTTGGGGTTAAATATGTGCAAAAAAATAATCTATTTTTTACAATTTGTAGTGTTTTTTTGTAATAAAAAATGTAAGTTTGTCAATAAAATCTTATTGCATGTGAAATCCCAATTTCTCCTGGTTACAGCAGTACCACATTGGTAGACACCCTTTCCTGCCCAGGAGACTCCCCCAAACTGAAACAGCGCTTTAGGGGATTTTCAGATAAAATACAACTATGCTATGCAATATGCACACCTTTTCCAGAAAAACAACCCTTTACATTTGAAATACCCCCAACAAACTATATATTCTCTGGAAGTACACACTTCAAGCTTTCTAGATGTACCAGGCTTGTTGATGTGGCCATAGTTTTCTGGAAGTAATCCCTCAATGTATTCTTTGGTTGCAAAGAGTTTCCTTAAAAAAAGGATAAAAGAGCAGAATCAAAGCCACATTTTCCTAAAAAAACTATATACAAATAAGAAAAAACAAGTTTAATCTGAAAAAGCAACATCCCTCGAACAGAACGATACCCAGCATGCATAGCTACTGTCAAGGGAAGAGTTGCCAAACACCCCAAAGTAAAGAATGTGCTTAACGGTAATTTTACTTGAAAATTTCAGCTCTGCAGACGGGGAGGCCGATTCATTAATAGCGCCAGGTAGCGACAGGTGAGCGCCAGTAGTGTGATTTTCACAGCGCCCGCTAGTATTCGCTGTGCTTGGCCGTTGTTCGCTTGTTGACAGCGACTCAGTCGGTGTGCGGTAATGTTGAATACGGGGTTAGGAGTCGCTGTTTCACAGGTTCCGCGCTGTATGGGTGCGCCTGACAGCGAATGGCCAAAGCGAACGGCTCCCAGCATATTCATTAACAAATTACGCTCAAAAAATTCTCGCGCTGTGAAATGGTTGTTTAAACCCCAGAGCGCTGGCGGCGATGGCTTAAAAGTAGTTTTTAACCCCCAAACAACCATATTTTTTTATTATAAAATTAAACAAGTTTTTCTAAACATTTTGTAATATGAATACATTAATATCAGACCTGTAATATCAATTCTGCACAAATTTTTTTTTTTTTTTTTTAACCTTAAAAAAAAAAAAATAACATTGCCGAAGTGGTCACAGAATTTTTGACATTTAAAACAATAAAAAAAAAAACATTAATATCAATGAATTATGAATATTTAAAGATTGCTCCATTGAAATGCATTGGAGAGCGCCAGGTAGCGAGAGGTCATACCTGGCGCTGTGATGGGATTAGCAGCGGCGATGTTCGTTGCAGTCCGCTACATGATGAATCCCGCGCTAGTTGACTCTCTCGCCGGCTCTAGCCTCATTTAGCGTGATAAATGCGTGATTGTGTCCACCGCCTGGCGTTCTGGAGTCGGTAGCCGCCGATAACTGGCGCTAGAGAGACACTACCTGGCGCTATCCCTTGATAAATAAGGCCGAAAGTGCGCACCTTGCGATTTTCAAGCAAAACAACCCTTTACATTTGGAATATCCCCCATAAAACATATATTCCCCGAAAGTACACATGTTAAGCTTTCTAAACGTACCCAGCTTGTTGTAGTGGGCTCATCTTTCTGGAATTAATCCCTCAAAGAATTCTTTGCGCAGGGTTTCCCTAAAAAATGTATAAAAAAGCTGAATAAAAAAACACCTTTTCCTAAAATATAAATATGCAAACAAGAAAAACATGCTAAGTCTGAAAGCGCAAGGTCCCCCGAACAGAACAATACCCAACATGCATAGCTACTTTTAACCCTTTTAATTGCCAGCATACTTGAGATTTTGTCACCCTCTGTTGACAGGTCATTTTTCCCCATTTTGCGCCATTTTTGCTGGAATTTTCAGGAAAATTATATTTAGGCTTTAACATGAAATGTCTTGTTTGTAAATTTTATTTTGTTTTTTACAATATTATTATGTAAAAGAAAAAAATAAATAAACATTTTTTTAGAAAATTTACTCCTTTATTTTAAATAAAAAATGTATTTTATTAAGGAAAACCATATTGCATGTGATAGCCCCATTTCTACCGATTAGAACGGTACCACATATTTATCAGTAGCCCCCCGTTACTGCCCAGGAGACCCCCCGAACTGAAACAAGTACTTTATAACATTTACAAATAAAATACAACTACCATCCACACTACAAAGGGTTAAATCGAGAAAAAAATGACATAGAGTCCCCCCTCCCGGGGGGACCCCATTTTTGGGGGGATTTTTAAGGGTTAAAAACCCTTAAAAATCCAAAAAAATTTACATGGGGTCCCCCTTACCCAAAGTAACCAGCCCGGGACCAGCTATGAAGGGCTTGTAGAAACAGGGCGCAGGGGCCAGCTTTTGTGAGCAGATGCTCACTGACAGATGCCGGTGCTCGGTGTAGTATAGGATGAGCGGGATTACGTCATCCCACTCCTCCCACAATGGGCGGGGCTAGGGGGCGGTGTCCATCGCCGCCATTAAAAGAGGTGAGAACCCGGAAGAGGGTCCTCACCTGAAGCCTGCGCAGCCCAGGGGGGGGGGATCGGACCCCCCCCTTGGTGAAGAGGAGACCCGGACAGAAGGATCGGGCACGGAGGTGAGTAAATGACAGTTTTGTTTTTTTTTTTTACAGCTGAACTGTCAGTGCTGGAAACGGGGGGGGGGGCACCGGTTTCGGGCCCCCTCCTGAAGACGGAGGACCACGGGGGAGGGATCGGATGCCAAGCTTCACATGGATACCAGAGGTAAGTGTTTTTTTTTCTATTTTTTAACTATTAGGGGGAAACGCCAGGCACGTAGTTTCTACGTGCTTGGCACTTAACGGTAGGTGAAGCAACCACGTAGAAACTACGTGTTTGGCATTTAAAGGGTTAAAGTGGACCAATACCCTGCCGTTTTTTTTTCCCTTAAAAAATAATGGACAACATGCCCCAGGACCCCTTAATGATAGTTTTAAAAAAAAACGTACCTCCGGTGCTCCTGTGCGGCGTCGCATCATTTTGTTGGTCGCGCCGCCATCTTGGATTTGCTTCTCTGTGGAAGAGATCGTTTCCTTTACCAAAGACCTCTTCCTTTAGCAAATCTCGCGCATGTGCAGTAGGTATGTGAAGCGGCGCTTGCATCCAGAGCGAGCAGTGCTTTACTGTACCTAATGCGGCGCTACTTTTTACTGTGCTGACATTCCGCAATCTCTGAAGACAGAAGAGGAAGTAAGTCTCTCTTCATGTTTGTTTGATTAAAGGCTACTTGTTTTTGTGGTTTCCTAAAATCCTTTTATGGTTTCTAGTCATGAAAGTGTATAGATTGTAGTACCCTAATTAGACTCAAGATGGCAGCAGTAAGGCCATAGACAATCATTGGGTCATAGACTTGAATGGAGACTGTTCTAGAACAGGGGTGGGCAATTATTTTTTCCATGGGGCCACATGAGAAACTAAAAATATTGTGGAGGGACGCTGAGCTATGGGTGTCTAAGCAACGTCTAAGCTCAGCGGCTCCAAGCACGCTGGCGGCCGCATCTCGCGCTTCCCTCTAACAGGGAGCGTGCCCGCACCGGCCATTCACAAATGGCCGACATGGGTACGCGCCCTGCTAAAGGGATAGCGGGGATGCGGCCGCAGCCCGCGCATGCTTCGTTGGACCGGGAAAGAAGGTGAGTTCATGGATGACCTGGGGGGTTTCACACCACGGGGCATCCCCATTTTGGAGGGGGGATGGGCCTGTGTACAGTGCGGGAGGCGCCCATCCCTCTTCGCAGTAGGTTGATGTCTCCTGCACTATACACAGACAATTACTTAAGTTAAGCAGCAGCTGATCGGCTGAGGAAGGGAGAACGCGCCAGACCCGACGAGCCGATGAGCGGCCGTATACTGCCCTTTGAGAGGCTCTTACCGACCCGGGTTGAGCTGGCCGGTAAGAGCCTCTCAAAGGGCCGTATACGGCCCGCAGGCCGTAAAGTTCCTGGGTCTGTTCTAGAAGGTAAGATGGAAAGTTAATAACCAGAGCAGCATGCATACACATAGTAACAACCAGAAGTATAGTGATTGGTTGGAAGGTCTTAGGGGACATCACATGTTTGGCATGTGTACGAACATGTGATGAAAGGTTCTAGGAGGAAGCTAGAGGGTAAATATAGGAGAGAGACCCTGTACTGTGTTCTAGATCACAGTTCTAAGCCATTGTTGAGGAGCAGATGTAAGACCAGTCCCTGTCAGAGAGTGTGGGAAATCCAGCCTGACAGCAGTGGCCACTGATAGGAACTCTGATCTGATCTGGGAGTAAGGCCAGCAGGGTCATCCTTGGTAGTGGATGCAACAGGAGGGAACATACCTTTAAGGATGTTTGACCCTGTGCCATGTCTTGATGTCAGCCTTTGGAATGAATAAAGGAACTCTGCTTTTATCTATTGGAAGGTCTATCATCTTTGAGAGCTGCACAGTGGGTACTAACATTCCCTGTGGTAGAACCCCAGAACCCCACCCACACAGACACACTTGGAGCATCCTTGGCCTAGAAGAACATGCTCCCTGCCATCCTCACCAAGTACCAGGTGCATGAGGTCTACATATATCTGCTGAAAGTGGACCAACTCCTGTGTGGGTGTTGGTAACTTCACTAAATGACAGGCTGGGGGGGTCGCATCCAGAATGCTGGACCGCCCCCCCCCCCCCGTGCATATCCCCAAAGAATGCCCATAAAGATTATATTAACCTTGTACCTCTTATGATTGGCCGCTCATGGATCTGCAAACAGGAAGCACTGCTGGGTTTCCCCAATTTGTCAGTTATGTCAGTTGAATCCAGGCAGCAGCACGGCTGAGATTCTGGGAAAGGAAGCTCCAAAATGGCTGCTACCACTAGAAAATCAGTAAGGCAGCGTTTCAGCTTTGAGTGGATGCAGGAGCAAATGTAAGTGCTGACAATGCTTCAGTATCATGCATGCAGATGGGGCAAGAGAGTTTTGGGGAGTTTTCTTTTCCAACTGTACCAGGCTGTTTTAGTGAATAATGTTTGGTAATTTGTACTTAAAGGTGGAACTGTAATAATAAAAATAAAAGCCAAAAGATGCTTTAAAAATGTTAATGACTACATGACTGAACAGCTGAGAGGTTTAAAAAACTAAAGTGTAATCAGACACTGTTAAAGAGGTACTGAAGTCAGACACTTCCTCATCCCCTCGTATGGCTGCCAAACATGTGACCTCTTGTACCTATTCAGATTTCACATGCAGGTCCAGCTAGCAAACCCACATGGTCACTTCGCTGACCACCACCCCACCTGCACAGCGCACTGGCTCAACCTCGAGGCTGTACCCAGGAGAATTGTGGTATACATACATCTTCCAGGTGCAACAAGATGGCGCATGATCCTAGAGAACCAGCGACCCAGAAAGGAAGCTTATGTCATCACCTTCTATCCCCAGCCCATAAATAGCCTGTGTTTCTTTCTTTACTAAGGCCTTTGCTCAATATTCCTAACAACACGAACCAGATGAAGTCCGAGCAGCTACGCCCCCTGGTGCTTTCCAGCAATGATACATTCAGTTATAGTACACACAGCTCAGCATTGGGGGGGTCAGCCTTATTGGTTATAATAACTGCCATTATGGGCTTAATTTATTAAGCACTAGAGATGGGCAAACCCAAACAGCAAAGTTCAGTGTCCAGCCCGAATGTGGAAAAGCTGGTTGAAAAGCTGCTGAGCAACCCATCAACCAGCTTCACCTAAGGTTGCAGCAGCATGTAGCTGCTGTGACTCACCTCTGCCCGATCCTCTCCCTGACAGCGTAGCGCAGCGGTGGCAGCAGCATCTGAAACTGGCCACAGCCGGGGGTACAAAAAGATGGCCATTGGCTCCCACGAGTAAGGACACTTCTAGTGCTGGCACTAAAATTGTCCTCACTCATGGGAGCCGGTGAACATCTTTCTGCAGCCCTGGCTGGTACAGCTTTTAAATGCTGCTGCCGCTCCACCACGCTGCCGGGATGAAGATCAGGCAGGGGTCAATTAAGGCAGCATGCTTCTGCTGCACACTCTGCCCCACTCCCCCCACCACAGCCACCCCCAATCCCGAAGATTTATTCAAAGTTCGCCCAAACTTGCCAAACCTGAACTTTGGGGGTTTAGTGGGGGTTAGAGTGGTGAAAAATATAATTTTGAATTTTCTTTTTACATTGGTGCTTGTTGCAGCATTGCAAGAATTGCATTTACTAGCAGCTTTGCAGCAACATGCAGAAAAAATAAATTGCTGTATATTTAGCACTACTCTAGTTTGCACCAATGTGGCGAATTTTGGCAGATTGTGCTTGATAAATCAAGCACTCTGTGACAGCTTAGTTGTAACTGGAGTAATTTGCATATGGCTGCCATTTGGACATCATACTGCTCCCTGTTAGTGTTTTTAGGAAAATTGGGCAAATACTTTTGTAAAAAAAAAAACAAACAAAAAAACACAGGCTGTTTTGGGGCACTGGGATGGCTAGAAGGTGATGACATATACTTCCTATCTGTATATAGAATCAATTTAAGTATGCAAGTAATGTTTGCAGCCTGTATGTGTTAAAGATTTGATTTAAATGGGCACCACAGAATGGTATGTGAGAGAAAATGATGACAGTCCAGTATAATTCTCTATTACACATATGCCATCTTTTTTATTAGGCAGCAAACAGGAACTTGGACATAAGAGTTTTTGTATATGGCTTGTATTATAGCCCTACACTGAAGCTGCCTCTAGCAATTGGTGCATGGTATATTGATCCGAGAAAAAGCTGAAGGTAAATTGTTTTTATGCAATCATACGACCTTACTAAAGAACTGGGACACTAAACACCCCCTTCTTTCCACTTTGTAGAAATACTGACCTTTCTCCTTCTTTGCCTCATTGGGGATTGAAACTCATAGAACAACAGTCCCTCCTACAGGGACAGACTTCATTTTGCGGCCACTTTTTCAATGGCCGCAAGGCCATTTTAAGGGCACTATGTTTCTTCCCAATTACATAGTGTGAAAGAATGACACATTTTGCTGGAGCTTTGACAGCATGATGCACTGTTGTGTATTACAAACTAGCCACTTAGGAAAGAAATATTTTGGTGCACCACAAAACAGAAAGTGGTCATGTTGCAAAGGTGGAGGTGGAAACAATCCCCCAACCTCAACTTTCTTGGTTAATTTCAAGAAAATTATATGTGTCAACCCAAGATTAACTTCCAGCTTTAGCCCAGACAAAAAAAAAATCTTCAAAAGCTCTTGTAGCTATTCTTTGGCATATTGGTTGCTTACTCATAAGAGTTTAAGTATCCTCTTTTTCTGAAGTTCAAAACCTGGCACAATAAGTCAGAGCTGTTATAAGAATAACATAGTGTGTAATAAAATATGTGATGACAGTGACAAGCCTGACATTTAGGGCCTTTAGACAACGGTGCAAATTTGAGAAGTCAAAAATACAATAAAATATTTTTTTTCACACTTGCACATGTTGCTGCACTACAAGAAGCACATTTACTAAAACATAAGCAGTGCAGCAACATGCTTGAAATGTATAAATCATATTTTTTACTACTCTAATTTGCACTGAAATGGCACTGTCTGGCAGAAGTGCTTGATGAATCAGACCCTCAATCCTGTCCCATTCTGCTAAACTGATTGGGGTACGGGATGAAAAAAAATGGCTAATCCTGCAAACCCAGATATCTCGGCCATTTCTGCTTTTTAAAAAAGTTTAGGACAGTGCCAAATGTAGCCCGACACAATGGTGTAACAATTACCTTTGCCTGCTTTATCACTTTAATATATAATTAATATATAACATTTGAGTAGGTCCCACCTGCAATTTACTGTACCATTAGTTAAAGTTTGAGTGAATACACTCGGAGCCACAATCAGTAAGACAGAGTGCACATCCCAGCAACAACAGCACCAACAGCTATAGTCAGAGGGAACAAACTATTGTACTGAGATTTAAAGCTAAATTTGACATCACAAAATGGCAACTTTCACTTTCCCTGCATCCCAAGTGCTGACAAAACTCTGGTTGGGTTAAGGAGCTTTTATACAGGCCGTCCCCAGAAGGGCAGAGAAGTGTTTGAACCTTTTTTGTAAAAAAAACAAAAAACAAAACAAAAAACAGGGAGCAGTGTCTGAAAAGTGTAACAAGACAAATGTAACAAAATAAAGATACATTATATATACACAATCCACAAGCTGCCAAGCATCATGATTGTCTGATACAATATACAGCTCCAAGTTCACACTCTGGATATTACAATCCACTGCAGAAGAAATACTTGTAAAAATAAAAGACTATGAACATTTATTTACAATGGCACCCTCTGATCCAATTAGGGTTAAAAAGGGGCTATATACAGGGATACTACAAAGTCTCTATTGCAAGGGTAGACTATCTCCCCACATACACTATGGCCATCACTTACTATGCCCGATTAGGGGATGAGAATAAGAAATATGGTCTGAGATCTACTTTGCCATTAAGGCCCAATGTGGCCACATACTCACTTAATTGCATGATCCTGTGCTGTTCAAATGTGACCACGAGTAGCCGCATCCCCATCCTTCCTCTATGCGTGCCCCCCTGACAGACCAGCCGAGAGTGCGGATACCGCTGCAGAGAAAAGCTCCTCTGATGTTGCGTTTGAACAGTGTAGGATCCCAAAATTAAGGTTTTGGATTGTGGGGCATCCCTAATCAATATGCCCCCTAGGATGCATTCTAATGGACTGAATTCTGTGATTTTGACTATCCATCACTCCAAGCCTTTAAAAGTGCCCTGAAAACTCTTCAGACAAGCATATAACCTGGCTTAAGCAATTCCTATAACCTTCAAATGGCACATGCAGCCCAACTCAAGCTCTACCACTTTAAATCCCTTTCGTATCCATCCTTTAGACTGTTAGTTTGCAAGGGTAGGGCTCTCCTTCCTATTGTCTCCTGTGCTCACAACACTTGGTTTAAACCCTGTGGCATCTAATTTTGTATTGTTCCCTGTACTATATGTTTTACCTTGTCTGTAACCATACCTTGTAAAGCACTATGTAAGATGATCGCACTATATAAATAAACATTAATAATAATTCCTATTTGATGTCATCTACCCCCTGCCATGTCCTCTCCCCTTTGCCATTGTCATTTACCCCTTGCCACTGTCATTCACCCCTTACCTTGTCCGCTACTCCCTGCCACTGTCATCTACTCCCTGCCGTGCACTCTATCCCCTACTGTGTCCTCTATTCCCTGCTGCTGTCATCTACTCCTACTGTGTCCTCTAACTCCTGCCACTGTCATCTACCCCCTGCTGCTGTCCTCTACTCCCTGACGCTGCCTCTACCCTTTGCCACTGTCCTCCACAACTTACCTAACCCCTCCACCGCCCGCCGCTGTTCTCTACCACTTACCTAACCCCTCCACCGCCCGCCGCTGTTCTCTACCACTTACCTAACCTCTCTGCCCCCGCCACTGTCCTCTACCACTCACATAACCCCCACCCCCTGCTGCTGTCCTCTAACACTTACCTAACCCCTCCAGCCCCTGCCGCTTTCTTCCTCTATTTACCTAACCTATTACTAATGCCTCAACCTCCTGCTGCTGTACTCTACCACTCCCCAAACCGCTTCAACCAGTGCCCAGTGGAGTGTTCTCCACTGCTTACCTAACCCTCCACCCACCGCCACTGTTCTCTACTGCTCACCTAAGCCCGTCACCCCTTGTCACTGTCCTTTACCACTTACCTAGCCAATTCACTCCCTTCCACTGTCCTTTTCCACTCACCTAACCCCTCCTCTAACCCCTAAGTCCCTCTTCAAACAAAGCACCAGGAGAAATAGGTAAATGCGGGTGCTGGTCCCAGTTTTACTGAAGTCCTATGTGACTACAAGCTTTTGGACAATGCCATTCATCAGGTGTTCTGCTCACAGGAAGCAGAAGAGGGAGGGTTAATGAGATACAATCACCAGGATTTTCACTATACTTGATATTTGCCTCTAGCTAATGGGACATCCCAGTATAATAATAAAAAAAACATGGCCCTTCCTCCAGATTACCAGACTGGTGCACCAGGCATAGCCCAGGGTCAAAAAGCCGAACAGCCCTGGCAACTTACCAGCCCCAAGGCCTTTGACCAAGTTTAAGTGCTTTTCCTGAGGTATCGGCTTTAATATTTTATTAATATTTTATTAAAACAGGTTAAATATAAGGTTAATTCTGCATATCTTTTCAATATATCCAGTCCAGGTCGTCCCAGAAGTAATGACAGTTGGGTAATCCACCGCTAGGTGGTGCCTGACTGCAGGATCAAAAGCTGTTGCCCCTCCCGGCCTCCTAAAAAACAGGTGTCTCTCTATGATTTCCCAGTGTTCTTCCTGCAGTCTGCTGCATAAGGATCGTATGGATACTCTCTCCTGGATATTGCAGTTGAGCGGGCCTCCTAGCCCATCAGCCGCTGCATCCTTATTGCCACCGTTCCCGTGGACCCACTACTGCCTCCCAGCTTTGGCTGACCAGGACGGTGGAGGTAGGGTGAACGCCGGGGTCAGGCGTTGGCAGAGCTAGGCTCTGGGCCGCAGACCCTGCCCAAAGGGTAGCCGCCCATAGGCTGATGGTGAGCCTATATAGGGGGGAGAGGAACCACTATATGCCCACGGGGCTTATGCCCTCCCTGCCCCACAAGCTTTATTGTGCTGGTGTTTATTGATGGACTTGCTGTCCCTTGCGTGCTGGTGTTTTTTTTTTTTACTGACTTTTTACCTCACATATTTACCCTCCTGTGTTTTTTACTGACTTTTTACCTCACGTATTTACCCTCCTGTGTTTTTTACTGACTTTTTACCTCACATATTTACCCTCCTGTGTTTTTTACTCATTTTTTACCTCAGATATTCACCCTCGTCGCTCCGCTCTCTCCCCTCTCCTTCATGCTGCCGCGCTGTGAGGGGGGGGGACGCCGGGCGTCCGCTGCACGGGCTGGAGCATGTCTGGGGCTGTGGGCCCCGCCGCCGGGTGCGCGCGTGCTGCCGGCCGGCCCGAGCTGTGCGAGGGCGCCGGGCTGGCGATTCTGCTGAGCTCCTCCGTGGGCCACCTAAGGTTGTGGGGCCCTCCGCCATCTTGGGGGCGGGTGCACTTTTCGCGCCGTGGGGCGGGGCTCCTCGAGGAACGTGTGCTGCTGGCTGATCCGCGCCATCTTCTCCTCCTGCACGCTGCTGTCGTCTCTGACGGCCCTTTGGGCGGTTTCGTGAGTCCCTCTTGACATATTGTCTTTTATGCGCTGGGCATGTGCTGTGGGATGCTTATATGTTGTTCACTTTGTGTCTTCCAGGTGGGCCCCTTGATATTAAGGGTTGTGGTTCCTCTCGGCCTCCAGCCACCCCCCGCTCCCTCCCCCTCTCTCTCCAAGCCCTCTCCCTGTAAAGAGGGATCACTTAAGAGGGATCATTTCTTGCGGGCTGGCCAGGTCGGGTGGTTAGTGCCTTGTACCTGTTAACATAACTCAAATCACCATAATAGAGGTTTCTGGGGATAGTGAGCTTGGGACCCCATCTGGGCGGGTGAAGCTCTGCCCCATTTGCGGTGCTAGCCCCCTTTAGAACACTTCACAGGGAGAAATCCATATTAGCTGAATTCCTCCCTGCTTGTGCTCATGTATCTGCAGATATATGCAACCAAATCTCTGTCTTTCCACATAGCTAGACATGTTTGTTGCTTGATATTTAGTTGATGAGAGGGTTAAACTGGGCGGTCAATTAGTTCCCAGGCCCTGAATAATAATGTTGATAATTTTGTATAAATAGTGATTGAGCTGCTCCCACCCCCCTTTGTTCATTTGAATTGCCATGAGCACAAGCAGGGAGGAATTCAGCTAATATGGATTTCTCCCTGTGAAGTGTTCTAAAGGGAGGCTGGCTACTTCCCAGGTGAGTAGCTCTCAGATATTTGTCTGCATTGCATGTCCCAACTTTGGGAAATCAGAATTAAGAGTAGGGACCACACTAAACACAGAGTGCCTTGCCGGGGCAGTGTGGCTTCCACATGTATCTGCAGATATATGCAACCAAATCTCTGTCTTTCCACATAGCTAGACATGTTTGTTGCTTGATATTTAGTTGATGAGAGGGTTAAACTGGGCGGTAAATTAGTTCCCAGGCCCTGAATAATAATGTTGATAATTTTGTATAAATAGTGATTGAGCTGCTCCCACCCCCCTTTGTTCATGTGATTTGTCCCGTGCCTCGACAGGAACGGGGTCAGGGCTTTTACTCAAATCTGTTCACGGTGCCCAGGAAGGACGGAACGCTGAGACCCATCCTGGACCTAAAGGGTCTCAACAGGTTTGTGAGTCAGACATTTCCGCATGGAGATCTTACGGTCCGCAGTGAGCTCGCTTCGACCTGGCGACTTCTTGACCACGGGGACATCAAGGATCTTTATCTGCACATCCCTATATTCCAGGGGCATCAGAAGTTCCTGAGGTTTGCGCTGGAGGATCAGCACTACCAGTTTGTGGCGTTGCCATTCGGGATATCCTCAGCCCCCCGTGTGTTCACCAAGGTGCTGGCGGGCATCAGGCTATCCTGAGTATCCAGGGCATTCGCGTGCTGCCTTATCTGTACATTTTACTGATTGCAGCTCAGCCTCTTCTTCAGGCCTAAAGCGACACCCGGACCATGTTGTCCACTCTCGAGGATTTCGGTTGGGTAGTCAATTATCCTAAGTCTTCAATCACTCCCTCGATGGTGGGGTCTTTTCTGGGCATGACGTTGGACACCTCTCTGGCCAGGATATTCCTGCCACAGCAGAAGGTGGTGGGTCTTCAGACGCAGGTGCAGGCCTTGCTGTCTTATCAGCAACCGTCTGTCTGTCTGGGGATGAAACTGCGGGTCTGATGGTGTCATGCTTCGAGGCAGTGCCCTTTGCTCATTTCCACTTGAGACCTCTTCAGTTGAATCTGTTGACCGGTTGGGATCGGACGCGGGAGTCACTGGAACGGGAGTCTCCCCCGGCCAGGCAGTCCCTTTTGTGGGGGCTGGACTCCAGAAATCTGCTGGTAGGCAAATCATTTCTGCCTCCACGTTGGGAGATTGTTACCACGGACGCCAGCCTGACCGGTTGGGGAGGCGTTTGGCTGACTCAGAAGATCCAGGGTCAGTACCTATAAATATCTTGGAGTTGAGAGTGATCCGGTGGTGCTTCTTCACTTGACTCCCCATCTAAGGGGTCGTGCGAATCAGGTTCGCTCGGACAATCAGACGGCGGTCGCCTACATAAATCACCGAGGCGGGACTCGGAGCAAGCGAGCCAGATGCTGACTTGGGCAGTGGAGAATGTTCCCTGCATCTCGGCGGTTTATATTCCTGGGATAGAGACCCAGGAGGCAGACTCCCTGAGCAGGAGCGCCTCGCGCCTGGGGGAATGGTCTCTCAGCAACAAGATTTTTCACGCTCTTGTCTCTGCTGGGGTTTAGCTGGGCGTGGACCTATTTGCGTCCAGACACAATCACAAGCTCTTGAGATTCGTCTCCCTGTCGAGAGATAGCTCTGGCCAAGATAGCCCAGGAGGGGGTACCAACCATCCTGGTGGCTCCTCGCTGGCCGAGGCGGAGTTGGTTCACAGGGTTCATCTCTAGGATTTTGGAGTTTTTTACAACACGGCTTAGACTTGGGTCTCCAGCTGAGCACCCTCAAGGGCCAGGTCTCAGTCTTAGCCATATTCTTCCAGAGATCCATTGCCAATCATAGACTGATCAAGACCTTCTTCCAAGGGGTTACCCATGTACGCCCACCGTGTAAGCCTGTATTACCAGTGTGGGACTTGAATCTGATACTTTCTGCTCTCCAGGGTCCCCCCTTTGAGCCCTTGTGCGATGCTGCATTGTCCCTTATTTTGCCCTAAAGGTGGTATTTTTGGTACCTATCACCTCGGTGCGTCGCGTGTCAGAGCTGGCCGCGATTGGTGTGAAGCCTCCTTACTTTGGACGGCATAGGGATAAGGTGGTGTTTCGCTTAAACCTGATTTTTTGCTTAAGGTCGTGTCTCGTTTTCACCTTAATGAGGAAATTGTATTGCCTTCCTTGTGTTCAGCTCCAACTAACTCTAAGGAAAGGACCCTCCATTCCCTGGATGTGGTCAGAGCCATTAGGTAGTCCACTCTCAGTAAGTGGATCAGACAGGCGGTGGTGCAAGCATATTCTGCCAAGGGGAAGGAACCCCCTTTTTCGTGTTACAGCTCATTCTACTAGAGCTATTGGTGCTCCCTGGGCTTTTCAGCACCAGGTCTCTGTTGAACAAGTTTGTAAGGCTGCCACTTGATCTTCAGTTCATACCTTTACAACGTTTTTACATGGTTGATGTCAGGGCCTCAGATGAAGCTGTCTTTGGCCAAAAAGTGCTTCAGGCGGTAGTGAAATGAACTACATGCTGTTTCGTACTGGGGATCCTACCCTAATGGACACTGCTTTTGGATGTCCCAACTGTCATTACTTCTGGGACGACCTGGACTGGATATAGTGAAAAATACAATTCTGTGAAACTCACCTGTAGAATTGTTTTTGAATATATCCAGTCCAGGTCGTCCCACCCCGCCCTTATTCATTATATCTGGATTGCCTGTTATGGTGATTACCATTTTTATATTGGACCGTTGTCCTTAGTTTGATGGAGAGAGTACATGCTGAAGCTATGTGAAGTAACATGGTTTCATGGCCTCCCGGCCTGTCTCTTTTCTTGCTGCAGTTTAATCACTGGGGAATCATAGAGAGACACCTGTTTTATAGGAGGCCGGGAGGGGCGACAGCTTTTGATCCTGCAGTCAGGCGCCACCTAGCGGTGGATTACCCAGCTGTCATTACTTCTGGGACGACCTGGACTGGATATATTTAAAAACAATTCTACAGGTGAGTTTCACAGAATTGTATTTTTACACTGATAAAAAACATGGCAGTTGCTGACCTGTCATTTTGGGGTAAAACAACCATATGGGAATGTGTTGAGAATTTTTTACACCTGCTCGGGGCAGCTGTAAATAATTTGTTCAAAAGAGTAGTAAAAACTTAGTCAAAACTAAACAGCAACAGACTAATTTATTTTTACAAACTTTGTTGAATCGAGCCCATTGTATCAAGATTTTAATTGTTTTACATTTTATAATTCCCACAATGTAATAGAAGCTGATATAGAATATGGATTTAAAACTGAAACACTGGTTTATACTTCCCAGTTTCAAAAACTGAAGAGGATGTCCTGTGATCTCACTTTTTTTAAAATTCCAAGAGCTAAAAACAGGATGCTTGGGTTTGTGCTGACCACACTAAATCATCAACCATTTCTGCTTTTGCATATCATGCATGATTACGTACTTCTGTATCAGTATTCTAACAAACACATATTTTAGGTAATCCTAAGACTTTTTAATTAGCCATATTAAGTCAGGTAACTAGTAACTAGCTGAAGAGTAGAACATTGAGAAATGCTCCCTTTTAAGTACCCCAGCCTTCCCTCACCACACATTGCAGCCATTTGGATCTTAAAAGAAGAATGCAGATATTGTAAACACTAAATCATGTGCACACCACTACACATCGGGCTCACTTATGTGAATAAATATATCATTGAAATAAAATAATGAAATGGACAGAGTCAACTGATCTTATAATGTCAATGTTTTTTTTTAATAAACTCGGTTCCTGGAACTGGGCGCATCTACAAAGGGCAAAACATTTTCTTTGTTGTATGGTCTCTGGAGCTGGATGACTGCAGAGTGGGTGAAAGTCTAGTATTTGTTTTGCCATAGTAGCATCTCTATAGCTGGCTTCAAGGAGGATGCCTGTGGAAAGTTTCTTTTACCTGGAGATAGTGGATGGCTCTGCAGAGGGGGTCATTTTGAGGGTGGCTTTACAGAGGGGAAATGTGGAGAGTTTGTTCTATCTTGGGATGGTCCATGGAGTTTGTGGCACTGTAGGGGGGGATTTAAAACGGACCTTCACCCTGAATAAGAGCAAATCACAGATTGCTCACATTAAAAAATCAAAAAAATTAAACATCCAAGATGGCGGCACATGGAGCATGCAAACATGAAGTCTCTTCTGACTGTGTCGCTCTGCATTCTGGAATTGTTGTCCTTTCCCTGACCCCAGTTCTGCTCTGTCTGTGCAAAGCACAGCTATAACCCAACCCCCTGTACTTTATCCTGCTCTCCTCTCCTCAGTATGTGGGATGGCAGCGCCCGTATCCTAGAGTCCTGATCAGAGCTGCAGCCAGGTGAGGGAAAGAATAATAAGTAAGTGACTAAACACGTAAAATATATTATTTTAGATGCTGGGGAATAGTTTTTTAAAGGGTTTGGACTTTTCATTAAATCATGCTGAAGGTCCGGTTTAAGTCTTGTTAAGGGTTTATTTTACCTTACCTGACTCTCAGGCCAATGCTGCTCCCCTGGGGCTCCAGATTCCTTGGCATCAAAACCTTTCCGAAATGAAAACCCCAGCTCCATGCGTGTTTGGCCAGTCAAGTAAATAAGCTGTGGGAATATGTGCGGACTGGGGTGCGGCTCTGTGTAAATTCCAGTGGTGGCTGCACAGAGACCGGGAGAGCGCAGCTGGTCTGATGATAAGGTAAGGGTTTTTTTTCTTTTGTTCATTGCTGAGATAGGGTGGCAGGACGGCTGGTTAATTTTTTAATTAAATTAACTTTAATGGAGCTGGGTGATTGTACAAAGGGGCAATGTGAAGTTTGTATTACCTTGAGGTGGTCCATGGTGCTGGTGGCTCTGCAGAGTCCATGGATCTGGTGGCTCTGCAGAGGGGTAAGTTTTGAGTATTTGTTTTTCCTTGGAATGGTCAATGGAGCTGAATGACCCTGATGAGGGGAAAATGTGCATGCTTTGTATTCTTTCTTTTCCTTGGGATGGTCTATGTAGTTGGATGGCTCTGCAACAGGGGGATGTTTATTGTGGAGATGATTGGCCTTGGCCTATGATGGAAAGAAAGCAAACTAATCAAGCCACCTAATGTCATTTGGATAAGAATTCTTACCTTGAGATGGTCTCTGGAGCTGAGTGGCTCTACAGAGGGGAAAATGTTGAGAATATGTTTTACATTGTAATAGTCCATTGAACAGGGTGGCATTGCAGAGAGGTGATGTTGAAGGGTTTTGTTTTACCTTGGGGTAGTTTCTAGATCCAGTTGCCTTCACTGAGGGGGCATGTGGAGGGTTTGTCCTATTTTTAAATGGTCTCTACAGAGGGAGGGCTGTTAAAAGTTTTCTTGCCTTGGAATTTTATATGGAACTGGGTGGCTCTGCTGAGAGAGGGACTTGTTAATGCTTTGTTTTATCTTGGATTGGTCAATTGAGCTTGTGGCTGTACAGAAGGGGGTCTTTGTTTTATCTATGGAGCTACTTATTCAAATTCAAACAGTGGAGTGGTTATTCAGAGAGGGAAATGTTGAGAGTTTTATTTTTACCTTAAGATAGTCAATGGCGCTCGGTAGCTCTGTATCGAGAGTAATGTTGATAGGTTGTTTTACCATGGGATAGTTTCTATAGCTGGATGGCTTTACAGAGGGGGAAATGTGGATGGTTTGCTTTATCTTGAGATGACCTCTGCAGATGATTGGCTCTGCAGAACTTCTTAACCTGATAACAATGTCACTACGGCATCTCTGTATTAACCACTCAAGCCTTGGCCAAAATAAACAATTCACATTGTTTTAATTAAGGTGCCTATAGACATATTGGACCTGATTTACTAAATTTATACCTTACTGTGCTAGCCGACACAACAGTTAAATTGCAACTACTACAATACACTACTTTGTGCTGAGCTTTGAGCACAGGTCGTCCAGCCAGCCTCATTTTAGTTGGCACAGAAGGCTCCCATAGAACAAAATGTTATGAAGCAACATTCAGTTTTAAGCCAGAATAAAAAAATATTTGATATTCTTTATATATATATATATATAAGGATTTGGGGAAGAGAACTCTAAGTACTCCTAAAATATCTTCAGTTAGCCTTTAAAAGGCATTGCCTTATTTCTTCAGGTTATGACTAAGCAGATACATGACTAGCAGAGTGGGATATGTTGCCTGGTTGCCTTTAAATGTTTATATTTTAATTCTAAACTGAGGGTGATGCCGCCCCATGCCTTTAGAAAAGAGCTGTAGGCTTTGAAACGTAGGTTGAGACTATTGTCTAGCGATCACCTCTTTGATTATACCTGGGTATTGTTGCATTAATTTCTCTTTACTGACTGCATGTTATGATGCCTATTGATAAATGGTGTACTGTATGTGTTACCATTGTTTTTGTGATTTTCATTTCAGCAGTGGAGTGATGCTTGTGACAGTATTTACTATGACCCTGCTGAGTGACTGTCTCAGGGTATATTATTGTTTGTATGTTATCTCCTTTACTCTGGTACACAGATACCCCATGTACTAGCCCAGAGGATCATCTTTCACCAGGGATACTTAGTCTCCTTCCCCATCCAATCCTTTCCCCCTGGCCCAGCTCAGCTCCATCTATCCCTATCCCATCATCTCGTCCCCCCAGCTCTGGCCCATCCATCCCTGTCCCCTCAGCTCTGCCCCATCTAGCCCAGTCTCTCTGCTTCATCCATTCCTGTCCTCCCAGCTTTGCCCATCCAATCCCTGTCCCCTCAGCTCTGCCCCATCCCTGTCCCCTAAGCTCTTACCCATCCATCCCTGTACTCCCAGTTTTTTCCATTCAATCCCCAGTTTCTAAGCTCTGCTTATTCATTCCTGTACCTTCCTGTTCTGTCTATCCACTCTCTTCCTTAAAGCTTCTCTGCTATTTAACCCTCTCCCCTGAGCCCTGTCCATCCTTGTTATCAGACCTTAATGGCAGTAACATTTTGGGCCCTAGACCAGCCCTGTACATAGCCTGAACAGAATGCAAGGTCTTACACCACGATCCCCCTCAAAGCCACACTTATAGCCCTCCCCCCAGCCACACTTACACCACCCTCCCCCAGAAAGCCACACCTCAGCAACCCCACTTCCAGACACACGTGTGTGTGTGTGTGTGTGTGTGTGTGTGTGTGTGTGTGTGTGTGTGTGTGCTGGTATAGATATTTTATCCATTAAATCAATATATAAAGGGCAACTATGCCCAGTTTTTATTTATCTATTTATCTAAACCCTGCTCTGTTAATGACTGATGTAACCACTTCAGAGAAGTTACAGAGTAAACAATGAAGGATGGCAGAGGCGTTTAGAAAAAATAATTGCCCTTTAGAAAAATGATTATCTAATAATAAACTGTTGTTATGCTATAATAGAATTCCCAGTTTAGGTTACAAGAACAATAATAATAATACAATGCAATAATGCTTATAATGAGATCATAAGCGTCTACTCTACAGCATTTGAGGAAGTGAACTAGAAATGTGTATGCTAGCAGTTGTTTATCCTCTGGGCAACCTAATCCAACCGCATGACAACATCTCCTGAGCTGCTAAATTTCCCATTAAGGAAATTTTTGCCATCCCTCATGCAAACAACCACAATGGTAATAAGTTAAGATCATGTGAATGTTACATGATTGATAAAGTAGTGGAGTTTTAATCCTTCCCTTAAAACAGAACAGAACCCACAAGCGGCCGGTTTGGAATCTAAATCTGCCAGTTTGCCCATAAAAACTCACCTTTCCATACTCTAGGCTCGATTCAGAGAGACAAAAAAAGACTTTCGTTTTAGTGCCGATCTGTTTTTTTTTTTTTTAATTTTCACGCTCTCGTATGAGTGTGCGAGCGATTCTATGCATGCATTGCAAGCCTTCTGTAAAGTTTCTGTCCGTTCATATGCCAGAGTACGAGTACGAGGATGTCATTTTCCAGTGTGACTTTTCAGTTTCATTTTCTCATGTTACAACGTCGGCTTTCGTTTTTGCCCTTTTCCCATCGTATCCTCCCATGAATCCTTTACGTTTCCCGTTCGATTCTGTTTCCCTTTTTCAATAAATAATCGTCCAGATGGAAATACTTACGATCTTGCGCCTGCGCACTACAAACTTAACTCATTAAAGTGCTCGCCTACATATTTGCCACCCTCACTTCTACTACAGTCTACAATGTTTTGCTAAACCCCTTAGCGCTATCCTCCAGCTTCCCTTTTGGACCCTTAAAGCTCACCCCAACCACTTACCCTATCCTGCATCTTTTTTTTTGGACCCTTAAAGCTCACCCCAACCACTTAGCGCTATTCTCCATCTTCCCTTTTGGACCCTTAAAGCTCACCACAACCACTTAGCACTATCCTCCATCTTCCCTTTTGGACCCTTAAAGCTCACCACAACCACTTAGCGCTATCCTCCATCTTCCCTTTTGGACCCTTAAAGCTCACCCCAAGCACTTAGCCCTATCCTCCATCTTCCCTTTTGGACCCTTAAAGTGGGCCAACACCCAGGGGTGATCGGCCCGGGAATCTATAAGATTCCCGGGCCGATCACCTCACACACCGCGGGACATCCGAGATCGGGATGTCCCGCGGGGTGTAACCCCCCCCAAAAACCTTACCTCTCCAGCCGCTGCTTCCGCCGCCTCACTCGCGCTCCTCTAGACGTGCGCGCGCCCGCCGTCTCTGAATGGCCGGCGCGGGCGCGCACACGTCAAGAGTGACGCGCGGGAGGCGGCGGCGGGCGCAATCCCTTGTCCGTCGACGGACGTCACTTGTCCGTCGGCGGGCATTGGACAGCGCAGTCACGTGGGAGCGTGGAGAGGTGAGTTTTCGGGGTGTTTGGGGGGGTTTCAGGCAGCGGGGCACGCCAAATCGGGGTGCCCCGGGGAAGTGGACCAATACCCAGGATAGTCAAAATCCTGGGTGTTGGTCCACTTTAAAGCTCACCCCAACCACTTAGCGCTATCCTCCATCTTCCCTTTTGGACCCTTAAAGCTCACCACAACCACTTAGCGCTATCCTCCATCTTCGCTTTTGGACCCTTAAAGCTCACCACAACCACTTAGCGCTATCCTCCATCTTTCCTTTTGGACCCTTAAAGCTCACCCCAACCACTTAGCGCTATCCTCCATCTTCCCTTTTGGACCCTTAAAGCTCACCCCAACCACTTAGCGCTATCCTCCATCTTCCCTTTTGGACCCTTAAAGCTCACCACAACCACTTAGCGCTATCCTCCATCTTCCCTTTTGGACCATTAAAGCTCACCACTTAGCGCTATCCTCCATCTTCCCTTTTGGACCCCTGAAACTTACCCAAACCACTTCCCGGTTAGGTTCTTCTTCCATTTTAGGCCCCTAAAATTTACCCAAACCACTTTCTGGTTAGGTTCTTCTTTCCATTTTAGGCCCCTAAAACTTACCCAAACCACTTCCCGGTCATCTGAATCTTCATCTCTAAATATTTATTTCACCCTTTGTTTGGTGTTAATGAATTTGTGTTAAAAAATGACACTTTGATTTTTGTTTAGTTTTTTTTTAGTAGAAGGCCATTTTTTTGGGCTATTTGAACATTTTTTTTTTGTACAAAATTTAACATTTTTTTTAAACGGAATAAACTTTAAAATTTTTAAAAATTAAAATATTAAAAACTATTTACATAAATAAAAACAGTGACAGGACCCAGAACACTATTCTTCTTCTGTTGTCCCTAACGAGTCAACCAGCTGCTGCATATCGGCCACCAACTCAAGGACCCTTCGATTAATTTCTTCCATTCTTGCCCTTATGGTCCCTGTATCAAATTTTTGAGAAAAAATTACTTAGAGACAAATACATGTTTCTCACCTGTGGATGGAATGTTTTTTAGTTGGCAACATAAATCAGGACGACATATGTCAGTCTGCTAAGTAATTACTCTAAGCAAGTGGGCACAGGTCAGTCTGCTAAGTAATTATTCTAAGCATGTGACAAAGTGGTGCACCGCCCGTGATTTACAATATTTGTGCTACACTGCAAAGAATAAATATCTAACCAAAAAAAGATAGGCTCATGGGGCAAAGCCCAGAAACCCAAATAGCAGGAGCACCAATAAGTTAAATAAAAATAAACTACCCTTTATTAAGAATTACATGAATCCAAACAAGGACATAACACACAAGACAAGATACAAACACATTAAAAATACTGTGTATCCCCAAAATTCATCCAGTGCTGCACACACAGCAAATAATATCTGGGTAACTCCTAAAGTATAAATACGTGTAAAAAACTAAGAATTGCTAATTTTGTGCCGGCACAAAAACCCCCACCTCCTCTGCCCCACAACAAGGGGGAAGAAAAAAAGGAGAGGAGGAGGGAGAACCTCTATCTAACTAATAAGATATAATAAAGTGACAGTGCATAATGAACATGATTATTAATAACAATCAAGCAATAATTATCAATTAAACTAACAAACACTTATACTACTATGTGAACAAAATTCTATAACCAACGTAAATAACAATGCATATAATATAAACCACAGTGAGAATGAAATATAAAATGTAAAATGTAAACAGTGTTATTAAAATTACAGTGTTTTAAAGCAGTGCCCAGGACTCTAGGCAGTGCTTTAAAACAGTGCTGAAAACCAAGTGTTCAATAATATTGGTCATGAACACAAAATACCCATTGCAAGGGAACATCTCAAAATCTGAATCCACAAAATCAACAAGGCATAGAAAAAGAATAAAATACTCAGCCAGGCAACAAAGTGTATCACGTAAAGTAAGGAGTGGGGGATAACCAGCAGGGACACCTTCGAACGCGGCCGCCCGTGCCGCTTCGCTGGGTTCAACACTTGGTTTTCAGCACTGTTTTAAAGCACTGCCTAGAGTCCTGGGCACTGCTTTAAAACACTGTAATTTTAATAACACTGTTTACATTTTACATTTTATATTTCATTCTCACTGTGGTTTATATTATATGCATTGTTATTTACGTTGGTTATAGAATTTTGTTCACATAGTAGTATAAGTGTTTGTTAGTTTAATTGATAATTATTGCTTGATTGTTATTAATAATCATGTTCATTATGCACTGTCACTTTATTATATCTTATTAGTTAGATAGAGGTTCTCCCTCCTCCTCTCCTTTTTTTCTTCCCCCTTGTTGTGGGGCAGAGGAGGTGGGGGTTTTTGTGCCGGCACAAAATTAGCAATTCTTAGTTTTTTACACGTATTTATACTTTAGGAGTTACCCAGATATTATTTGCTGTGTGTGCAGCACTGGATGAATTTTGGGGATACACAGTATTTTTAATGTGTTTGTATCTTGTCTTGTGTGTTATGTCCTTGTTTGGATTCATGTAATTCTTAATAAAGGGTAGTTTATTTTTATTTAACTTATTGGTGCTCCTGCTATTTGGGTTTCTGGGCTTTGCCCCATGAGCCTATCTTTTTTTGGTTAGATAATTATTCTAAGCAAGTGGGCACAAGTCAGTCTGCTAATGCTATTGACTATGGCTTGATGTATCTGGGTGATCATGTCAATTAACACATACTGCAAAGAATGACATTACAACTTACTTGGTTGGTGGCCGACGGATGCCTCGTTGGGGACAACCCTACGTCCTGGGCCCTGCCACTGTTGTGAAGTAAAGGCTGTCGAGACATGGCAAATAGGGTCACTTATAATGTCTTAGGGGGTTATTTAAGAAAGGATAGCGTCAGGTAGCGCCTGGTTAATGAGAGGTAGCGACAGATAGCGACTGGTCAATGCCGGACACGGCACGCAATTCCACATTTATCAAGCAGAATCTGTTTAGCGACTGGGATAGCGGCATGTAGCGTCTGATTCATCATTTTCAAAGCCTCTGCGAACAGCCTTGCACAGCGCCAGGTATGACCTCTTGGCAGAGTGAAGATTGTGGGCGCCATCATGCCTCTTGTCTGCAGCAGATAAGTAATGCCCCTGTGGTTTCCGGGTTCCGCACGGCCGTATGCACGTTCGTACGCACGTCCGTACGCGTAGCGTGAGACCCCGCCAATCTTATTTAAAGGGTCCTGGACACACAGCTCATTCTCTTTCAGAGTCCATGAGCAATGGCACCTAAAAAAGATCCACAAAAACCAGCAAAGGAGGGCACCAGCAAAAAGCCAGCCAAACGGCAGGAGCCTGCTGAAAGGCCCAAGACTTGGTCACAGATGACCAAAACGAAGTTGCGGCCAACCCGCATTGCCCAGCCAAAGGCACCCACCACAACTACCCAAAAAAAGGAGGCCGCTGGAAAAAGGAAGCCACAGGCCAGAAAGCCAACCCCAACGGAGGGGAAAAAAGGGACCAAGAGGGTGCGAAGCCCCAGCCCCCCAAGGTCACCATCACCCCACCCACGTGGCTACCATGGCAAGCCAACAAAAAGGTGACACCGGGAAAGAAGCCCCAGCAGCTCAACCTCCCCATGAACAACACCCGCACGGGGCCACAAGGCTCATGGAAAGAGGGCAAGGCATAGCCCCAGAAGTCCGAGTTCGCCCTCCCCACCCGCACGGGTGTCAAAATCAGCGGACAAGAGGGCAAGGCACAGGCCCTGAAGCCCAAGCTCTGGGTCACCCCTGGACCGACCGTCTACCTCCAAGGGGCATGGGTATTCTAAGGGCCCACAGAGGCACAGAGCCCCAAGCACGACTTCCTCCACAACACCCTCTCCTCCTCGGCCACATTCTACACCGGCACAGGTGTCAAGGCAGGCTGAATATGCCACATCTACACCTGTGACTTCAGTGGTCACCCATCCACGCTCACCCAGTCCCTTTCCAAGTCCGGTTCAATCTGCAGCCAGCCAGCAGTCAGTAATTTCACACCCACAAAGCCAGGCCAGAATGTCCCCTGAATTTGCGGCAAACACTGAGGAGCCAGAACCACAGCCAACAGGGCGCACATTGCGCAGAGGCCAGTTGAGTGGCAGGTTTGGTGAGGCACAAACTCTGGCATTGGCTAGTGGCCTCACCTTGTATTATGATGAGCTATATGGGTGCAGATCCAAAGCTACAAGCAAGCAGCGCAAAGCCGAGATTTTGGAGGAGATCACCACACAGGTCAATGCAGCGGGGGAAGAGCTCAAAGATGTGGAGCAAGATACAAAGGAAAATATCGGACCTCAAGTATGCAGCACGGAAGAAAGAAAATAAACGGCGTCATTACAGGTACATATATACTTTGTGGATTTGTCTTCGTCTTGTATTGGCAACATTTAGCTAAATGTGTCCCACTTTCTTTTTCAGCGTACAAACTGGCGGCGGATTCCCCTCCAAACTGCAATTTACCCGAGCTGAGGAGATGGTGCTGGGCCTGCTACATCCTGTAGCCTTAGAGGGACACTCGGCACGACAGGACACGGACATTCCGACTATTCCTGCCGGTTAGTAATGTTAGTGTGTATGTGAAATGTGATCTACGTGTAAAATGAGGCACAAAGCCATATATTAACACATGCCCCTAGGGTGTGCCTTGTAGTGGAGGTAACAATTTAAACAGGGTGTGTTATATGTGTCGACTCATCATTTGCTTATTTCCTTGGCCATACATGAGTTTGGAGAGTCTTGAGGAACACTATTGAGATTAGCAAAGGACTGCCTGTTATGTATTTAGAGTCAATTACATACAACACTTCCATCTTTATTTGTAGCCAATTTGGGTTTGAACTGTGCTTTGCTCAGAAAGACTTGATCTGGGGTGCTTGAAAGTTTGACTTAGAAAGAATGGCAACCAGCCGAATCTAATGGCAAATGATATTTGCAAGCTGAGTGTTGTCCCATAATGGGCTTTTAGGGATGTGTGAAGCCTCAGAACATCCAGTACATGCATGTTTATTTTGGTTAAGGAGACCAATGTGTATGTACTTGTTGACTAATACATCTAACACATAATGGCATTCATAGTCAAGTTAACCCTTTAAATGCCAAGCACGTAGTTTCTACGTGGTTGCTTCTCCTACCCTTAAGTGCCAAGCACGTAGAAACTACGTGCCTGGCATTTCCCCCTACCAGTTAAAAGATAGAAAAAAAAACACTTACCTCTGGTATCCCTGTGAAGCTTGGGGTCCTCTCTTCCTGGGGGGGGGGCATCCGATCGCCCCCCCGTCGTCCTCCGTCTTCGGGGGGGGCCCGAAACCAGACGCCCCCCCCCCGTTTCCAGCGCTGACTCGCCGTTGTAAAAAAAAAAAAAGGCATTTACTCACCTCCGCGCCCGAGCCTTCTGTCCGGGTCTCCTCTTCACCAGGGGGGGGGGGGGGGGTCCGATCCCCCCCCCTCTTCCGGGTCCTCACCTCTTGAAATGGCGGCGATGGCCGCCGCCTCTTAGCCCCGCCCATTGTGGGAGGAGCGGGATGACGTCATCCCGCTCCTCCTATACCCCCTCCGAGCTCTGGCATCTGTCAGATGCCGGTGGTGATCGGAGCAGGGCGGGTGTCAGCGGGTGTCAGGGCGGGTGTCAGCCGAGGAGGCTCCGATCGGAGCCCCCTCGCCTGTCACTCGCCCTGCGCCGATCACTACCGGCATCTGTCAGCAACATGACAGCGGCGCGGGACAGCGGCGAGGGACGCCGGATCGGAGGTGAGTACAGTAAAAAAAAAAAAAAAAAGATTTTTTTTCTCTGTGTCAGTGTGATTATTTACTTTTAACCCCTTGTGAACTGGTAAGGGGTCCATGACCCCTATACCAGTTCACAAGGCTGGGGGGATGGCAAGCCACCTGCGCTAGCGGGTGGCTTGCCATTAACCCCCGGCACCCCCATTACCTGCCTCCCCAAAGGCCAGGGGGGGGCAGAAGAGCCCGGGCCCACGGGCTATGCGGGCTTGTAGCCTGCAGGGCCAGGGGCCACAAAAGCTGGCCCCTGCGCCCTGTTCCTACAAGCCCTGCATAGCTGGTCCCGGGCTGGTTACTTTGGGTAAGGGGGACCCCACGTCAATTTTTTTTTTGATTTTTAAGGGTTTTTAACCCTTAAAAATAAAAAAAAAATAAAATGGGGTCCCCCTCCCCTGGGAGGGCGGACCCTATGTCATTTTTTTCTCGATTTAACCCTTTGTAGTGTGGATGGTATTTGTATTTTATTTGTGAATGTTATAAAGTACTTGTTTCAGTTAGGGGGGGTTTCCTGGGCAGGAACGGGGGGCTACCGATAAATATGTGGTACCGTTCTAATCGGTAGAAATGGGGCTTTCACATGCAATATGCTTTTCCTTAATAAAATACATTTTTTATTTAAAATAAAGGAGTCAATTTTCTAAAAAAAAATTTTATTTATTTATTTTACTTAATAATATTGTAAAAAAAAAAAAAAAATTTACAAACAAGATATTTCATGTTAAAGCCTAAACTCTGCTGCAAAAAAATATATATATAATTTTCCTGAAAGTTCCAGCAAAATGGCGCAAAACATGGCGCAAAACATGGCGCAAAATGGGGAAAAATAGCCTATCAACAGAGGGTGACAAAATCTCAAGTAGGCTGGCAATTAAAAGGGTTAATAGTACCTATGCATGTTGGGTATTGTTCTGTTCAGGGGACCTTGCGCTTTCAGACTTAGCTTGTTTTTTCTTGTTTGCATATTTATATTTTAGGAAAAGGTGTTTTTTATTCAGCTTTTTTATACATTTTTTAGGGAAACCCTGCGCAAACAAAGAATTCTTTGAGGTAATAATTCCAGAAAGATGAGTCCACTAGAACAAGCTGGGTACGCTTAGAAAGCTTAACGTGTGTACTTTCAGGGAATATATGGTTTATGGGGGATATTCCAAATGTAAAGGGTTGTTTTGGTTGAAAAATCGCAAGGTGCGCACTTTGTCTGCAGAGCTGAAATTTTCAAGTAAAATTACCGTTACGCACATGCTTTACTTTGGGGTGTTTGGCAACTCTTCCCTTGACAGTAGCTATGCATGTTGGGTGTTTTTCTGTTCGGGGGATATTGCGTTTTCAGATTAAACTTGTTTTTTCTTGTTTGTATATAGTTTTTTTAGGAAAATGTGGCTTTGATTCTGCTTTTTTATCCTTTTTTTAGGGAAACTCTTTGCAACCAAAGAATCCATTGAGGGATTACTTCCAGAAAACTATGGCCACATCAACAAGCCTGGTACACCTAGAAAGCTTGAGGTGTGTACTTCCAGAGAATATATAGTTTGTTGGGGGTAATTCAAATGTAAAGGGTTGTTTTTCTGGAAAAACTGCAAGGTGCGCATATTGCATAGCATAGTTGTATTTTTTCTGAAAATCCCCTAAAGCGCTGTTTCAGTTTGGGGGAGTCTCCTGGGCAGGAAAAGGTGTCTACCTATACATATGTGGTACCGCTGTAACCGAGAGAAATTGGGATTTCACACGCAATAAGATTTTATTGACAAACTTACATTTTTTATTACTAAAAAAAACTACAAATTGTAAAAAATATATATATATATATTTTTTTTTTGCACATATTTCACCCAAAAATATTGAGAATACACCTAAAAAATGACAAACAAGACATTTCATGTTAAAGCCCAGACTCTGCTGAAAAAAAAAAATATAATTTTCCTGGGAAATCCCTGGAAATCCCATCAAAAATCACATTTGAACATGGGGAGCGCAAAATAGTGCAAAATGGTCTGGCAACAAAGCGTGACAAAAACTTCAGGTATGCTGTCACTTAAAGGGTTAAACTTGGTCTGTTGTGGGAGTTGCCATTCATGCATGGGTCCGTGCTTGAGTGAACCATATGTGTTATTACACATCACCAATGCCTAGTTGTGTGTTAACATGCCTTCTTTTCCACAATGCAGCCCAGCATCATCCCTCAGCTAGTGGGGAATGAGCAGCCAGTTTTACCCTGCTGTCAACTTCCGTGCTGCCTCGGACCCAGGATCCGATATATACGGTAAGTGTCTTTTTATGATGTTGCTTATGCATGTGCCTTGCCATGTTTCTTTGTGCTGAATTACATATGTATTCCCCAAACTGAACCTTTTTTATTCACATGTCCCAACAGACCCACACACTGATGGAGGAAATCCAGGAGCTAGAGGAGGATGGACCCTTCATTGGACCTTCTGAACAGCTCCCCCTGGGACAGAATCTGCAACTGTCCCAACATGTTTCTACACCAAATCCTCAGCAGCAGAGTGAAGCTGGCTGCATGCTGCCAGCCCACCGTGGGCAGCATGCAGAGACCGAGCCGACAGTCCCCAGTGTTAGCTCTGCTGCTGAGGATTTGCCAAGCAGACCGGTGGCTGTTGGTGGACCTAGAGGCACATCATCTGCACGCCCCCCCAACCCGGAAAATTGGGAGTCGTAGTCGACTACGTTCCCCAGTCTCCCAGGGGAGGGGCACGCCGATGATGGAGTCAGCATGGCATCATTAGAGGCGGCTATTTCGCCTCCAAAATCAACGAAACCACGAGCATCTTCATGGCCAATTAGAAACATTAAACAACACCTTAAACTCCATGCTGACTGAATTTAGGTCCAACAACAGCCACATGGCCACCTTATCCAATTATTACAGTGCCATGCTTGAGGAAGTTCGAAATAGCAACAGCCACATGGCCACCTTAACTAACAATCTCAGTGCCATGATGGCTGAATTTCGAACTTCAAATAGAAACATGTTGGAACAGTTGCAGATTCTGAATGCCACACAGTTTTATGGGCATCCCCCATTTTAAGGCCTATTTGGCCTGTATCTGCTCCACATATTTGCTCTACATCCCCACTGTATTGACCTGTCTGGTGAGCCCTACCAATATACCCTTTTGGTATGGCTTTGCTTGTTTGCTTTGGATTTGTGCCCATATAGCTCATTAGAGTGCTGAGGTAGCCCACTAGCCAATGCCGGAGGTGAAGCCTCAATGAACCTGCCACTCAAGCTGTTGCGCTGCATGCTTGTGGCGAATGACATTGGTTCTGGCTCCTCCTGTTTGTAGGCATGATTGGGGGACATTCTGGCCTGGCAAACTACTGCCTTGACCCCTGGCTGAGATTGAACTGGACTTGGATTGGGACTGGGGGTTCTTGTTTGGGTGTCACACTGAGTAACAGGCGTAGATGTGGCATAGGTTTGGCTGCTTTACACCTGTGCCTGTGGCAAATGTGGCCAAGCAGGAGAGGGTGTGTCTGTTTGCTGACCAATGTGGACATGGCAATGCTTGTCACAAATGTTTTTGTAATTATCATTTGTCTGAAACTTTGCACAGGAGTGCCTTACTTTAAAACTCCTGCCTCTGGCCAATTGCTATGTGGCCTGATTTGCCTAAACTTTCATTTGTGGTTTGGCCATGTATTTAATGGAACTATGGGAGTGACCATCAACTCCAATGTTTGCTTTTGAAATAAACTACATAAAATTGTAATTAACCTGTTGTTGATTTATGCCTATATGTTTTTGGTGAATAAAGATGACTTAAAGTAGACACTAACACATTTGGAACAACCAAAAAAAAGAGTCTAAAATCATGTGTGAGGTTCTTTGTAATTATTTAGTTACTGTTTGTAAAAGTAAAAAACAAACATACGAACACAAAGGTCCAAAAACACAATTAACAAAAATTAAAGGGACCAAACAAACAGGGAAGGAACACCAAATTAAGAAAAATGTGTGTCTATTAAATTAGACCGCACGGCTTGGGCAGACCCACTTGGTGGTCCACGATAGTCCTCGTCTGGGTCATCGGTGGGTGGAGAGGGGGGGCACATCCACATACCCATGGACACGCTGCAATATAGCAAAATTATGCAACACTGTACAGGCCATTATAATATCTATGACTTTTTTGGGGTCATACTGAAGTGTTCCCCCGGTATGGTCCAAGCATCGGAAGCGGGTCTTCAATAGGCCAAACGCCCTCTCCACCACAGCCCTGGTCATCCTGTGCGCCCTATTAGATGCCTCCTCGGCTGCATGCTGGGGCCGGAGGACGGGCATCAACAGCCACGGAAGGAGTGGATAGCCGGAATCACCTGCCAAAATGTATTTTAAAAAACATAAATTACACATTACTCCATAAATGGAATCCCCAAAATGGGCCATCAACATGACTAAGAGGCTAGGTCACATTTGCTACATAGCATGAGCATACATAGTGCACAGGCCAAAAAAAAGCCAAAAAACAAATTAAACATCCAAGATGGCGGATGAGGGCCATTCAGCCAGACTGCTAACAGGTATTGGTTTCGGACTGTGCTGCTCAGCATTCTTGGATGTCTTAACTTTTCAGGACCCTGTATCTGCTTTGTAGGAGTCCAAAACAGCTCTAACCCGCCTCCTGCACTTTATCCCGCTCTCCTCTACTCAGTAAGTGTAATGCATCTAATCAAAGATGGCGCAGACCCTATTATAAATTCAAGGACATAATTTAAGCAGAGTGTGGGGAAGACTAATTCTTACTTTACTCTAAATTAAATGTTAACATTTTGCTAATGCAGGACTAACATTTGGCAAGGCTTTGTTGTTTGAAAAATCTAATGGTTAAGGTCGTGTTTCACATGTAAACAAGGTGTTCGAATTGGCATAGTTTCATGCATGGGACACAAACTAAATTCATACCCATACATATAAAAAAAAAATGACGTTATTGGCGTCAACTTACCAAGGAGCCATCCACCGGAAAATTCCCCAGACTCAAACCGACCGTACAATCCAGATCTTCGAAGAATGTAGGCATCATAGGATGAGCCTGGGAACCCGGCGAGCAGACTAAGGAACCGCATGTCCGGGGCCACCACTGCTTGGACATTCATTGAGTGGCCCATTTTGCGGTTCCTGGAATAAAAAAACAAACAAAAACATTAGCAAGTCAAGGAAAACTAGGGAAACACTAACTAATCACACCCTAAGCAAAACCTGTGGCACAATAAAAATAGCAAGAAACAAGTACATAAGTATTTTGTTTAGCAAAAAAAGAATATGTATGTTTGAAAAAGGAAAGATTAACTTAGAAGTGTCTATTTCAGGTACACATTAAAATGTTTCCTTGGTGAACACATGTGAAATTTATATGCAACTAAATACGGTCCATGGTTCCACAGGGACTCTTTACAAGGAGGGAATAATTAAAAGGAGAGAATAATTTAAAGGAGGGATCCATTACAAGGAGGTATAAATTACAAGGAGGGAATAATTACAAGAAGGGAATAATTATAAGGAGGGATCCATTACAAGGAGGTATAAATTACAAGGAGGTATAAATTTCAAGGAGGGAATAATTACAAGGAGGGATCACTTACAAGGAGGGATTATTTTAAAGGAGGGATTATTTTAAAGGATGGATAACTTGCAAGGAGAGATTAATTACAAGAAGGGAATAATTATAAGGAGGGACATTTTACACGGAGGGACTTTTTGTTACAAAAAAAAAAAATGACTGATTGTACTTGCCTGTAGATATACTTGTCGGCTGCTGGAGGGACCAGGGCAACGTGGGTGCAGTCAATGGCACCCATGACGTTGGGCATGTCGGCGATGTTATAAAATGCCAGCTTAATCGCGTTTCTGGCTACCATGTCGTCAGGAAAACAAATATATTTGCGAGTAATGGTAGCCATGCCTTCCAAAAACTTGAATAGCACGCGGCTCAGCGTAGGCTTGGAGATCCCCACGGAGAGGGCACCCAGCCTCTGGAACGAGCCGTTCGCCAAAAATTGCAGGCAGCCAAGCATCTTGGTCATACCTGAAATTGCTTGCCCCTTCCTTGTGGTGCGGGCTAACTATGGCCGCAGCTCACTATACAATTTATGGAGGGAAGGGCGATTAAGTCTGGTGAGCTCGAACAGCTCAACGTCATGCATGCCATCAATGTGCATGCGTCGCCGCCGGTGCAATATGGTCTCAGCCCTCCGGACAATTTCAATGCCCATGAGCTGCAGATCCTCATGCTCCTCAAATACACTAGAGTCATCCATAGCTGCTAGTCTCGAGGTCAAAATGGTCCCGTAAGGGGATTGCAAAGGAAACGGGTTTATAGGATGGTGGTCGGTAATCAGCTTTCTGAATGAAACGCAAGCCCATAGCAATAACGTAAGTTATCTGAATGAACGAAAAATATCAGATTTGGTTTGGAAAATGACCCGAACTAACGCAAATGTTCCGATTTGCGTTCGATAATCGAAAGCGCACATACGCATTTGCCCGAACGTTCGTACGAATGAAAAATGGATGAAAAAAAAACAAAAAAAGAGAAACACCCACAAAAACTTTCACATACAGCTACGGAAGTGCAGACGAATGTGCCTCTGAATCGAGCCTTCTGTGCATGCGATGCGGCAGAGCACGCTCCCCTACTCAAGTCAATGCGGCTCCTACTGAATGACGTAGGCACAGCAGGTGGCTCTCATTGGACGAGAGTCTGCCCATGCACCGCTGGAGTTAAGAAAGGGTTTTATGGGTGAACTGGGAGGTTTCGCACAACGGTGCATTCCTATATGGTACAAGATAACACATACATTATACAACATAAAGTCTCACCGTCACATTGGGCACAAATGAAAGATACTCACTTATATATCACTCACAGCACCTCCATCCTACTCAGGTTCCTCAATACTTATTTGTTCTTTATAAATAGGGAGTGCATCAAGGCAATGCCAGATACAAATTTGGACTCTAGCCACCTTGGGGGGGGGGGGGGGGGGCGGAAGGTAGCACATAGATGCTGGGATACACTCTCCTCGATGGGAAATGAATATTTCAGATTCAACAAGGGCTATTTTTGGGGGTGGGGGGTACAAAGCTTTGTATAGTTAAGCTGGCTCCAAAACTACTGCTTCCTTCGGAGGGGCGTAAGCTACTGTGCTAGAACACATTAACCTTCCCCGACCAGGCCCCCCTCTATCGATACACATCCTCAATAGCAGAACACCCAGAACCTTTTTTTGCCATATACCATAGCCTACCTTACTTGCGCAAACCCAACACATTTTTAGATTACCATTTTTATTTTTAGGTTACCATTTTGATTTTTAGACCACCAGTCTAGTCTAATTTTTAACTCCCGAGCTTGGTAGACACTAAACACAGCATACACAAACCTCGTTGTTTTCCCCATACTCCCCCATGATACTATCCATGCAGAAACTTGGCTAAATTACACAATACCAGATCACAGTATTCGAACAGCTGAGTTCCCTGTCCATCAAGCAGACAGGACCAGTCGGGGAAGTTAAAAGCGGGAGGGAGTTTGTCAAACAGTGAATGGTGTTCTTCTTCTAGTATCACCACACTTCCGAGCTCATGCACACCCAACCTGAAACTTTTAGCAATAACATTTTGCCTCTTCTACCTATCCCAGGAGTTATCATCCATCATAGGCAGTGCTGTTTCATAGCACTTCATACGAATACAGGCATAGCGCTAAGAGAATTGCATGAATCCCTCACCCATCACCAGACTTACTGTCGGGATTCTGCGATCATTGTGGCTGGTGAGTTCAATAAGGGCGAACTAAATGCCACATATATACCAACACATCACCTTCATGACTAGGGGTAGCAGGACCTTGGACCACTGCTACATACCATTTAAAGATGCCAGAAACTCTAATACGGAAGGTCCCACTCCTTACCCAGACACCCTAAAAGTTATGGCACCACCGCTATTTAATAAAAATATATATCACTTTATTAATAGAAAAGACATACACTAGACATCGCTAAAAAACATATAAGACAAAGCATATACAATAAGGAAGGAAAAACTTGCAGGGGCAGTGGGGGCGGTAATTTAAATCTGAGATGATCAAAATTTCATATATATAAATCCTGGCTGAAATGTAAAGTGCATACTTTACTGGGTTTTGGTCCACTTCGGTGGGGCACCCCGATCGCTGTCTGAAACCCCCCAGAAAGCCCCAAAAAACTCACCTCTCCCCGCTCCCACGTGACCGCGCCAGCCAATCACAGCGCTCAGAGCCACTGTGGTATGCGCGTCCAAGGCCGCCTGGACGCGCATACTAGCTCAGCTGGCTCTGAGTGCTGGAGGCCGCGTCTCGCGCTTCCCTCTAACAGGGAGCGCGCCTGCACCGGCCATTCACAAACGGCCAGCGCGGGTGCGCGCCCTGCTAGAGGGAAGCGCGAGACGCGCCCGCAGCTCGCGCATGCGCCGATGGAACGGGGCTGAGGTAAGGTTTGTGGGCCTCCTGGGGGGTTCCTCCCCGCGGGACATCCCGATTTCGGATGCCCCGCGGGGAGGGGTCTGATCGGTCCGGGAATCTTATAGATTTCCGGGCCGATCCCCCCTGGGTGTTGGTCCACTTTAACAAGGAAAATGTTCACATACAGTACTCATGTAAAAAAAGAATCTACAATCTGCTGACGAGCCTGTAACCCCGTGGGGCTTCCTTCCATTTGGGGTGCTCCCTCCCAAATTCCATCACCCTTTATTTCAACGTTTTCTGGGGAGGCACCCTATGTTCGATGCATAGATTGTGCAGAATGCAGCAAGCAGTTATGATCTTTGATACTTTTCCTGGGCTGTAAAGCAGGTGTCCCCCTGGTTTTGTCAGACAAAGGAATTTGATTTTAAGAGTTCAATGGTTTGTTCGATTATTTGACTGGTTCTTCTGTGAGAAGTGTTAAAGCGCTTCTGGGATTCAGAGACAGGCCATCGAAAAGGGGTCATTAACCATGGCATTTGCCCATGTTTTTCAGAAGCAGATGCGGGGCGCTCGTACAAAAGCAGAAGCGCTCCCCTATTGCAGCTGTATGAAACCTTCCTAAATGTTTATGCAAACATAAACACTGTAATTGCATTGCAGTTGTCATTATTGACAGATTGAGCCAACTCTTGGGTACTTCTTTACTTACCTAGCATTTCCTGATGATCAAATTTACTGGACAATGCTAACTGACGTAGCTCATGGGCATCATGGCAGGAGCTTGGGAAACCAGATTTGACACTCTTGATTTTTTGCTGATGATCACACACCAACCTTATGTTTAGGGAGTGGAATTGTTTCCGGTTCCTGTAAATGTATTCCTGCATGCTATGTGGCTGCAATGCTATGTGTGTCCCATCTAAACACTCAAGCACATTAGGAAGACCAGTCTGCCGGTGGAAAGCCAATTTGATAACAATATTTGATAACTTCTGTCCTAGTTGTTGGGAAGCTGATATACTGTGGCAATAAGTCACAGATAGCCAATATAACTTTCATGTAGATGCGTGATACCGTTGGTTGACATATGCCTGTAATCAGACCGAAGGATGTCTGAAAGCCCCCTCTCCCAAGGATGTACAATGTGGCCAAGAGTCTAACCATGCCAGATGTCTGAAAGCTCCCTCTCCCAAGGATAAGGATGCCGGGCACTGCATGGCTTCCAACAGTGGTGGGATCAATGATTTACCTGACGTTTTGATTAAATCCAGAATGGCTGTACGGTTCAATATGAATCTAGTATAGATCTGCTCATCATCCATCGGATCAAGATCAGTTTGAACAATAAATAATCCACCAGATCAAGATCAGTTGGAACCATAAATAATCTCTGAACACATTAGCGGGGACATGCATGAGCTTCAGCATCCTATCCATGGCCTAGATAGCAAAAGAGGAACTATGACGCCAAATTGCCATCATTAATTCCAAATCCCTCTGCTGGGAGACATTCATCCTGCCAACAAACCTACACAATATCAATCTGCTAATCAGCTAAACAACACCCAGCACACCTTTGGGCGCAAACTCTCATGCACCAGAACAGCAGCACTTTGCATGCAAACTCCCATGGACCAGAACATCAGCATTTCCCCTGCAAACTCTCATGCACCAGAACAGCAGCACCTCACATGCACACCTTTGGGCGCAAACTCTCATGCACCAGAACAGCAGCACTTCACGTGCAAACTATCAGGCACCAGAATAGCAGCAAAAAACAATGTCAATCAACAATGATCCAGGAAAAAAATGTAGCAAAACAAATATTTCAAAGCCCCAGTTCCAAGCACACAGATCTCAAAGACAGCTGCCCCTTGTACCTACCTTCCTTTTCTGTGTAAACTTTTGGCGCACGCCAGCGCGCGAACAACCAGTCATGCACGGCTGACCAGTAGGAATGTATGCATGCGAAACGACAGCTAGGCATGTCAAAGTGACGTATGCACACACATGTGAATGCGAAAAATGATAGAAGGGGCATTTAAAGATAGGCTCCAGTGGGATGACTACCCATTTTGGATATGGGGACCTGTGGTTTGTGTGAGAGCTTGAGAAAATCAAGATGTCAAGGGCTTGGACATGGTTTGCCTAAAACTGGAGCCCCTGGACCTGTAGGGATAACTATTTCCCATTACACTCGTGGCAGACAGGTCACCATTCCGATTTAGGTCACTCTGGAGATTTCTGAGGACAAAGAAAAGGATATCAAAAGAGAAACAAATTATGAATTGATGGAAACTATCCATGGGATTTGTGACACTGATGATTCTGAGATCTGCCAAACTAGTAACATATCTCTCCAATAGTGAATTTGTTCCAAAAACATGTTTGGAGAGAATGTGACATTTGGTTTGTTTATTGATTAAATAGATCCCCTTGAGGAGGAGGATGTGGAGGATGAGGAACCTTGCCCATGGATGTGGATTTGGAGCAGGAGGTGGAGGAGCCTGCAGAACACATTAAGCCCCGTCCCTCAGATTTTTACATTAATGTGCCTACACGTAGGAGAGGGACCTAATGATCATAATTTTAACCAAGCTATTGGTATTGCAGGTCCTGTAAATTCTGTCTCTTATTTATGTGTGTTTCTTTCATAGGTGACAATGCTACTGTCGCCTTGGATCAAAGCTTTGAGGACCTTGTTGGTATGTATGTTTGGAGTATGCATAGTGTCCTAGACTCACTACAGGAGGAAGAAGACTTAAAGTTTTGAGGACCTTGTTGGTATGTATATTTGTAGTATGCATAGTAATGCAAAGTTTGCCAAATGACCTAACCTGTGTTCCAAAGCTTGTTCCTCACTACAGGAGGAACAAGCTTTGGAAGCACAGGTTAGGTCATTTGGCAAACTTTGGCTATATGAATGTTTCATTTGAAGGCTACTTTAAAATAAAACTACAAATTCCTTACTCAAAGGCTTTTGTTCTGTTTCCTCTCAGTAGATGGATCAAAGAAGGGTCCCGAGTTTGTCCCAGGTAACCAGTCTTTGTGCATGTGCAAAATGTACTTACAGGTACCTAATTCATTATGGCTTAATTGGCTGCCTTCTGCAGCTGGACCATCACCGACAAACTCCTTAATGTATCAAAGAAGGTTGCCAACTTTGTCCCAGGTAACCAGTGTCAATGTGTGTGTGCAATGTACTTGGCTTGTGGCTTACTTTGACTTGCCTCTTGGCCTGATTTCTGTAGCCAGAAACTCACAGACGACAAACTATGACCACATTGGATCAAAGAATGCTGGAAATGAGTGTCTATGTGTGTGTGCAATGTACTTGGCACCATGTGCTTGTGGATAACTTTGAGTTGCCTCTTGGCCTGATCCTGCAGCGGGAACCTCACAGAGAACAAACTTTTACACCGCCAGATCTTCCAGGAATGCACCCTGATTCACAGGTAGCTTCACAGGTTTTCACAGGTTTTGAAAGATTAATTACATTGCTCATGTTTGAAACCCCAAATGTTTGGGAACCTTGAAATAAAGAAAGCCCTGCTTTATTGTATTAAGACTGCAGTTAACTCTGAGATTGTCAAGGAAGTAAATGTTGTGTATCTGGCCTCATAGGTGGATGACAGTGACTATAGATTTAGTCAAATAGAAGACACTGTACCTCCACGGACTGAGATTTTTGTATTTCAATTATTTTTCACAATTTAATTCATAGCCTTTCATGCCAGTCAATAATAACATGAATGTTTTCTTTTGTGTTTCAGACAAATCAGGTTGCTATGGCTAAGGTAAAAATGCTTACAAATTCTAGGTAACCTTGATGTAGTTATGTGCTGGTACATGTAGAGTTTCTGGGTAACTGTGGAAAAACTAATTTCTGCTTTGTTACCAATGTTGCCTTCTACATAATAGAACATCTAATTTTGGAAGTATATCTCAGGTTGTAATGTTCTTTATTATTTTTTTTTTTACAGGCTACAAATGACACCACCGTACAGTTTAGTCCACAGAGGTACTCATCACGTCTCTTACATCTGGGTGAAAGAGTATTTTAAAGTTATCTTAACGTAACTGAGCAAGGCCAATATCTGGAGCGGCCCCCTTCTGCTATTGATTCACAATTAGCTGATCTACACAGAAGGCTAGCACCTGAAAGTAACATTAACCAGCAGCATCAGCAAGCTACGAGTGACCTAGTAGGTTCCGCTGTTACAAGTGCCCTTTAGCCCACCTTACAGTTTTCGGAGGCAATAACATGTTGGTGCAGGCAGCTACATGATACCCTAGTTCATAATATCCAAATCGCAGAGCACCAATCTTGTCTAAACACAGGATTTTAAATGTATTATTATTTTGGTTGTTAATAGTCTAATGGAGCATGTGTTGACACCTCAGGCCGTTAATCCATGAGAACCTGCATTTTGTGACCCAATTCCTTCCCCTTAAATACTTCACAACACCCAAATTTCCGAACAATCATCTCTGTCCACTCCCCACTTACCCCCTGATCCCTTGGGAAATCCTGTCCTATTGTATCTGGCAGCAAATAAACTGTTTGCATTTATTTCTGTCCTTACGTGTTTATTTGTTGCTGGTTGGTAACAGCATGTAGCCTTGTTAGTGTGATTACTTGCAAGTAGTATTCTGTTGTGCACACAATGCTATTTTTGGGAAAAATATAAATAAAAGTATAACAAATGCTACTTTCAAGAAGATAATAGACTCACGCCACAGAGGCGGAGCCTCCTTTGTTCATATGCACACATTCTAAAAACAAATTACCAAATAATTGGACAATGGCTTGCACAAAAAAGGTGCTTGAAATAAACAATACAACAACGCACAACATTCAACAGTGCTGTGCCAGTGTGCAGGCATTTGTAATGTCAAATCTGCCACCACATTAAGCACATTGCATGTGTGTAAACACTTACAAGAAGTTTCAGCTTTCTTTAAAGACTACATGGTCTACTGAAGTTGACCCTCACAACCCTAATTATGGTATATGTGTGACATACCAGGTGACTGTCCTTGTGAGGCTTGGCTCTCCATCCCCTTGCTGGAACTTGACCAGTCTAAAATTGGTGGAATTTGGTCAATAGGGATTGGCTGGTGGGCGGGGTCTGGAGCTCTGAGAATCAGAATCTACGAATAAATAGGGTTGCAGCCTCGGGAGATAGTCCTCCTGTGCCAGATCAAGGGATCCTAGAATTATGTCAGAAAACAGAAAAAACTAATCCAAAATTATCCTGACAAAGAAATCCAAGAGGAGTGTTATAGATGATGTTAGAAAAGGTAAAACACATGTAAAACACATTAGCCTCGATTCAAAGACACATTCGTCCGGACTTCCGTAGCTGTCTGTGAAAGTTTGGGTGGGTGTTTGTCATTTTTTTTGCTTTTTTTCGTTCATTTTTCATTCGTACGAACGTTCGGGAAAATGTGTATATGCGCTTTCGATGAACGGAAGCAAATCGGAACATTTCCGTTAGTTCGGATCATTTTCCAAACAAAATCGGAAATTTTTCGTTCGTTCAGATAACTTCCGTTGTTGGGATGGGTTTCCGTCTGATTCAGAGAGCTGTTTTCCGACGGACCACCACCCTATAAATCCGTTTCATTTCCGATCCACTTACGGTACCTTTGAGGGCTCGGATTGCTATTGTTGAACAAGTTTTGCGGCTATGTGGAGGAATCTGCGCGCCTTTAGCACCAAGGCATTGCATGTATCAGCATGGCCGAGGCCATAAATTGTATAGCAATGCATACCTGAATCACTTTTCATGTATGCCTTATAGATGCATTTTAATGCTGACCTTAATTAGTCCTTAGCATGTAAACATTTATTTTCCCACACATCCATATAATTGCTATATTTGTTTAGACTTATGTCCTTTGTGAATTATATTTGCATTGTTGAACTTGAATCTTAATTTGTTGTAGGAGTTCTTGTTTTAGTCGGTTACCTTTGCTTTGTGTAATTATTTTATATTTGGTTGCAGGAACCGCAAGATGTGCCACTCACACAACATACAAGCAGTCTTTGGTCCAGCTATGCGATTCCTCAGTGTTCTTGCAGGGCATCCAGGGTCGTCCCATGATGCTTATATATTGCAGCGCTCTGGCTTATTTCGTCAGTTTGAGTCAGGAGAATTATCTGGCGGATGGCTCCTGGGTAAGTTTGCTCACATTCCATCAATCCATTTTCACTGTATGGCAATGAATATAGTTGATGACTCATGACTTAACCTATTGCTGTTTTTTGCCCTTGATGACATGTTAAACAATATTGTAGCTTAGAATGTGTATTGTATGTTATTGTTTTTAAATTCTTTCAGGGGGATTCTGGATATCCACTCCTGCCCTTGCTCCTGATGCCCGTTCTTTGCCTGAGGGGTTCTCTAATCGGGCACTATGCAAAACCCGGCCCATGGTGGCGAGGGCCCTCTGGCTTTTGAAGTCCAGATTTAGGTGTTTGGACCATACGGGGGGGGGGGGGGGGGCACTGCAGTATGACCCCAACAAAGTTATACCAATATTTTAATTTAAGTTTTTTAACAGGGACCACACATGCCAGAGTGGCACAACTGAGTGTCAGGGTCCTTCAGTTGGTGGTTGAGATGCAGGAGCTGCGCAACTCGTTGGGGACCACAGATGAAGAATAATGTTCTGTGGCCTGCCATTGCTATGTATTCTGTTTTTTATAGTTGTAAAAATTAGAAATTTTATAAATTTTTAAACATGTTATATTTTATGATGTAATCCCAAAAAAATGCTACCCTGTCATTTCATTTACAAAATACATTAACACAAAACTAATGGGCCCAGAAATATTTAAAGATGAATATTCACATGACCGAGAAGTGATTCGAGTGAGCTTTAAGGGTCCAAAAGGGAAGATGGAGGATAGTGCTAAGTGGTTTGGGTGAGCTTTAAGGGTCCAAAAGGGAAGATGGAGGATAGTGCTAAGTGATTTAGCTAAACATTGTAGTAGAAGTGAGGGTGGCAAATATGTAGGCAAGCACTTTAATGAGTTAAGTTTGTAGTGCGCAGGCGCTAGATCGTAAGGATTTCCGTCTGGACAATTATTTATTGAAAAAGGGAAACAGAATCGAACGGGAAACGTAAAGGATTCGTTGGAGGATATGATGGGAAAAGGGCAAAAACGAAAGCCGACGTTGTAACATGTGACAATGAAACGGAAAAGTCACAATGGAAAATGACATCCTTGTATTCGTAATCTGCCGTACGAACGGACGGAAACTTTACAGAAGGTTTTCAATGCATGCATAGAATCGCTCGTACACTCATACGAGAACGGAAACATTTCACAAAAAAAACAGATCGGCACTAAAACGGAAGTTTTTTTTTGTCTCTCTGAATCGAGCCTATTGTCCATACTGCCACTACGAGGCACTACCTGGCGCTATCCGTTCTTACATAACCCACATAGTTAAATAATGTTTGTGGCATTCAGGGCCACATGTCTCCAGCAGATGTCTCCACTAAAGTATGGACACATGGAGGATAGTGAGGCAGTCCTGTGTGTAACTTCCAAGCTGTTACTACACTGTAGGTAAAACTAATTAAAGTTCAGTGCAGCTATTAATGAAACAAATATGGTAATTTATTTCCAAAAACACTAGGACATCCAAAATAGACATAACATTCACTTTTGCTCATGCTCTTGTGCTTTGTAAACATACTAGGGTATCCCAAATTTGGAGGGCCCCTTTGAAGGACCCGTTTAAGAACTAGTTAGGCAGGGAAAGATGAGCACGCAGATTTGGGCATTTTTCACATGCGTTGTTCGTCTGCTGTTGTGCCCGCTGCAGTGCCCATTGGAGTACGCCAACTTCCGATGGAAGTGCGCAGGTGCCGGACTGTGCAGTGAACACTTCACCTGCGCAGGAAGCGGTCCAAACGTAACATTTCCGTAAGGTCTTATGTCATCCCCTACCGTCGATATTATGGTGAAACAAAACTGACTCACAGACACTATAACACCATGATAAACATACAGATAATGCTTTAACCCTTTAAATGCCAGCCACGTAAAATTTACGTGGTTGCCTCTCCGTCACTTAAGTGCCAGCCACGTAAATTTTACGTGCCTGGCATTCCCCAATCCCACAAAAAAAAGTTTAAAAAAAAGTCACTTACCTGACCCCTTGTTTTGTCCGGCCGGGTCTCCTCTTCAGCCAGCGGGGCTCCGATCGCCGATCGGGGCTTCTCCGGCTGCAGGGGAGGGCCCGGAATAGGGTGCCCCCCCCCCCCCGTTTCAGCAGCCGCCGGATTGCCTGTTAAAAAAAAAAAAAAAAAAATGACAGTTACTCACCTCCGCTCCCGCCGACTCCCGCCGCCTCTCCTCTTCATGGGGGGGGGCTCCGATTACCCCCCCCGGGTCTTCTGTCTTCTGGAGGGGGGCATAACAGCCCTCCCTCCGTCGCATCTTCCGATGGCGGCCGCCATCTTGGATTTTAGCCCCGCCGGGTGTCATCGGGGCACCCGGCAGTTCTCCTCTCAGATGCCGATGACGGCTGGGCGGAGAAGGAGGGAGGTAGGCGATCCTCCGATCGCCTGCCTCCCCCCTTCTCTGCCCAGCTGTCACCTGCATTAGATCGCCGCGGGACAATGCATCTGAAGATCGGAGGTGAGTAAAGGTAAAATGTTTTTTTTTTTTTAAATAAACTATTACAAAAACCTGTGTGTGTGTTTTTATTTATACTGTTAACCCTTTGTGAACTGGTAAGGGGTCCATGTGACCCCTTATACCAGTTCACAGGGCTCAGGGGTCTGGCAAGTCACCTGCGCTAGCGGGAGGCTTGCCATTAACCCCTGGCACCCCCATTACCTGCCTCCCCAAAGGCCAGGGGGGGGCAGAAGAGCCCGGGCCCACATAGGCTATGTGGGCTCGTAGGCTGCAGGGTGGGGGGGCCACAAAAGCTGGCCCCCCCACTCTGTGCCTACAAGCCCCCATAGCTGGTCCCGGGCTGGTTACTGTGGGTAAGGGGGACCCCACGTCAATTTTTTTTTTGATTTTTAAGGGTTTTTAACCCTTAAAAATCAAAAAAAAAAATGGGGTCCGCCCCCCCTGGGAGGGGGGACCCTATGTCATTTTTTTTTTGATTAACCCTTTGTGTTCTGTCATCCAGCAGCTATAAAAGGCTTCTAGCAAGTGAGCAGAAGCCAGTGATCGCCGAGGGACAGAGTGCTCCAGGATGGATGGGAGGTGAGTACAGTGTAAAAAAAAAAAAAAAAAAATTAATAAAATATTTTTTTCTCAGTGTGTGTCTGTGTCATTATTTCCTTTTAACCCCTTGTGAACTGGTAAGGGGTCCATGACCCCTATACCAGTTCACAAGGCTGGGGGGATGGCAAGCCACCTGCGCTAGCGGGTGGCTTGCCATTAACCCCTGGCACCCCCATTACCTGCCTCCCCAAAGGCCAGGGGGGGGCAGAAGAGCCCGGGCCCACATGGGCTATGTGGGCTCGTAGGCTGCAGGGTGGGGGGGCCACATAAGCTGGCCCCCCCACTCTGTGCCTACAAGCCCCCATAGCTGGTCCCGGGCTGGTTACTTTGGGTAAGGGGGACCCCACGTCAATTTTTTTTTTGATTTTTAAGGGTTTTTAACCCTTAAAAATAAAAAAAAAATGGGGTCTCCCTCCCCTGGGAGGGGGGACCCTATGTCATTTTTTTTCTCGATTTAACCCTTTGTAGTGTGGATGGTAGTTGTATTTTTTTTGTGAATGTTATAAAATACTTGTTTCAGTTAGAGGGGTCTCCTGGGCAGGAACAGGGGGCTACCGATAAATATGTGGTACCGTTCTAATCGGTAGAAATGGGGCTTTCACATGGCGCAAAACATGACGCAAAATGGGGAAAAATGGCCTGTCAACAGAGGGTGACAAAATCTCAAGTAGGCTGGCAATTAAAAGGGTTAATAGTACCTATGCATGTTGGGTATTGTTCTGTTCGGGGGACCTTGCGCTTTCAGACTTAGCTTGTTTTTTCTGGTTTGCATATTTATATTTTAGGAAAAGGTGTTTTTTATTCAGCTTTTTTATACATTTTTTAGGGAAACCCTGCGCAAACAAAGAATTCTTTGAGGGATTACTTCCAGAAAGATGAGCCCACTACAACAAGCTGGGTACCCTTAGAAAGCTTAACGTGTGTACTTTCAGGGAATATATGGTTTATGGGGGATATTCCAAATGTCAAGGGTTGTTTTGGTTGAAAAATCGCAAGGTGCGCACTTTGTCTGCAGAGCTGAAATTTTCAAGTAAAATTACCGTTACGCACATGCTTTACTTTGGGGTGTTTGGCAACTCTTCCCTTGACAGTAGCTATGCATGTTGGGTATCGTTCTGTTCGGGGGATGTTGCGTTTTCAGATTATACTTGTTTTTTCTTGTTTGTATATAGTTTTTTTAGGAAAATGTGGCTTTGATTCTGCTTTTTTATCCTTTTTTTAGGGAAACTCTTTGCAACCAAATAATCCATTGAGGGATTACTTCCAGAAAACTATGGCCACATCAACAAGCCTGGTACGCCTAGAAAGCCTGAGGTGTGTACTTCCAGAGAATATATAGTTTGTTGGGGGTATTTCAAATGTAAAGGGTTGTTTTTCTGGAAAAACTGCAAGGTGCGCATATTGCGTAGCACAGTTGTATTTTATCTGAAAATCCCCTAAAGCGCTGTTTCAGTTTGGGGGAGTCTCCTGGGCAGGAAAGGGTGTCTACCAATACATATGTGGTACCGCTGTAACCGGGAGAAATTGGGATTTCACACGCAATAAGATTTCATTGACAAACTTACATTTTTTATTACAAAAAAAACTACAATATGTAAAAATTTTTTTTTTTTTTTTTTTTTTGCACATATTTCACCCAAAAATATTGAGAATACACCTAAAAAATGACAAACAAGACATTTCATGTTAAAGCCCAGACTCTGCTGAAAAAAACAATATATCATTTTCCTGGGAAATCCCTGGAAATCCCTTCAAAAATCACAGTTGAACATGGGGAGCGCAAAATAGTGCAAAATGGTCTGGCAACAGAGTGTGACAAAAACTCCAGGTAGGCTGGCACTTAAAGGGTTAAACTGGCCAATATGCAGGTTTAACACATTCAGTTTGTTTCTGTAGTAAGTGCGTTCACCACACAATTTACATGCCCTAATTATGTGTTTAGCAAAAGTTATGTTTGCAATGCTTTATACTAACAAATCAAACCCTATAGGTCTCTGGCAAGTGTAATAGATGTTAATAATGATGTACAGCGGTCTGCTCTGTTGGAGCACATTTTTTACAAAGGTGCCACACATTTGACGAAACATATTTTCTATAGCGTTTTCAAGCGAAACATGGTGCACATGTGACAGATTCACATCCAGTACTGCTCACGCTAAGCACCCATGTAAATAGGTCAAAAGCGCTGGGACGCCGCCGCAAGCTGCTGCCACACTTTAGCGAATGCAGCAAAGGCCAGTTTATGCATGAATAATCTGCAAAAGCAGCAAAAATTATGGCGATTGCTTTTGTAAATGACCCCCTTAATGTGACAGGGGGCTAAACTAGCATTTGTTTCTACAGTTTTTAACACATAGAACTTATTATTGCTCACAGAGACCAGCTACACAGTTTTTAGGTGTCTAATCTTTTTGGACTTAAAAAAAAAATTTTTTTGCAGAAAAATGTAAAAATAATTAACTAACTAACAAAAGAAAAACTACAAACTAAAATTAGTGCGAAAGAGTTTGATGTGCCCAATTGGCAATCCTGATTGGTCATCAGCAGTCACATGATTCGCAGGCCATATATGAATAAGTAAGTGGTGAGCAAATGGGTTTACTGATGCAAAAACAGAAAAGGTAAAAGGGCCAGTCTTCTATATTTCCACTGAACAGAGAGAGTTAAGGTTTACAATGTGTGAACTACACCCCCCCCCCCCCACACACACACACACACCACCAACGACAACACGAATCTGATGCTGGATTTCATTGCAAATGTAGGGTAAGACAAGTAACAAAATAAGAAAAAGGGACTATAGTCAGTATTTTACTCATATGTTGATGCCCCCCTGGCCTCTTTCTGCCCTAGACCCAGTACACACTTTAGAACCTAATGGTAATGGCCTCTGTATAACATTTTAATAAAAATTGTTCTTTGGCTTTCTTTTCTAAAACTTGGCTTGAAAATTAACATTTAAATGTCTTTACTCTGATTAATTGTCTCACCATTAAAGTGGACCAACACCCACGGGTGATCGGCCCGGGAATCTATAAGATTCCCGGGCCGATCACCCCCACCCCGCGGGACATCCGAGATCGGGATGTCCCGCGGGGTGTAACCCCCCCAAAACCCCCGAAAAACCTTACCTGATCTTCGCGCCCCTGTAGCCGTGCGCGCGCCCGCGCCGGCCGTCTGCGAATGGCCGACGCGGGCGCGCGCGCGTCAAAAGGGACGCGCGGGAGGCGGCGGCGGCGGCAGCCACTTAGACGTTCCTGGACCTGGCTTGTACGTCGGCGCTGGGAGCGGGGAGAGGTGAGTTTTTCGGGGGGTTAGGGGGGGTTTCACACAGCGGGGCACCCCGATCGGGGGTGCCCCACCGAAGTGGACCAAGACCCAGGATAGTCAAAATCCTGGGTGTTGGTCCACTTTAAATGTATTTTAGCAGCCATAGGACACTAAATTCTCTACAAAGCAACTACAGGAAAGAAAGAAACAAGCAAGCAAGCACTATGCCACAAATTCATCATGATAACAACTGAACTAAAAGAAACGTATTGCCACTTAGCCCTGTGATTTCAGGAAGGGTTTAATTTGCCAAAATGAGTTTTTGCCACATTCCTGTCACATAATAGGTTTTATGGGAGTATTAAGAACCACACTCACGCAGGGTTTTAGGTGGGAATTTGTCAGTAAAATATAAGTGTGTTGTTATTCCCACTTTGGTCACTAGATGGGGGTGTAGGAATGGAAGAAAGAATATTATTCATCTGTTGAAATCTAGGTGTAGGACCCCCCTTTAGTGATGAGTCAGGGGGCATACTATACATTTGGAGAACAACAGAAAACTGCTGGAATTGGTTGGGAGCTTTTTAGAGGGAAACTAAAGGCAAAATTGTAGGAGAACAGAGGTTTTATAAAGAGAAACAAGAGAGAGATACAGAGAGATCGTCCATAACCAACTTAAGGGGAAGACTGGCGTACACTTCCTGTGTAACACGGCTGCTGGGGCTACTACAGAGATGAGGCTTGGGTACAGTAAGAAGTTCGTAGGAGGACGGGCTGTAGTGAAGCAGAATCCACGCAGATTCCTCCCTGTCTGTTGATAACAGAAGTCACGTGGGGAGGCGCGCGCTGCAGCACACTTGAATCTTGCTGCTGCGGCTGCTGCTCAGTGCCCTCCGGTCCTGCGTCGGCCTGTCAGGTAAGTGATTGAGTTTTCCTTTTTGTCTTATGGAGGAAAAAGGGGGATACTTGGGAAAAGCATTTAAAGAGGCACTCTTATCATTTATATGTGATGCTTAAGACAGGCTGCATGTGTTACACTTATATGGGGATCTGATGGTTTCTTTCTTTCCTTTCAGATCCTGGGATCCCTGGTTATAGCGGCCCTCCGGCTCTATTTTGCCTGGCTAGTCTTTCTTTCTTAGTAAAGAAAAAGGGGGATTTTTTTTATATAAAGTTTACACATTTAATATATATATTCTTAGATATATATATATATATATATATTTACTAAGGGGGACCTTTTTCCTAAAAAAAAAAAAAAAAAAAGGTATTTAAAAAAAAAAAAAAAACCCTCCCTTCCGGGACATTTTTGATAAAGGGGCATCCCGGGTTGGCTTATGCCTTAAAAATCCCAGTATTTGCGATACCATAAATCACCAATATGGAGGCTTCCCTAACTACCGGTAACCAGGGGGTGTGTAAAATGTGGGGCTGCGCTGCCCGCTGATGATGTCTTTATTTGCATTCCTTGTGCAAAGCAGAGCATTGCGCGTCAGTCTGTTGATCCGGCTGCTGGCCCGTCGCAACTTCCATCATCTCCTGCCTCTCCCTCCCTGTTCCGGACCCCGCATGACACTGTCAAAAGTGGGGAGTCGCAATCCGAGGTGGCGGCAAAGTTGGCCAGCCTTCGGAAAGTATTGCCCGTTAAGTCAGGGTTGAAAGCCCCTGCAAAACGGAAGCGCCTGACTCCAGTATCTTCGGCTCCACAGGACGAATTATGTGAGCCTGTGGAATGGTCCGATGGCTCCCCGGATGAGGAAGAATTCCTCTTGGAGTCAGATGAGCCGGCAGATCAGCTTGAGGCTGATGCGACTGGCGATTGGTCGGCGGGGGTTGCCCTTGACACCCCCTCCATTTTGGCCCAAATGTTTGAAATTTTGAATTTAGATCCGCCTGAGGCTGTCACCCTGCCAAGGGGCCAGTTGTTTAAAGAGCCTCAGCCGCGTTTGGTTTTTCCCAGACAGCACCACTTTGAGAGGGTGGTCCTTAAGGAATGGGAACATTCCACGCGGTTATCTGGGATCCCTCCCAGGTGGGAAAGGCGTTATCCCTTTCCGCCAGAATTGGTGAAGCTTTGGTCCATTCCTCCTGAAGTCGATACCCCTGTGCTAGGGCTATCTAGCTCTGCTATGGTACAGTCTGCTGAGACCTCTGTCCCTAAAGATGGGGAGGATCGTAGGATTGACCAGTATGCTCGCCATGGCTTTATTTATGCTGGGTCAACGATGCGCCCTGTGTGCGCTTCGGCCCTTCTTCTATTAGCAGTAAGATCTGTAATCCAGGGGCTATGCGAGGATCTCAATCCCGCTTGTAATGAGTTCGCTGCGCTTAAGCAGTGCGAATCTTTTGTGTCTTACGTTCTATCCGCTCAGGACGATGCGCTGGCTATGAGTAGCAAGACAGCGGCAATGCTGGTGGCCATTCGTCGGTCTGTATGGCTGCGACAGTGGTCGGCGGATTCAGCTTCTAAAAAGGTGCTCACGGCTCTCCCCTTTTTGGGGCTACGTCTGTTTGGGGAGAGAATTGACTCGCGAAAGGTGGTATGATGCCACAGCGCAGAAGGCCTCGACGCCCCTTTAGGGGGGCAGGTTCTAGTAGGTCTTCCTTTCGAGGATATAGAGCAGGCAGGGGGGCTTCCCTTCCCTCTTCCAGTCGTACAGGTTGGACTCGGGGCAGGGGCCGTGGCCGTCCCGCCCAGTCCTGGGGCTCCAAGCCCAAACCTGCTGGTAAGCCCGCTCAGCAATGAGGGGCTGCCCTCACCCGTGCGGGTGGGCGGATGATTACGACACTTCTCCCAGGTTTGGAACCGGGAAGTTCCGGACAGATGAATTCAGGAGGTAGTGTCGTCCGGTTACAAGCTGGAATTCGAGTTTCGCCCTCCTTCACGGTTCTTTCGGTCTCGGGTGTCCATCGATCCTATCGCCGCACAGGGGCTCCTGGCGTCGGTAAAGAATTTACTAGAGATGGCGGTCATCCGGCCGGTACTGCGCTTAGAGATGGGCCTCGGTTTCTACTCCAATCTGTTCGCAGTCCCCAAGAAAGATGGGTCAGTTCGTCCCGTCTTGGACCTGAAGTTGCTCAACAGGTTCATTCGGTTTCAGAAGTTCCGCATGGAAACCTTGCGCACGGCCGTCGGCTCTCTTCGGCAAGGGGACTTCATGACGTCCATAGACATCAAGGATGCTTACCTTCATGTTCCCATCTGCCACGCTCATCAACGTTTTCTTCGATTCGTGATGAAGGATCAGCATTATCAATTCGTGGCACTTCCGTTTGGCCTTACCTCAGCTCCAAGAGTGTTCACCAAGGTGTTGGTAGGGGTCATAGCCATTTTCAGATCTCGGGGCATTCGTGTCGTGCCTTATTTGGACGACATCATCATGGCTCCGTCGCTCAATCAATCGGAGACAGACACCAGGTTGGTGGTCTCCACGCTGGAAAGCTTTGGTTGGGTGATCAACTTCCCCAAGTCCACCCTCGCTCCGGCCAGGGTAGTGTCCTTCCTGGGGATGCAGTTGGACTCTCATCAGCACAGTGTGTTTCTTCCTCAGTCCAAAATTCATCTGATTCAGGAGTTGGATCGGGTCCTACTCTCCAATCCTCGGCCGTCCATCCGGCTGGGGATGAGGCTGGTAGGGTTGATGGTTGCCTCCTTCGAGGCAGTTCCTTTTGCTCAATTCCACACAAGGACGCTTCAGCTTTATCTGTTGGCGTCTTGGGACTGACGGCTTCGGTCGCTGGATCAGCCCTTCCAGTTGTCCTCCCGGGTCCGGCAGTCCCTCCAGTGGTGGTTGGTCTCGACCAATCTCGTAAAGGGCAGGTCTTTCCTGACCCCTCTTTGGGAGATTGTCACCACGGACGCCAGTCTGACGGGATGGGGCGGATTCTGGAAGGAGCTACAGTTCCAGGGGCAATGGGGACCTCAGGAGGCCCACTTACCCATCAATATTCTGGAACTGAGAGCCATCCGTCAGGTGCTTGCTCTCCTGACTCAGCACATCCTGGGTCTTCCGGTCCAGGTGCGTTCAGACAATCGAACAGCGGTTGCTTACATCAATCATCAGGGAGGGACTCGCAGCCTGAGTGCTCTCAGGGAGGTGTCCCTGATCCTGACCTGGGCAGAAGCCCATGTTCCTTGTCTCTCGGCGGTATACATTCCAGGAGTGGAGAACCAGGAAGCGGACCGGTTGAGCAGGGGCTCTCCCCGTCTGGGAGAATGGGCTATCCATCCTCGGGTGTTTCGCTATGTCTCCGATGGGGGACACCGGAGGTGGACCTGTTTGCCTCCCGTCACAATCGCAGGCTCCCGAATTTCGTGTCGCTCTCCCAAGATCCTCTGGCGCTGGCAGTGGATGCCATGTCCCTGAGTTGGGGGGATCTGGGGTTTCTATACCTGTTTCCTCCGATACCCATGCTAGGCAGGGTGCTTCGGAAGTTGGCTCTGGAAAGGGTGTCCGCCGTTCTCGTGGCCCCAAGGTGGCCAAGGCGAGTGTGGTTCGCAGACATCGTTCGGCTGGCGGTGGACCAAGTCGTTCTGCCTCTTCGGTCCGATCTGCTCACTCAGGGTCGATTGTGTTACCCCAATTTACCAGCGCTAGGTTTGACGGCCTGGCTGCTGAGACCTCCATCCTGAGGGAGGAGGGTCTTTCTGATTCAGTCATTAAGACTCTGATCAGTGCTCGGAAGAGGTCTTCTTCTATCACTTACTATAGGACTTGGAAAGCCTATATCGCCTGGTGCGAGATAAGATCTTTTCCTTGTAGGGTCTTTTCAGTCTCCAGGATTCTGGAGTTTTTACAATCAGGGCTGGACTCTGGTCTTCAGCTTAGTACATTGAAAGGGCAAGTTTCTGCCTTATCTATCTTTTTTCAGAAGTGTGTTGCGCTTAAACCTTTGGTTAAAACATTTTTCCAGGGGGTTACGCATGTGCGGCCTCCCAGGAAATCACTACTCCCTGTTTGGGATTTGAATTTGGTTCTTTCTGCTCTTCAGGCTCCTCCTTTTGAGCCTTTGCAAGATATTGCTTTGTCTACCCTGACTCAGAAGATTGTCTTCTTGGTAGCTATCACTTCGGTCCGGCGTGTCTCAGAGTTGGCGGCCTTAACTATCCAGGCGCCTTACTTGAGAGGCATCAGGATAAAGTGGTCTTTCGGTTCAAGCCAGACTTTCTTCCTAAGGTTGTTTCTGCTTTTCATTTGAACCTAGACATTGTTCTTCCCTCCTTATGTCCTAATCCTAAGAATGACAAAGAGAGGGTGTTGCATTGTTTGGATGTAGTACGATGTGTTAAGTACTACTTGATTATCACGTCTCCTTTTCGTAGGACGGATTCCTTTTTTGTTGTGCCCCATGGGCCTAAGAAGGGTTTGGCACCAGCCAAATCTACCATTAGCAAGTGGATACGTCAGGCCGTTACTGCGGCCTATTCTGCTAAGGGGAAAGTTCCCCCTTTCCGTATCACTGCTCATTCTACTCGCGCCATTGGGGCGTCTTGGGCATTTCAGCACCAAGTTTCTGTTGAACAGGTTTGTAAGACCGCCACTTGGTCTTCTGTTCATACTTTTTCTAAGTTTTACAAAGTTGATGTGCGGGCCTCAGCGGATGCTGTTTTTGGCCGCAAAGTTCTGCAGACTGCAGTCATTTAAGTTATGCTTCACCTGGCCTTGAGTTGCCCAGCCCTTGTGGACACTGCTTTTGGATGTCCCAATAATGGATGAATATCTAAAGGTGAAGCGGGGTGTGTGGCACACCAAGAATAATACCATTTTGTGAGTACTCACCTGAAAAATGGGTATTGTTGGTGTGCCACACACCCCGCTTCACTCCCACCCTTTTTTCGGTAGTTCCGAAGCCTTTATATGGTGAAGCTTTTTGTTTATATCAAATTTGATTTTGAGGTTACTGGTGGAATACTGGTACCTTGTATTACTGCTTTTTAAATATACTGGTGATTGAAGGGAGGTACCAGGTATATATAGGCCGGAAGGGGGCTCGTTACAAGACTTCCTCTCTGCACTACGTCACCTGCGGTGGATTAACCCAATAATGGATGAATATCTAAAGGTGAAGCGGGGTGTGTGGCACACCAACAATACCCATTTTTCAGGTGAGTACTCACAAAATGGTATTATCATCTGGGTACTACATATGGGTTCTTAGTCCTCCCAAAACTTTGTTAAAACACACAAAACGGCCATTTAACATGCACGAATTGCACACAAATACACACTAGACGAACATCACCGTTTGAAGCAGTTCTGAATTAATGGAGCAAATCAGGCTCAGTTAAAGTATAGATGAAAGTATATCAGATTGGGGTACTGATTTGCGAACCCCTGTTATATTTAAACATGACTGTTACTAATTGTTCAGGAAGCTGGTACTGATCAGTTTTATTAGAATTTTCCTTTATTCATTTGAGATACAGTTCAGCATCATTTTTCCAACAGTGAGGAATTCAGAGGCAACTGAATCTACCCCCCCCCACCCCCACCCCCAGGTCTAAATCCAGCATTTATACCATCTTTGCCTTAGGGGCCAGATGCCATTATCCTGCAAGTAAGTATGCACTAATGTGGGAAAGGGATATGTTGAGTTGAGTTTATCTTCAAATATTATTTGTATTTGAAATTTACCTGTTGCAAAATAAACATTAAGCAGTTAGTCCTAAATGTGGTTTACATTACAGAAGTGGTTGCAATAGGACACATTTATTTAATAAAAGAAGTAAAAATATGAACTATAATATTCACACATATTTTTGTGTTCACTGTAATATATTATCAAATGGAATGTATTTTATTTTTTTTTAATAACTTGTTTTATCAATGTTATGTTTGGTACAAAAAGATATACCGGTACATATGAGCCTTGTTTAGCTTTTATTTAAGCAGGTAACAGGTATTATTGAAGAACACTAAGCAACAGCTGCAAAACTGTTAGAAGTTATAGGATGTATAAAATGAGGAATGTTGTCTTCTGTCCAATGCTGTGACGCTGTGGTCTGGCCCCCAGGTCATATTTTGCAGGCCAGGGGTGGAGCTATGATGTAACACGTGGAGTGGCTGTATTACTGACATTGCTGTGTGCACTAATGGATAGGGTTGTAGTAACCTGGTTTCAGTGTTGTTTGGTGGCTCCTCTAAGTGGGCAGGTCTTTCCTGGGGAAGGGCGACCATCTGTCCCGCCCGTCATTTATTGGCTTCTCCTATTGACTGGCACGTACTTCGCAAAGTCTTTGCCAGGCGAATGCTGGTGAACGGCTTTTCAATGTGCCAGCTTTTAGCAGTGAACCCCATAGGCAGCAATGTTATTTTCTCTTGTAATGTACTGTAACTTTTACATCTTTCTATAATACATTGAGCGTGAAGGCCAAATATATAACTAGTATTGGAGAAACAACTATTAAAACAGTGTTCATTCAGGCCCATTATGTATAAAAAAACAACTTGGAAAAAATATTTTTATGAGTCAGAGGCTGTTTATTTGCTCTGTTGGTTGTACTACATAGTGCAGGTGGGTTTTGACATTTACAGAGCAGCATGTGTTTAAATGTTGTCTCTGCCTGTTCAGTTTTATTACGTATATAATTGTTAGATTGCTAAATGATACCATCTGCTGATCAGAATTAGAAATACAGTTTTCATATTATTACGGAAATGTCATTACCATCAGTCATTAATTTATTGCTGTTCACACACTTGCCGATTTTAAAAATATATGATTAGACTCCCATCCTATACTTGATGCTGATTTATATTGATATACTGTATTTTTGCCCTATAAGATGCCCCATAGTGAGGGGAAAAATGGGTGCGTTTTATAGGGTGAATGTGTGTGTGAGAAGGGAGCGCAATGGAGCACTGGCGGGCAAGAAACAGTTAAACTTGTTCCCTGCCTGCTGGTCCTCCAATGCGTTGCCCCCCCCCCCCACACACATAGACACATACAATACCTTACAGCACTGCCGTTCCTGCTCGAGTTCCTAGATCTGGTGGGGGGCGTGGCCTATGCCTGACTGGCATTCATTCATAAACCTGGGCATGCACAGGCCATGCCTCCCAATAGGTGGTCTATGCATGCCTGGTGTTCATTCATGAATGCTGGGCTGCATAGGCCACGCCCACCATCGGAAGCACTGTAAGGTACTGTATGTCGCTGTGTGTGTGTGGGGGGAGGGTCATGTATTGGAGGACATGATCCCTCCTCACACAAGAGATTGGCGGGGATTGGGGATGCCGCTCACTGCCTATTGCTTGTATTGTGGGACACCACTCACTGCCTGTATTGTGGGACACCACTCACTGCCTGTATTGTGGGACACCACTCACTGCCTGTATTGTGGGATGCCACCACCACCTGTATTTTGGGATGCCACTCACTGCCTGTATTGTGGGATGCCACCACCACCTGTATTGTAGGATGCCACTATTGTCTGTATTGTGGGATGCCACCCACTGTCTATATTGTGGGATGCCACTCACTGCCTGTATTGTGTGATGCCACTCACTGCCTGTATTGTGGGACACCACTCACTGCCTGTATTGTGGGATGCCACTCATTGCCTGTATTGTGGGATGCCACTCACTGCCTGTATTGTGGGATGCCACTCACTGCCTGTATTGTGGGATGCCACCACCACCTGTATTGTGGGATGCCACCATTGCCTGTATTGTGGGATGCCACCATTGCCTGTATTGTGGGATGCCACCATTGCCTGTATTGTGGGATGCCACCATTGCCTGTATTGTGGGATGCCACCCACTGCCTGCATTGTGGGATGCCACCCACTGCTTGCATTGTGGGATGCCACTCATTGCCTGTATTGTGGGATGCCACTCACTGCCTGTATTGTGGGATGCCACTCACTGCCTGTATTGTGGGATGCCACCACCGCCTGTATTGTGGGATGCCACCATTGCCTGTATTGTGGGATGCCACTGACTGCCTATATTGTGGGATGACGCTCACTGCCTGTATTGTGGGATTCTGCTTACTGCCCTTTATTGTGGGATGACGCTCACTGCCTGTATTGTGGGATGACGCTCACTGCCTGTATTGTGGGATGACGCTCACTGCCTGTATTGTGGGATGACGCTCACTGCCTGTATTGTGGGATTCTGCTTACTGCCCTTTGGGATGACGCTCACTGCCTGTAATATGGGGTTTGTAATGGGGTGATTGGGGGAATTCTGCACACTGACTGTAATGGGGTGATTGGGGGGGTATTTTAGCACACCATTTGGTTCAGAATATGTTTTTTCTTATTTCCCTCCTCCAAATCCTGGGTGCGTCTTATAGGGAGAAAAATACGGTATGTAAATGATATAAATGATTGAAATCTTACAGTGCATGGTCAGGAATGTTGCTTAAAAAAGTAAGTCAGTACCCTGATTGGAGGCAGTTTGTTTAAATGATTTGAAATACTGTATTCTGATTTTGCAGGCACCCAAACACAAACATTGTCCCAATGCATTGCACACATTCTGCATGTTCATTATAATTGCTGGAAAGCAACTAAACAACTTCCAAATTGCACCAAAATGTTGTTACAGGGGAACTGGCATTTATACTGACATTTTAAGTTAACAGGAGCTTTTTGTTCACTCCAACAATACATTAAGTGGCTCTGTTCAGCACCTGAATAGTTGTTTTCAATGAAAATGTCAGGAGGGTTTTTTTTTTTTTAAATTAAACATGAAAAAAAATAGTGTACCCCCTCCCCAGAGCCAACTAGCCTAGGCCCCGGCCATGCTGGTTTATGCCCTTCGGTCAGCATTTTCTCCCTTTTGTTCCCAGCCGGGCAGAATCTTGTCCATTTGGGTTTCTCGCTGGGTCTTCTTCTTCATCCAGGGGGTCTGGGGTCATCTGTTGAATTTGAGATACACAGGCCCCCCCTCCTTCTTTCCCGCCCCCCAGCCAGGAGTAATTACAACGAAAAGGCAAGAAGGGCTCCAATTCTGAGCATTCTCCCCCCCACATGTGACCAAATACATCGCTGGAGGGGAGGAGTATGGAGGGGGATTTCTTAGAGTATGCCCCTCCCACTCAGTGACATCATAGTCCAATGGTGTAGATTCAAGAGATATTTCACCTTTCTATTATGAATGTCCATGCTCTCCCGGCATCTGTCATTAGCTTTGGCTGGAAGCCCCTTCTTTCCAGATGCTGGTAGCTAAAAGGGTTGGTGCTAGACGGAGGGCAAGATAGGGTAAGTATAGTTAAATTAGGAATTTTAAAAGACTTTTGGTGATCTGTTTTACTTTTACTTACGCTACTTTTAAACTGGTAAAGGGGCTCCTGTACCAGTTTAAAGGACAGGAGGCAGTAAGCCACCTGTCCGACATCCCGGATGATGGCTTGCTGCCAACTTACCCACCCCCGCAATGGGTAGGGGGGTGTGGAATAGCCTGGTGCTCCTTGGCATTGATCTGTGCTGTATGGTATAAGGATAGGTAATAACTAGGGTCAGGGGCTGGCAGATCTGCCCTTGAGCCCTGGGTGGTTATGCAGAGGCATAGCTAGCCTTTCCTGCACCCGGGGGCAAAGATTCACATAAATCACAGATTGAACTGTAACCATAAAAATCTAGACTAATCCATTTACAGAAAATGCAATGATTTTTTTTAACCTCTAACAGAGAAAGTCAAAATTTTTCTGGTTAGGTGACAATCTCTGGAGTGCACAGGCACTTTAGCTTTGGGATCCTGATGCAAAATCTGACCATACAATTAATATTGTTGGCAGATCTACAGCAACCCCACAACTAAGTGAGAAATAACAGAAATAATGCCAGCAGATGTCCCCATGTCACAAAACAAATATAGAGAGTGCCGGCAGATCCAGTTTCCTTCTCCAGTCTCTTAATTAATAGGCAATAACATTTTCTCCACACTTTGGGGAGCCTGTTATTACTTATTAAAGGGGCTGTAAATCCAATGGCAGTATTTATCCAGCAAGCAGCTGATCCAATGCCTGTCCCATGTGCCTCTCCTTCATTTCCTGCAGCGCAGGGTAGAAGATGTAGCAGGGCTAAAAGCTTTGCACCTTTTTCAATTTTATTCCTCTAGGGCCACACAAAATGTGGTTGTATGGCCACTCTGTCCCTTTGTGCTCTAAGCAAAAGCAAGCAGGGCAAGCCACAGTGGTTCTGCAGATGTCTCTGTCCACAGTAGTGTATGCTCAAGACTCCCAGCTCATCTACTACCCAGAAATTGAGGCAAAGAAATTGCTTTTGCATAGAATACATGAGGTACTTACATACAATCAGAGATTTTAAGTTGCTTTAAAACAGTTTATTTTATACTGTTGCCAAGGGAGAAAAGAGGAGAAAAAGTTCATGTGTGCCAGGGATTTTAAATGTATGCAGACACCCCTACAACATGTGTTCTGGTCTTGGAGAGTATCTCTAAGCCTCTAAACAAACACATTCAACTATTTCAGAAAAGTGCAAGAAAAATACATATTACAATTTAAGCAATAGATTTATTTTATTAAATAAAATATATAAATACATACAATATAAATCATTATGTAAACATATTTTTGAGTACCACTACAACAAAGTTCCTTACGTCTGTATCTTAGAAGTGTGATATTCCTGCAAATTAAGATACAAATTTTAAACCTCAGGCTTAGCTGATATTAACCAAATTTGAAAATGTATGCTAAAGAGGAGCAACACCCCTCAAGTCTATAAGACTCTTCGGGGTTGTTCTACCTCTTTATGAGGCATCCCAAATTGGGATGCACCGTTGTGTGAGACCCACCAGATCCAGTCACGTCTTCCCCAAGCCCTTGCAGCAGATGCATCCCCAGCATACCACTATCTAGGCAAGCACCGGCTCCAGGGCTTTCTGAGAGACACACTCACAGCTACAGGTCGGCAGCATTTGCTACCTTAAGACCCCCTGAGCTCAGTGCGGCAAAGGTAACCTGAATGCTATGAGCTCTGCTGATTGGCTGAGGAAAAGGTTTAATAGAGATCCCGTGGGATATACACGGTGGGGAGAATCTTAAATTTGGGTGCCCCCCCCCACCCCAGAGAGCAACAAAACCCAAGAATGTAATTGTCCTGGCTGTTGTTCCCAGAGCCACTATATGGCCTTTAAATTTCTTTATGTTTCATAAATACATTAATACAAATATATAAATATTACTTATTAAAAATAAATAATTTAACAGCAACATTCAGAAGTAAAATAAGGCACAACATGTTTTCTTGGGACCATTTCCAATTAAACATCTTCCTCTTCCTTCTTCTGTCTGTCATTGAAAAAGAAGAAATATGTCAAAAACACAAGTAAGAGCTCTGTTGCAACTATTATTAGATATAATATTATATTATTATTTACATTTAAAGGTAGGAACATTTGCTTTGTAATATTGTTTTTTTACGGTTACTTAGAGTAAATCCTGTAATTCAATGGAAATGCTAAAACTGCAGCGTTGTGGATCCACCAGTGTTCTCCATCAACCAAAACCCAGAAGTTAAAGAGCAGACACCTCGCAATTCTGCGGGGAATATCTAGAACTAGAGATGCTTTGTATGGCCAGGGGAAGGGGCAGAGTACTGGTCTCAGCCCTTACAAATTGACTGGGCTGCTTTGACTAGAATAGGCACTTCTGGATCAAGGTGAGTATACTAAAAATTATTTTATTGGAGAGACCAAGTGGATTTATTTGGTAAAGAACCCAAGGTCTGGCATTTCTGCAGCATTTTATTAAGTTACATCTCTGTCTATTGTTGGATAGCTTTAAAAGATGGCTTCTTGTCCATTTCAGTATTTTGAATCTTAAATAAGACATTACCTTTCTAGGAATGCTTTGACAATCTTCTGGACCCAGGGAGTAGAAGGATCCACACAGGTTACTAGTCCAGTTTTGAGAGTAAATCTAAAAAAACAAAATGTGTTTTACTGACTGCTATAAGACAAGTTTGTTTGGGATTCTGCTTCAGTGAAATCAATATTCATAGCCCCCCCCCCCCACCTCAACACACAATTTAGTATAGTTTTGTTTGTTAATTTAATCCTGCATTTGGGTTTTAGGATAGCAAAGTTTCCAAATGAGACTTAGGGCCTTATTTATCAAGGAATAGCGTCAGATAGCGACAGATAGCGACTGGGGAGCCGGCCAGTAAAGCCAGGTACCGCAACTAGAACGCCTGCTCCCCTCCACAATCACACATTTATCAAGCCGATACTGCTTAGCGACTGAGATAGCGCCACCTAGCAACTCATTCATCATTATCCCAGCCTCATCCCACAGCGCCAGCGAACATCCTTGAACAGCGACAGGTATGACCTCTCGCTACCCGGCGCTCTCCAATGCATTTCAATGGCAGAATGTATTTTAATTAATAATTATTTTTTAATATATTTTTTTTTTAAATTTCCAAAAAAAATCTGTGAACACTTCTTCCTTTGAAAATGTATTTTTTGGGGATTTAAAAAAATTTTTTTTTTCTTGCAGAATTGATATTACAGGTCTGATTTTAAACTATTCAGGTTTGAATATTATTTCAAAATCATTCAATTTTTTTTTTGGGTGGTTAGGGGGTTAAAAAACTACTTTTAACACATCGCCTACTGTGCTCTGGGATTTAAACATGCTTTTTTAATGAATATTGTGGGTGCTGGTCGCTATGTCCAGTCGCTATCATTCGCTCCCATACAACAGCGAACCTGTCAAATAGCGACTCAGCATCTTGTATTCAACATTACGGCACACCGACTGAGTCGCTATCATCCACCGAACAATGGCCAAGCAAAGCGACTACTAGCGGTCGCTGTCAAAATACCGCTACAGTCGCTCAACAGTCGCTATCTGTCGCTATTAATGAATCAGCCTCCCCGAGGCTGATCCATCAATAGCAACAGGTACCGGCAGATGAGCGTCTGTATCTAGGCGCTTAGAGCGACTGCTAGTGGTCGCTATGATTGGCTATCGGGCGCTGTACCAGAGCGTCTGAGTCGCTGTAGTAACCTGGCCGGCATTGATGAATTTGATGTATGTCAGTCGCTCTAACACCAGTACAGCGCTGCATGGGAGCGAATGGTAGTGACTGCTCAGTGTGACCGACTCACACCATATTCATCAAGAAAACCTCACACAGCGCCGACGCTCACAATTGTGTCGCTGCAGCCCAGAGTGCCAGACACTGTGTGATTAAAGTCTGTTTTTGAACACATATCCACCATTAACAAAGCGAAAACTCATGGAATGACATTGTTATAATATTGTGCCAGACCTGTAAGACAATTCTGCATAAAAATATTTAAAATCCCAAAAGTTTTTAAAAATGACTCTTTCTAGGCCAGGAGAGGTGACACAATTATTTGAGAGAAAATAAATAAAAAGAAAACCCTGTTTAAACAGAAGAAAAGTAACGTCCATTGAAATGTATGGGAGAGCGACAGGTAGCAACAGGTAATACCTGGTGCTCTGGAAGCCAGAGTGCCGGCGGCATACGCTGAGCCGTCTGTGATGATGAATCGGACGCTACATGGCGCTGTTAGAGTCGCTCACCGGAATCGCTTTGATAAATGTGGTATTGCGTACAGTGCCCGACGTTCACTGTTCGCTACCTGTCGCTACGAGGCACTACCTGGCGCTATCCCTTGATGAATAAACCCCATAATCATTTTTCAAAAAAGCATACTATAAGTCTAAAGATTGAATTACTGTGATAAAAAGCAACAATAGACTGTATCAAGTCTAAAATATACTGTAACACTATAATACTTACATGACTTCATCGTTTTTACAGTGTGGACCGCTGGGAATTAAATCCATGCTCTGTAGTAATTTGGTGGAAATTTGCTTTGTTTCAAGCACAGTGCACTGACATCTTAATTCTGTTGCTGTCCGCGCTAAGGACATAGCTGTAATGGCAGAGGAGAAAAGTGGTGTCAGACATTATAATTTCAAACAAATTGCACTATATAGCACTGTATCATTTTTAGATGTGTTTTTTTACTTGGACCAGTTCATACAAAGGTCCTGCGAATGTGGGGACAATTAGCCTTAAAGGCTAGGTGTAAAAGTAAAGCATTCTTTCAGTACCTCCCATGCAGCTGATCCATCCTGCTTTGCTGCTTCATAATGCTATAGTTGATTTCTAGCCCCTTTTCTATAGTCAAGCTCTTATATTCTATTTTGGCATAACCAACGTTTGCTAAAAAAGAGGTAGACTGATCTCCACCTCTCCTGCATCTCACTGCATGAAACACACCTTTCCCAGCAAATGGACAGGTGCTACTCCCTCTACTTTTTTGTCTTTTTAAACAGATACTGCTAAGTTCGCTTAGAGAAAAGAAAACAAATCTTATGGACATGCCGGACGTTTAGTGAGGAAGGAATTGAAATACACGGGCAGAGACAGGCACCCTCTCTTTCTTAGGCTGAATGTAACAATCGCAGCCTCTGAATCGCCCAGACCTGAGTGAGGACACAAAAACAGAGATTTGCAGTCTGCCACATAAGACAAATATGGTTTTATACTCAGCCCTGAGGTTCCCTTAAAAGAGTACTGGACGGTAGAGCTTTCTGCAATCTAATACTGGTAAATCACATAATCCTTTTTTTTTTTTACAGTTTGGCAGATTTCTGAGACTCATCTACAAAGGTTTATAGACCACAAATTCCAGCTAAAATGTTTCAACACCCTCTAAAATTCAGACCGACGTTCCATCTGTAAACTAGGACAACCCCCGGTGGTCCGTGTAACCCTGTTATTGTTATATTGTTATAGTAACCCTGTAATTGTTACATTATTCTGCTTGTTCTGATTATGGTGCAATGCAATTACACACCTTGGAATATTAAAATAATGATCAGGATAATAATAATATTACCAGATATTCTGAGGCATGCAGGCTTTGCTTCTATTAAGAATAACATTTGGCAATTTTCTCTAAATGTAATATTAATATACTTCAAAACTCCAGTTGTCTACTTCCTTGATTAATGACTCAATTAATCAAGGAAATACTGCAGAAATAAAGACTATCCAGATAATGTTTGGTAAGTACCTTCTGTTGTGGTGGAAATGAGTAGAAAGAGGGCTAGGACGGTAGCAATGGTTTTAGAGAACATCTTGGCTGAAGTTTTCTCCTGGAGATTTTCTTGGCAGGCTTCCTGGCTTGCTTTAGCGTTGCTGTCTCCAAGCCCTTCTGTTTTCCAACTGAAAAGAGGATCGTTTTTATATGCTACTCCTGCCTGGTCATTCTGATGTCATATTTGTTTGATTACAACATTGTAAATTCCAGCTTCGGTAATCTGACGTTTGTCATGGGATCTTAGTCACGACCAATGACCACACTTTGAACAAATTGCTAGATATTTGATCACTCATTTTAGGGTAGTTTTATTAAATGTATTAATACAACTAGTTTTATTAAATTATTAAATTACTCCAGTGAAATATATAATATGACTATGTAGTATTTATACAATTAAATTACATTGATATTCAACCTATGCCTCCTTTCTCTAGTTTAATTCCCCAGAGAACTATTGTTACACCACTTCTGGTGGGTGAAAACACTCAATCCTCCAGGACTACAATCATACATGTCTAAACACAGCCAACTCAGCCATGACAAGGCCATGTCCCTTTTTCAGTAGAGAACAATTTAATCCTGTGTCATGTTCCCAAAATGCTGAGCAGCGTGATCTGAGGCTTAGAATTGGCCACGATTTTAGCCCATAACGCCCTCATCCCAACCGAGCCCACTTCCAGTGTCCTTTCTAGTCAATCAATAGGTGTGCTCCATAGCTTAGCTATAGCTTTGCAGGAGCAGATACGGTAACAAGGTGGGAATGCTCCTCCTCAGACATTATGCTAAAGCTATTGCATTGCAGGGGCAGAACGTGACCTGAAATGTCTTGGCGGGGAGGATACTGGTAGGCTGCCTATGGGGAAAAGGGCTGGGTTTGGAGGATTCAGAAGCCGGTAGTAGAACAGTAGAGAGAGGATCCCAGCAAAGGTTAGTAAGGGAAGAGAAGGTGGGGTATGTGCGGTGGTTTACAACCAGCCCAACCAGACACAAAGCAGTGTGGCCCATGGGAAATTAACTCGCATTTACCTAAGGCCAGAGCTTAAAGAAAAAGTCCACTTCTGTGTTTGTGCACTGTGGTTATTCCACAATGCACCTCTGTTTTCTAACTTTTAGACGAAATGCCATGCTCCAAGTCAGAACACAAGTGAAACACAGTACATAAAATGTATATAACATCACAGGAAGCAGTGCATTCATAAAACATATTAGCTTATTGAAAAAACATTCCACATGCAAGAAAGAAAGATTTAAAAATCAAGAATCCTCATGGATGGTTTAAGGAAATACTACTAAATATAATCAAATATCAATATAGTATTCAATAGAATATGTAGCAATATTTGAAGCACGATTAATGCTATGATTCTTTAGGTGCGTGATGCAACTTCCTGAAATAGGGAGCCTTATTTATGAAGCAAAAGCGCCACTTTTTGTCTCTGCGACACTCAGCTGATACAGAGACACAAAAAACAGGCTGCGCCAGCTAGCATCTTGTTTTACACTAACTCCCAAAAGGTCACAGTGCCGGGTATTCTGGTTGAAGCTGCGCCAGATGAAAGTGGTGCTGTAGGTCAAGATCCCATAGAGCACAATGGGCAGAACTGGATTGAAGTGGTTTATGCTTATAATTAATATTACACACAGAACTTGCATTGTGACTTGTCAATAATGGAAACACAGGACTTTTTGTTACAGGTGTGTAATTTGGACAACAACAACTAAAATGCAGCCTAAACATACTGTAAAGTTTGCCCCTTTTTCTCCAGCAGCGATTTGGTGTAACTAATGATGGAACGCGACCAGCATCTGAAAAATACAGTGCCGATCTTTTCAAGGAGGGAAAAATTCATAAACACACTATGCAGCGCCGAAAGGGTGGCGGTACAAAGTAGCAATCACTGGCACAGGGAAAATCGCAGGAAAAACAGGTGCTGACAAAGGACGTCAAATACAAATTAGGCCTTTATTCATCAAGTGATAGCGCCAGGTAGTGTCTCACTAGCGCCAGGTATCGCCAGCTAACGGCGGCTACCGACTACAGAACGCCAGGCTGCGAACACAATCACGCATTTATCACGCTAAATGAGGCTAGCGCCGGCGAAAGCGTCAGCTAGCGCGGGATTCATCATGTAGCCGACTGCAACGAACAGCGCCGCTGCTAATCCCATCACAGCGACAGGTATGACCTCTCGCTACCTGGCGCTCTCCCATACATTTCAATGGCAGACACTGCAATGATTTTTTTTAGTGGTTTTTGTGTTCTTGTCTTTTGCCAAAAATTAAACACATGTTGTTTAGGATATGTTTGATTAATCTGTCTTGTTTTTATTGATTTTTTGATGAAAGATGTAATTTTTACACTGGAATAATGTGAGTGAAATCTAAAATGCATCTCCTCCCACAAAACACATTAGCCTCAAATTAGCTTGCTTTCACAACACACATGGCTTGTAAAGCTACTTTTTAGTCAGTCATGTTTGGCGCTCACGTTCGCTCATTGAAATTGTCAGCGCCCAAGCTATTCAGCAGCCCTGTCCTTGTTGAATCTGTGGTGGTCAGAGTTTGTGCAGTCGCTGTTGTGATTCGCTATGTGGCGGCGCTAGCGTCGCTGTGCTGCGCTGTGCTGTTCATACATGTGCCTTTCTGCCATTTTCCCTAAATTCACTTGCAGGGACCCCAGTCGTTCTTAATGAATACACTGTAGTTCTGAGCGTGCATGTCCACATTCTGCTGGATTTGTTCAGGCGTACAAGCTCATAACAACCCGTTATGCATTCTCCTGTGTGCCACATTATCATGTAGTTGGATAGTTTTATTGTGTTCTTATTTTATTAAGGAATCAGATTGTTATTTGTAAGCAACCAGCTCTGTTTTTGCTCTGACCTATGCATTACAGGATATTGAACACCCAGCTAAATCAAGCTAATAATTAATGGCGTCTTGGCCAAAAGCTTGTTGTAATGCGTAAATATCCTATTCCCGCCACTTAGCTTGCACGTAGCGGACATTAGCTGGTTCCTAGTGCGCGGAGCGTGGATTTTTTTCGCTTTCGTCATATCCACTTCCGGTTTGCTCCTTTGCGTTTCCCAGCTAAATCAAGCTAATAATTAATGGCGTCTTGGCCAATAGCTTGCTGTAGTGCGTAAAAATCCTATTTCCGCCACTTAGCTTGCACGTAGCGGATATTAGCTTCTTCCTAGTGCGCGGAGCGTTTTTTTTTTTTTTTGCTGTCGCTTTCGTCATATCCACTTCCGGTTTCCTCCTTTGCGTTTCCACCATCATGCCTACCCGACGTGTGCTGCGCCTCCCCAGCTCCTCCTCTGACTCTGGCCCCCCACCCTTCCCCCACCTCCACCACCTACCTCACCTCCCCCACCTAACCTCCCTCCCCCCCTCCCCCCCCTGGGCTACCAAAGCAAAAGCGCAAGAGGGTGGATAGCCGCGTAAACGGCCAGGTGGTGAAAGTGAGTATATTTTCCTTGGATGATATGTTTAATCTGTTCTCAGTATAAATGTTTAGGCCATTGTTCTGATGTCATGTATTGATAACCTTTTTGTTTTCATTTGTCATAGGATTTCTGCATCCACCAATATGACTATGCCCGTGGGGGCAAGAAGCGGATTGCCCTGGAGGAGAAGGCCACAGTGTGCCGGCGCTTCAACACCAGCCTCAGTGTGCGGTCAATAATGCAAAAATGGTCCGACTTTAAGCGCCGGGACCCTGAAGGCGTGTACCGCCTATATGATGCGTACGCTTCAGGTAAGTGGAAGTTTATGCTATGTTTTTAATTTTTGGGAAATAATATTGTAAGCTGTGTCCATTTTGGGTAGTAATTGTAATTTTTTTCATTCACCCCCTCAACACAGATAAGCGTCCTCCCCTGGGGAAACGTGGGAAGGGATTCCTCCCCCGAACGAGACAGGCGGACTCGGGGGAGTCATCGGGGGAGGGTCCCTCTCGAGGGTCCTATTTAGAGGACCCAGGGGAGGAAGGGGATGACGCCCCAGAGGAGTGTGCTGCTGGGGGGCTGGCAGGATCGAGCCTCAGCTCCTCACACTCTGACTCTGAGGAGTCTCACCAGACAAGGGGCCACTCTCAAGTGGGGAGTCCAAGTGGGGTGGAAGTAATGGACTCTCCCACACTCCCTGAAGGAGCAGGGAGTGAGAGGGAGGAGGGTGGCCCTTTGGCTGGGGGATCTTTGGATCAGAGTGTGAGGAGCCGAGGCTCCACGCCTCCTCCTCAGAGCCCTCCCTCGGCTTCAAGTGGCAGCTCATCCCCTGGTGAGTGCAGATTTAGTCAGTGTTAGTCTGTGACAGGTTACATATGGCCATTTGTACTTAGCCCTTGCCATTCCTCTCTAATTTGCAGCGCATCATATAGGCGGCACCTCCAGGAGCTTTTGGCAACGCCTTCTCCACGGGCGTAGTCATGGTAAGTGTTTGTTGTTATCCCTCACATTCCCTATGTTATGACATTCCTTAAAGTGGACCAACACCCATTGTTGATTGGGCTTGGAATCTATAAGCTTCCCTGCCCAATCACCTCCCTCACCGCGGGCCCCCCCCCCAAAAGCCCACAAACTCCTTACCTCATTGGGGGTGGCAGAAGCCACCGCCACAGCCTCCTGCGTGCCCCTCTAGATGTGTGTGCGCCTGCGCTCTCCGTTTCAGAATGGCCTGCGCGTGCGCATGCACTGGAGGAGTGACGCGCGGAAGGCAGCGGCGGCGGACGGTCTCTCGCTCCAATTGTTGTGCCCTGCCAAAGTGGCCCAAAACACAGGATAGTATAAATCCTGGGTCTTGGGCCACTTTTAACATACACATGTTTCCTGGTCCATAGGCCAAGCTGGTTTTCTAATGTACATTAACATCACAAACCCCACTACAGTGCAATCCAACTGGCAACCACCCCTATGTTTCAGCCCACACCATGATGGGGGCTAGCAAATGTGTTATTTTTGTAAGTTGTTCCGGCTAACACATGTTGCACACTAGTAAGATTCTAAAATCAACTGCAAATTAGTCCTTACCATTGCACTGTCAAGGTTATTGGCACATTATCTTTATGTGTCCATGTTGCAACCATAAATAATTTACATGAACTCATGGACCAGGAAATATGCTAATGTCGGACAACATGTGTGTAACCATGCAAGCATTTGTTTTGGCAGACTCCATAACCAGATGGCTGTCAAATAGTCATGTGTCATTGGCCCACTAATTTTGCTTTTCTCTTTTGCTTTCTCCTGACAGATGTTGCCACGCAGACGGAGCCGGTGACCATCCTCCCCACCCCAGCTCCCGGGACGGCCAGCAGCATGGGCCCCAGCCACAGCTGCGATGGTGAGTACATTCCACTTCATATGGCTAAAGACTTGTGACCCCTATGTCTTATAGTAAATTCTGGAGACATTTACAATGTACCTATGTGTTTAATCAACACACATCTAGGTTACATGTGTTTGTCCAACAATCCTACATGCATGTCTGCATGCTTGATTGTTGGCTCACATTCTTGTTTTCGCCACATAGTGGCAAATTGTGGTTTCTAACCAACAAAATTGGCCTGCTAAGGTGGTGACCTCTAAGATTCTTGGCCAAACAAGTTTACTCGTTAGGACTTAATGCTGCTGGCCTTGAAGAGGCGTCGTTAGGGTGGGGGGGATGTTTTGAGCCGCTGTGCGGCCAAATGTTGGGCCTGTTGCCCGCCTTGCAAAATAAAGATTTTGTATTTTTGTAATTACAATGTGTTGTGCCTTGTCAAGCATAGTTTAAGTGTCTCCAAACCCATTATTTGTAAAATGTTGGGGTACCTTTGTAGCCATTTAATGTGTAAACCATAGTAAGATATGGTCACCAATGTGTGGCATACATTTTTGGCTACATGTACATATCTAGATCTAGAGACTCATCCCTGACTGTGTTCTTAGCTATGTCTTATGAAAAACACAATTTAGAGGTGGGGTACTCAAATGAATTGTAAACAAATTCAACACAACACAAATCAAATTAATATTCTTGGCTTGGGGGCCTGGGAGGTTGTGAGTCATTGCTAGGGGTGGTGTCGGGGGCCAACAGTGCAGTAAAAAAAATAGACTGCTGTTGTATGAGCTGTTGCGTCAACAACAAACTTTGTTCCTGGCGCTGTAAAGATTGCTCCATCAGATGTGACAGCCGATCCAGTTCCCGGTTGGTTTGCTGTTGGTGGCCTTGTCTCACATCCTGGAGCTGGCGCTGCAGGTCCTCAATTTGTTGCCGACACATCAGCACCTGATTTTCCAATGCCGCAATGCGCTCATTATTTCCATCACGCGGCTGTTGGCGACTGTAGTCCTCCAGCATCCGGACCCCTAGTTCATAAAACTCCGCACTGGTCGGTGCCACACCTCCTCTTGCTCTGGGTTCAGGCTAAAAAAAACAAAAGAAAAGATTTTAGTGAAGCTGAAACAATGCAGCTATGCCCCTCCAAATCATTTCCCCAAAGTGTAACAATCCAACTTACCCTTGCTTGAGCCTCTGTAGCTTGGCCACATGGCACTTGTGAAGAGGTCCCAGCTTGGGGTTCTGGTCCGGCCTCCTGCCAAAACAACAAAGAAATAAAATGTGACATGTTGGTTCATGGACTACCCACCAACATGTCAATGTGGTTATTGTTCCTCTGAATCAGCCATGTTACCTCAGTGTCGTCCGCCCGAAGTAGGTCCGGGGTCTGGCTGCCAGAGAGGGGCAAATCCACATCTGAGAGATTGGGCAAGTTGGCATATGCTAAACAGGAAAGTCATGTTAGTAGGTCAGTGGACCAAAATCAAATGTAAGATGGATAGACTATCGAGGCCATACCTCCACAAAGTGCCAGATTACACACTAGCCAAAAGGTGTCTTGTAAACTCAGATTGCTAACATGTATGTAAGAGGAAGATGAGCCAATAATTGGGCCCAAAAATTACAGACACATTGCTCAAATTACACATACCCGCAATCTCCCAGATGTCTGGAGTTGGGCCCTCACTCGAGCTTTGCCCTTGAAAATACATGTTTAAGCAAAAGTTGGCCTACTAAATTACAACAAAAGTTTTGCAAAAATCCGTACTAGATAATCAAGCCAAACAAACTTACCCTCATTCCGGACAGCCACTTCCGATATTCTGGCCAACTACAATACACAATTAATGTCTCTAAATATTCCTAACACTACTCGGGTGAATGTTTGTCTTTAAATAGACCCAAAAAATGCATTGCAATCACTCTAAAAACTATAATAATGAGCCTGGGGATGGCAAATCCACTCCAAATAGGCATCTTCAAGTTGACATAGCAAACATGTAGATTATTAGACTAACCAAATCGAACCAGTGTAACATAAACAGCATAAAGGATACATTTTTTTTGGCAATACACACCAACAGGGTCCTGTTGACCTGCAACATCGGAAGTGGTGTCCAAAGATGAACCAGTCACTTGGCCTACAAAGAAAAAAGAGGAATGAAAGACATGCACTTGTGTTCAAGTGGCTAAAGCAAGGTTGACACATGCACTTACCGGCATCCAAAGAGTACCTTGGCTCCTGAGGAGATGCTGGTGCCAATGGCGGTGCAGCTAGGCAAAAGCAAAGAAAACATTTAGCCATTGGTAATGTGCGGCACAAAATAAACCATGCATTAAGGTGTGTGTGAGCAGCTCAATCACTAATATTCCCTAATCACGGCCAGTGTGGCTTCCACATGTATATGCAGATATATGGCCACACATCTCTGGCTTCCAACATAGCTACACATGTTAGGGCCTTGTTAGTTAGTTGCAGAGAGGGTTAAAGTGGACGTGTAAATAGTCCGCAGGCCCATATTATTAATCCTCAACAGTGGTCAAATCTATTGTTTGAGGTGCACCCACACCCATTTTGGGCCAAAACAACCAGCCCCTAAATTAGTGATAAATACCTTCAATGGCAGACTGGGTTAGGCTGGAGGCTGGTTGAAGGGCAGGAGTTGGGGTGTCCTCCTCCCCCGACTCATGGACATCACCATGTGCACCTATGCAGAAAGCAACAGACAGGAAAGTAAAACATTTATGAGGTATAATGTACTACTGTCACGGACCGGATGGAGCGGACTCGGGTGTGGATCCGCTTTAACTGTGGAACCGATGGCGGGTACCGTGTCAGGGGAGCGGAGTCTAAGAGGCCACCGGTATTCACCAGAGCCCACCGCAAGGCAGGTTGGTCTTGTGCGGCGAGTGACCCCCAGGTCGCTACCCCCTAACAGCGGCCCAGTCCCACAGTCAGCCGAGGTTCAGTGAGGTACACAAGTTGCAGGCAAAAAGGCGTAGTAGTACAGGCAGAGATCGGGGCTGGCAGCACAGGTTCGCGGTAAAGGTGAGTAGCCGAGGTCGGGGCAGGCAGCAAAGGTTCAGAGTCGGGGACAGGCAGAGGTCGGTACACGGGTGAGCAATCCAAGAATGTCTGACTTTCAACAAGCATGGAGAGACCAAGATCCGGCACTGAAGGAAGGAAGTGCCTGTTTAAATAGGGGAAGAGGATGCAGGATTGGATGACATAAACACCAATCAGTGCTGTGAAGGCCCTTTAAATCTCAGGGATCCTGTGCGCTCGCCCTCTAGTGGACGGAGACTTGTGCGCATGCAAGGAGGAAGCACTGGGGGAAGGGCGGCAGCTGGAAGCAGCCCCGAGGGAAGATGGATGATGGCTGCATGCAGCCATGGAGGTAGGTGAAATGCTGTGAGATGGGCGTGCAGCACTCGCCCTAACAGTACCCCCCCCCTTGGGCCTCCCCTTCTTCTTGGGACCAAGAAAATCTGAGATGAGACTACGGTCTAGAATATTCTCTTCGGGCTCCCAAGATCTTTCTTCAGGTCCACAGCCTTCCCAGTCGACCAAGAAATATCTTTTTCCTCTGGAGAGCTTAGAAGCCAGAATCTCCTTCACTGAAAAGGTATCCTCGGTGCCCGAGATTGGGGCAGGCACCAAAGTTTTAGGAGAGAATCGATTGACAATAACTGGCTTCAACAGAGAGACGTGAAAAGAATTAGGAATTCGCAGTGAAGTCGGTAGGTGAAGCTTATAGCAAACTGGATTGATCTGTTGTTTGATCTTGTATGGCCCCAAGTAACGGGGGCCCAATTTGTAGCTAGGAATTTTGAAGCGGATGTATTTTGCCGACAGCCACACCTTATCTCCTGGAGAATAAACAGGCGGAGCTCTTCTCCTTTTATCAGCGCTAACCTTCATGCGGGCGGAAGCTTGACAAAGGGAACGCTGTGTTTCTTGCCAGATGGTGGAGAAATCCTGTGTGAGATTGTCCACGGCGGGCACTCCGGAGGACGTGGATAAAGGCAGAGGCGGAAGAAGTTGACGGCCGTACACCACCAAAAACGGGGACTTCCTTGTGGACTCAGAATCCTTAAAATTATACGAGAATTCCGCCCAAGGCAACAGATCGACCCAATCGTCTTGACGCGCTGAAACAAAATGGCGAAGATAATGCCCGAGAATCTGGTTGACTCTTTCCACCTGGCCATTGGACTGGGGATGATAAGCGGAGGAAAAGTCCAGTTTAATTTTCATTTGTTTACAAAGAGCTCTCCAGAACTTGGACACAAACTGCACACCTCTGTCAGACACAATATGTGTAGGTAGACCATGAAGTCGAAAGATATGCTTCAGGAAGTATTTTGCCAACAGAGGAGCTGACGGGAGACCGGGCAAAGGAACAAAATGCGCCATCTTAGAAAACCTATCCACTACCACCCAAATTACAGTATTGCTATGCGAAGAAGGGAGGTCGGTAATAAAGTCCATAGCAATGTGTGTCCATGGGGTATCTGGAATAGGAAGTGGGTGGAGTAGGCCAGCAGGTCTTTGGCGAGGGGTTTTGTCGCGAGCGCAGGTGGTACAGGCCTGAACGAATTCAGTCACATCCTTTTCAAAAGAAGGCCACCAATAATATCGAGAAATGATAGAACAAGACTTCCTGATACCGGCATGGCCGGCTACATGGGAAGAATGCCCCCATTCTAATATTTTACGACGTTGGCGGGCTGGCACAAAGGTCTTTCCCGGCGGTGCTTGTACAAGAGTAGCGGGGGCAGAGTGGACAAGGCGTTCAGGCGGGATGATATGTTGTGGAGTGGATTCAACACCAGTGATGTCAGAGGAGCGAGAAAGGGCGTCTGCCCTGATGTTCTTAGCGGCTGGCCGGAAGTAGATTTGAAAATCAAATCGAGCGAAAAACAACGACCAACGAGCTTGTCGTGGATTCAATCGCTGGGCAGTTTCTAAATAAGATAGATTTTTGTGATCAGTAAAGATGGATACTTGATGGGCAGAACCTTGTAAGAGGTGTCTCCACTCCTCCAACGCCAACTTGATGGTGAGTAACTCCCGATCTCCGATGGAGTAATTCCTCTCCGCTGGCGAAAAGGTCTTCGAAAAGAACCCGCAGGTGAGAATTCTGCCAGTATACGATTTTTGAGTGAGCACCGCTCCGGCTCCAATGGAGGAGGCATCTACTTCTAGGGCGAAAGGCCGAGATGGATCTGGCCTAGACAACACTGGTGCAGAGGAGAAGGCCTTTTTTAGAGCAATGAAGGCCTCTTCAGCCTGAGGAGGCCAAGACTTCGAATTGGCGCTCTTCTTTGTGAGGGTCACAATAGGCGCCACTACAGTGGAAAAGTGAGGAATAAACTGGCGATAGTAATTGGCGAAGCCCAGAAAACGTTGAATAGCTCGCAGGCCAATAGGACGGGGCCAATCCAGAACTGCTTTCAACTTGCTGGGGTCCATCTGAAGGCCACGAGCTGAGACAATATATCCAAGAAAGGGTAAGGCGGTTTGATCAAATAGACATTTCTCCAGCTTGGCGTAAAGATGGTGTTGACGGAGACGAGACAGGACTTGCCGGACATGACGGTGATGTTCTTCTAGATTAGATGAAAAGATGAGTATATCATCCAAATATACAACAACACAGGAGTAAAGCAAGTCCCGAAAAATGTCATTTACGTATTCCTGGAATACAGCGGGTGCATTGCAGAGACCAAAGGGCATTACTAAATATTCGAAGTGGCCATCGCGGGTATTGAAGGCGGTCTTCCATTCATCGCCCTCGCGTATACGTATCAAATTATAGGCTCCCCTCAGGTCAAGCTTGGTGAAGACCCTGGCCCCACGCAGTCGGTCAAATAACTCGGCAATCAAGGGCAAAGGGTATCGATTTTTAACGGTAATCTTATTGAGGCCGCGGTAATCAATACAAGGGCGAAGAGAGCCATCTTTTTTCGCCACAAAGAAGAACCCCGCACCTGCCGGAGAGGAAGACTTCCGTATGAACCCTTTATGAAGATTTTCTCGAATATACTCCGACATGGCTTGAGTCTCAGGAGCCGAGAGAGGGTAAATTCGGCCACGAGGAGGAGTGGTACCCGGTAGGAGGTCTATAGGGCAATCGTAGGGGCGATGAGGCGGAAGTACCTCCGCTTGTTTCTTGCAGAATACATCAGCATAGGTCTGGTAGATCTCAGGCAAGCCAGGTAATGGTGCTGAAGCAGGAATAGGTCGAACAGGAACAGACTTCAAGCACTTCTTAAAGCACGCTGCACCCCAAGTCTTGATATCACCGGTGGTCCAGTCAAGCGTGGGATCATGACGTTGGAGCCAAGGAAGGCCTAGAAGAATCTGAGAGGTGCAATTAGGGAGGACGTAGAACTCAACATTCTCTTGATGGAAGAGTCCAATTTTTAATTGGAGGGGAACGGTGCGATAGCGCACAGTACAGTCCAGCCTATCACCATTGACTGAGGCGATAAATAAGGGTGTAGCAAGGCGATTCACAGGGATATTATGTTTATTGATCAAGGCAGCCTCTATAAAGTTCCCTGCAGAACCAGAGTCCAAAAAGGCGGTTAAATTCAGGGAGGTGGAAGGTGAGATGGAAAGTTGAACAGGAACAGTGAGCCGTGGAGAGGAGGCACATACACCCAGGGACGCCTCTCCCACCGCCACTAGGTGCGCCCGTTTCCCTGACGTGGAGGGCGAATAGGACAGTCCTTCAAAAAATGCTCAGAACTACCGCAGTACAGACAAAGGTTCTCGTTCCTTCTGCGAGTTCTCTCCAATTGGGACAAACGGAATCGATCGACCTGCATGGCCTCCTCACTGGGAGGTACATGTGCAGACAAAGGGTTTTGAAGTACTGGAGCCAAACGGGATGCCCTCCTAGGGCGCTGAGAGTCTCTTTCTTGGCGGAATTCTTCACGCCTCTCAGCAAAACGCACATCAATGCGTGTGGCCAGATGGATGAGTTCAGTGAGAGATGAAGGCAAGTCACGAGCCGCAAGAGCATCCTTAATTTTACTAGAAAGTCCTTTCTTGAAGCAGGCACACAAGGCCTCATTGTTCCAAGACAATTCGGAGGCTAGAGTGCGGAACCGAATGGCGTATTCACCAACGGACAACTCGCCCTGGACCAAGTTCAAAAGGGACGATTCAGCAGAAGAAGCCCGGGCAGGTTCCTCAAAGACCTGGCGAAACTCTGAGACAAAGGTGTTAATACTGGAAGAGACAGGGTCATTGCGATCCCACAAGGGAGTGGCCCAGGCCAAAGCCTTTCCAGAAAGCAAACTGATGACAAAGGCCACCTTAGCTCGTTCAGTGGGAAATTGATCCGCCAACAACTCCAAGTGCAGGGAACATTGGGCAAGGAACCCTCGGCATAACTTGGCATCCCCATCATATTTAGCCGGCAAGGAGAGACGGATTCTGGCAGAAGATGTTACCGGGGGCTGTGGCGGTAATGCTGGAGCCGGTGATGGAACTTGCTGTTGCTGAATCGTTAATAATTGCTGCATCATGGCAGAGAGTTGATTAATCTGGCGGGACTGCATAGCCACTATAGCAGGCAATTCAGTGGCATCCGGCAGCGGCACCTCAGCGGGATCCATGGCCGGATCTTACTGTCACGGACCGGATGGAGCGGACTCGGGTGTGGATCCGCTTTAACTGTGGAACCGATGGCGGGTACCGTGTCAGGGGAGCGGAGTCTAAGAGGCCACCGGTATTCACCAGAGCCCACCGCAAGGCAGGTTGGTCTTGTGCGGCGAGTGACCCCCACGTCGCTACCCCCTAACAGCGGCCCAGTCCCACAGTCAGCCGAGGTTCAGTGAGGTACACAAGTTGCAGGCAAAAAGGCGTAGTAGTACAGGCAGAGATCGGGGCTGGCAGCACAGGTTCGCGGTAAAGGTGAGTAGCCGAGGTCGGGGCAGGCAGCAAAGGTTCAGAGTCGGGGACAGGCAGAGGTCGGTACACGGGTGAGCAATCCAAGAATGTCTGACTTTCAACAAGCATGGAGAGACCAAGATCCGGCACTGAAGGAAGGAAGTGCCTGTTTAAATAGGGGAAGAGGATGCAGGATTGGATGACATAAACACCAATCAGTGCTGTGAAGGCCCTTTAAATCTCAGGGATCCTGTGCGCTCGCCCTCTAGTGGACGGAGACTTGTGCGCATGCAAGGAGGAAGCACTGGGGGAAGGGCGGCAGCTGGAAGCAGCCCCGAGGGAAGATGGATGACGGCTGCATGCAGCCATGGAGGTAGGTGAAATGCTGTGAGATGGGCGTGCAGCACTCGCCCTAACAACTACTTCACATGTCCTACTGTTAGTTGGCCAGAAAGAGACAAAGCAAATCACATACATTAACATTACCAGCAAAAAATATGCAGAAAATATGTACCTTCAGTCCAACCTGTGGTGTCATCCCCAGCATCCACACCCTGCAGCCGAACGAGTGGAATTTTGGCCTTTAGCATCTCCTCATATGGCCTGTAGGTACTCTTTGGACCCTGGATGGTCCCACTCTCGACCTCAAGATCATGATTCATCTTTTGCATAAGGGCCCTTCTCAAAGTGTAGAAGCGTTTCCTGCAGGATGGGCCATTACGTGGGTGTTGAGCACTGCTAGTAAGCTCAACACCAATGGCATCCCACAATTTGCTCCTTTCTTGTTTGCCTATAGACTTGCTTTGGGAGCCAAATATCAGCTCCCATTTTGCAAGTGTAAAACGCACAAGAGTATTATTCTCCACCAAATTAAATTCTGGCTCCCTCTTGGCAACTGGGCGCTTAGCCTAGGGTGCTGCATCATCTTCAGGCTGGGCCCTTTTCCTTAAGGGAGGTCTGCGCACAGCACCCACCACACTCCTACTTGAGCCAGCTGTGGCCGGCAGATGCCCAGAATTTGGCTCCATCCTGTAGCTGCACACACACACACCAATACACAACCAACAAGCACGCATGCAGACTACAGAATGGTATCACCGTCTTTTGGGTTTGGGCAGGTTTTATGTGCTCTAACAGCCAATCACAAACAGGTCCACTTAATTGATTCACACATACTGGCCAGGTGCTTGTAGCCACAGCTCCACTGCAGTGATTGAACCATGTGTGGTAGTCAATTAACTAATTACAGAGCTCATTAACCAAACAACACACAACCAAAGACAACAATGTACTCATGTATATTAAACACTTGTGACATGTGGCTCTACAAACGGCTATTTAAATAAAGAGCAGCTTACCTTTCATTGGTCCACCACAGAATTTTCAGCCATGTCCGTTAATGCACGCAAGTTTAGGCTCACGTACGCTAGTAGTGCTACTAGCGTGTGCGTGCGCACTCCGTTTCACGCACACCTGGGTCAGCTAATTGGAGACAGGAAATAGCAGAGCAACACAAAAGGCGGCAAAGAGGACCTGTCCTTTTTCTAAGTGAAGTATAAATGGCTGGATTTGCAAACCTTCTGGTATTGTTACACTGTGGCAAAGGCTGTGGTGTGGTGGTGTGGTGCTTTGGTCCCTTAGCTCATTTTAGTGTCTGGCTGGGTTTGGTCCTCACTCTCTGTGGCTTGTTGGGTGATTTCTGACATCAGTGCTGTTTCTTTAGGAGATTGATTTTGTTGGCATATGCAAATATTGTGGAGCATACAGCAAGTGAGGCTTGATTTTGGGGCCTTTTGTGGGCTGTGCAGCAACTCCCCTCTTGGTTGTGCCTAACTTAGAAAGCTGCCTTTCAGCAGTCTGGTGGTTCAGACCACTATACTTCTGGTTTTGTGGTGAGCTGCATTGTAGTGAGTGTGTGAGTAGTGTGCTTGCTTGTGTGTGTGGTGTGTTTGTGGTTTTTGTTTTGCTTCTTTTGTATATCTGTTGAGTGTGAGATGGATAAGAGGGTGATGTATGGGTTATGGGTGCAGGGGATGTGTGAGAATGCTGGAAAAGCAGGAGGCCAGGGAGGAGGGTGCTGTGAGGCTTAGGGCACCCCGATCCTTTGGAATCCGCCTTTCAGTGTGGGATTTAAGTGACGAGCAGATCAGGAGCCTCTTCCGTCTGAATCGTGCAGCACTACAGTCCCTATATGATCAGATTAAGCACAAAATCGAGCCATCCACCAAACGCACCAGATCCATTCCAGGCATAGTACGCCTATGTGCCAGTCTCAATATTTTGGCACGAGGGACCTTCCAGGCAACCTCTGCCCTCCTCAGCGGGATCAGCCAGGCTACAATGAGCCGCATATTTTTCCAGGTAGTACTGGCTATTTGTGACCTGATCCCTATTTACATCCAGTTTCCTGAGGATGAGGTTGCCAAAATAAAACATGCTTTCTATCGCATGGGAGGGATCCCGAATGTGCTAGGGTGCGTTGATGGTACACATATCCCTTTCCGCCCTCCCCGTGCACAGTAGCTGCATTATAGGAACAGAAAACAGTTCCACTCCATGAATGTCATGGTCGTCTGTGACCATGACATGAAGCTGCGGGCCGTGAGATCTGGCTTCCCCGGCTCATGCCACGACTCTTACGTCCTGCAGCGGTCAGTCCTGTGCAGGAAGTTTGAGAACAACGAAATGCCAGCTGGCTGGCTACTGGGTAAATATTTAACCATGTCAAAGTATTTTGCATCAAATATGTGGCCTAGTAAGCTATATTTTTACAAATGAACATGTACTAATACTAATTGCTGTCTCTCTCCTTGTGTTTTTTCCACAGCGGACAAGGGATATGGGCAGAGAACGTGGGTGATGACTCCGGTCAGAAACCCACAGACCTCTGCCCAAGAACGCTACAATGCAGCACATCGCAAAACAAGAAGCATTGTGGAACGAACCATTGGACTGTTGAAAGCGCGCTTTCTGTGTTTGGCACGCCCAGGAGGAGAGATGTTGTACAGTCCACAAAAAGTCTCCAAGATAATCCTCGCATGCTGTGTGCTCCACAATCTCTGCATATGCCACAGAATCCAACCCCCTGAAGAAACAGCACTGGTGCCCTGAAATCCCCAACTTGCCCGCAGAAACGAGTGAGGGCACCCAGACTGGCTTTGAGCTAAGGGAAAGCATGATCACTTCGGTTTTTTGCGGTAAGCTAACTACCCTTCACTCTAATCCAAGTACTGCACTACAGGGGAACTATTTGTTGGCTACAATCATAATTTGTCACAAACTACTATAAGGGGTGTGTAAGATGACCCAAACCACTATAAGGGGTGTGTAAGATGAGCCAAAACACTCTAAGGGCTGTGTAAGCTGACCCAAACCACTATAAGGGGGGTGTAAGATGACCAAAACCACTATAAGGGGGGTGTAAGATGACCCAAACAGCTATAAGGGGTGTGTAAGATGAGCCAAACCACTCTAAGGGCTGTGTAAGCTGACCCAAACCACTATAAGGGGGTGTAAGATGACCAAAACCACTATAAGGGGGGTGTAAGATGACCCAAACCACTATAAGGGGGGAGTAAGATGACCCAAACCACTATAAGGGGGGTGTAAGATGACCAAAACCACTATAAGGGGGGTGTAAGATGACCCAAACCACTATAAAGGGGGTGTAAGATGACCAACACCACTATAAGGGGGGTGTAAGATGACCCAAACCACTATAAGGGGGGTGTAAGATGACCCAAACCACTATAAGGGGGGTGTAAGATGACCAAAACCACTATAAGGGGGGGTGTAAGATGACCCAAACCACTCTAAGGGGGGTGTAAGCTGACCCAAACCACTCTAAGGGGGGTGTAAGATGACCCAAACCACTATAAGGGGGGTGTAAGATGACCAAAACCACTATAAGGGGGGTGTAAGATGACCCAAACCACTATAAGGGGGGTGTAAGATGACCAACACCACTATAAGGGGGGTGTAAGGTGACCCAAACCACTATAAGGGGGGTGTAAGATGACCCAAACCACTATAAGGGGGGTGTAAGATGACCAAAACCACTATAAGGGGGGTGTAAGATGACCCAAACCACTATAAGGGGGGTGTAAGATGACCCAAACCACTATAGGGGGGGTGTAAGATGACCAAAACCACTATAAGGGGGGTGTAAGATGACCAAAACCACTATAAGGGGGGGGGGGGGAGTTGACCAACATAACAATTAGGGTTGTTGTGCAAGTTGGCCAAAACAGTTAAAAAACAAAAAAAAAAAATTCAAAAACTGCGAAAAAGCTAAATTAAATATAAATACTAACTGCACTTTTTATTCTTTTTTAGGCACCAAGATAACAAGCCAGTGGATTTCTAATTTTTCACTTTCCACCAAAACATTAAAAAAATAAATACAAATTCTAAAAAGAAACATGTTGCAATGTGTTTACTTCTGAAGGTACTAACATTGATTTCAAGCCAACAGCAAAGCAACGCGCAGGCGCTGTGTTGAATAGCGTGTGTCAAAATGACAGCGCCTACAAAGCTTATCTGAAACATCATATTCACCAATGTAGGCATTGTTCCCAACAATGCCAGGTAGCGACTGAGGAGGCCTGCTATAGCGAATCGCTGCCGCCCGCGGCGTACGCTAGCGGAGCTCATAGCGCCATACTTCAGTCGCTCATCTGTCGCTACCTGGCGCTATTACTGAATCAGCCTCTTAGTTAGTATTGGGTGCTGCGATTTCTATCGCCATTGTAGTCCAAGGCGCAGTGCCAGAAAAGACAAAGACGCCGGAACTCCAAAACTGGCGCTATAGCCACCATAAAGATGCTGAATGGCGCACATCATAAATTAGGCCCTATGTTTGTTCCCATAGGCAGAACCACCACCAGGTGGTTATTTATTCAGTTTTATACAATATACGTGCAACACGTATTTCAGCACCTTTATTTTATTTTGACATCGAGTAACTTCTCCACCTCATTTGCAGAACATCTCCACTTTAAAGTGGACCAAAACCTGGGATTTTCACTATTCTGGGTCTTGGTCCATCCATCTGGGATGTCCCGATTTAGGATGCCCCACTGTGTAAAACCCCGCCGGTTAGCCGTTATACATACCTTTTACAATTTTCCTCACTACAGCTTCTTCGGCTGCGCATATGTGCAGCTGACACACTTGTGATTGTTGCACAGCAGTCCCCGCATCCCTATGCTGTGTGCGGCCAAGCCAGCCATTCATTTGTAGCGGGCATGACCATACACTGCCCGAGATAGATGAGAGAGATGCCACTGCGGGCCACGCACGCATATGGGTGGGCTTATTGGTAAGGTAAGAATATAGGGCAACTGGTGGGATTTCACATAGCGGGCAACCCAAATCGGGATGACCCAGATGTTGATGTCTCTTTGGTCCACTTCATATGTTAAAACTTTTGAACTAACAGCATGGGTTTACTGAGGGCAAAGGTGAGTAATAGAGTGGATATTCATGGAGGTATCATGGAAAATTATTTGTCTTCACTGGATAAATGAGCAAAACTGTGAAAACTAGAGTTTAATGTCTCTAAATATAAAATCATGCACTTGGGTAGAAGGAATCCCTGCTCTGGGTATCATATGGGCAGTAAAGTGTTAGCCAGGACTTTGCAAGAGTGGACAATGTAACCAGGCAGTGGGGGAGGTTTTTATGGAGTTTCAAAAGAATATTCGATTTTTATAGGCGTAAATAGTTTAATAAATACCAACCAAGTAAGGTAAAATAAACACCACACCTCCCATTAATGGCTTTAAAATGGAAGGCATCTGCAGTATCTGTGCAGTTATTTTACCAAAGTATTATTGCGCTCTGCTTAGTAACACTGAGTATGCTTGTAGAGGACTCCAGCCAAAATACATTCTGGAACACTCACTGCAGACTCAGATGATCTGCCCAGGGGAATAACATATCAGGGCAAAAGTGGAGCAAGCATGTGTTTATCATAAAAAACAGGAGTACAATTGCAACCTGGACATTTCACTTCCACTGATCCTAATGCTTCCTGGCACGTCTTTTCCTCCTGAGGGACATAACTGATTGTGGGTGCAAAATTGAGTTATCCATTGCTGAGAGCTGCACAGACCTCAGACTTTGAAGTTAATTTCCAAGATGGATTTATCACCGATCAAAGAGATTCATAGTAGCCAACTTCAGGATTCACCAGACAGATTTATTGTTTTGCAGGGAATTGCGGGCAAATACTGTTCCGAAACTATTTATTAAATATGATAGACTAGATGCATTTGAAAGTAACAATAGCGTAGCCTTGTGTTATTTTATATATCAAGCCATGTGTGTTATTTCCTGTTAACATTCGTGATTGCTACATTGGTTTTACCTCCTATGGGACATTCTTGATCTGCTGCCCATGGTATTATTTTATATTTCGACAGTATGATTTTAAACTGAAAAAACGATAAAGTGAGCAAGTGGGCAAATTGCGTGCATTCGGACGGGGATGATTTGCCGGAAAATTGTCAGTTATAGTGATCTTTATTTAGATCTTTCCTGCCAGGAATTTTGAGGCAGTATGTGCTTTTTATCATTCGGCTGAGGTTGATTCTTGTTTCCACATGGCGACCATAACACAATGAGCGACAAAGTTTATGCCAGTCAAAATGATACGCTGCAATTATCGTTGGTTTGCAGTCACTTTAAAGATTTTACATTCAAAAATGATTCTGTGTAAATTAACCTTTTAGATGTGACATTATATGTTTTGTTTGTAGAGAATACATGCTTTGAATTTAGGAAAATGATTTTAGGGTTAGGCAGAATTATGACTAGTAAGCATTGAGTTTGAGTTATCACCTCATCTGAGATTGGATTTAGCAGTAGCTCTGTCGTACAGTCATTTACATTTTATTTTTTGCCCTATTTTGGCTTATAGTGGGGGGGGGGGGGGGGGGAGGCTAGTTGGTGACAAGGTGACTGTTTTTAACTGATCTTATAGCCACAAAAGCTGTTTATTTCATCACCTTATATCCCCAGCCCAATGCCCCAAAACAGGGGTTTCTTTTGAGTGTGAGGTGCTGGGTGAAGCGATGTCAAATCCAGATAGACATTTGAGGTGTAACAGGAACTGTCTTTACTGGAAAATGTGTGCAGTAAGTGAAGTCACCTTACATGGTTAGTAACATAGACAGGAAAAAGAAGTCATAGAGAGCGGCTCAATTTACAGAAAATAAAATGGGATTATACAGGAAGGAAACTGAGTGAATAGCTTTCTACATTATTAAAAGTTTCCATGGTATACAACTCAAACAGGGGATCCCAGTGAGTCAATTTCTGAGACTGCGAAGGACTTTCTCGCTGGACACAGAATTTGAACAACGAAAAGATCTGTCTGAAGTTTTTCTGAGGAGGGGGTACCCAAAACAGGTGGTTGTGAGAGCCTTTTAGAGGGCTAGTGATACCACAAGGGATACGTTACTAAAAACAAAGAAGAGGCATGATCGGTCCGAAGAGGTAAGATTTATATTGCAATACAACAACGACTGGGGGTCGATACGTAGCAGTCTCTCCAAACATTGGGATATCTTGAAAAGCAATGCCTATCTGGCTAGATGGGTGCGCAGGGGTCCTCAGATGATAGTACAATGTGCCCTGTGCATGAGAGACAGGGTTTGTAAGAGTCATTTCTCTAGACCCCCGGATTGGTTGTAGGCAAATAGATAAAGGGTGGGCAGCTACCCTTGTGGTGGTGGTTCCGTTTGTCCCCTGATGAGGAGAGAAAAAGAGGTAAGTAACCTAATCACCAAGTATAAGATCGAACAGTTTATTAACTGCAAAACGGTGGGTGTGATATACTTGATCTCATGTGGGTTTCCCTAATATTACATGGGGGAAACAAAAAACACCCTGAAGACGCATATTCTATACACATTTATCTAGTATTTTCTTGGCTGAACGCAACTTACATCAAGCCAAGGTAGTACCACCACTTTTTGCGGGTACATGGTGGGGACTATGGGAGTTTAAAACTCATGGCTATGGAAAAGGTGAGTAAGGGGCCCTGTGGTGGAGATTTTAAGAAACTACTCCAACAAAGGGAACTAAGGTGGATATTTAATTTATATTTGCAAGTCCCTGGAGGACTCAATGAAGATCTTGCATTTGTGCCCTTTCTTGGTTGACACCCTTTGTAACAGGGGTTGCACAGTGTGTGTGGGGGTGATTTAGTTGGGTTTGTTGGGAGGTATAGTGGTTGTTCTTATTGGGTCACTTATTTGAGGTAGATTTATAGGTAAGGAGTAGGGCATGCTACCTTAAGGTGGCATGTTGCCCATCCCCTTTTTTCAGGTGTGTACTGTGTTGGTCATTGTTCACTCATTATATATTTTTGTGATTGTTTGACACTAGGCATGAGAATTGGGAAGCACATGATTCACCAGGTCGATACTAATGAAGGGCTTGTGGTCCCCCTGGTGGGAACGTTCCAATTTGCTCCAGACGGAGAGATGGATGTAAGCTGAAGTCTGTAAAGAACAAGGTCTTTCGTCTTTCATTATCAATAGAGTTTTTATAATATGCTTTTGTTCTGTTATTTTTGGTTTGGGAGGACCTCAATCTAGGTTTTGGTCTGTGTCCTTGTGCATCACAATTTATGACCTGGCAAGCATTTACCCGCTCTGTCAATAAGCTAGTCTGCTCAGGCACAGTGGGATTTTTGGAAATGTAAGATTTGTTTAGAACAAAGACAGGGAATCAGCCAGGAATTAAATGGGGTAAAATTTGGGTGGTGTGTTCCAGTGACTAAAAACAAATTGCCCCCAGATGGAAAAACCATGGTGCGCTTTAAAAAGAGGTCCCACTACTGTAATTTTAGAGTGAGTTACATATTTATCTGTATATGATGCTAGAGGTACCTTTTATCAATATCAGGTTTTGTTGTCGTTCAAGTCAATGTTAAAACTACTATAAATTATTAGTATATGATGCTAGTGCCACCCTTAACAAAGTATTTATTTTAGAGTTAGAAGCGTACCCCCCCATAAGTAATTCTTTTTTTAACCTTTTCCCTACATCAATGCCTTTTGTCTATAAAAATAGACAAATAGATAAAAAAACAAATCTCTTGAAAATAAGGACCAACATATATTTAATGATTTCTTCTTTACTTCTCAGCATCTCAATTTTAAATGCTGATTTGGTGTATGGACCCCCAAAAGTACTAAAAAAAGGGGGCATACTCGATTTCTATGTTTCTAGGTCTGCAACAGCCAACAGTAGAATTATTTTTGGGTCATGCTAATTATTTAATGACTTTCAGTGTGCATTCCGGTGTGGATCGCAACCTGCATCTCGGTGAGCTTTTTAGCATTTACACACAAAGTGCTACCTTTTCTCCCCCCAAATGACCTGTACCTGCAAGGCAGTGCAAATAACCTGCTGGGGTAGACTTGTTATCCTTCTGTGTGATTTACTCTGGTCTAAGAAAGGGCTCAAAAGTTTGTAGAGAATTCAACAGATCCCTCTCAAGATAAGTAAAGCATGTGTAAGAGAAGGATCTGTTGAATTATCTAAGAAAGTGTTTAGTCCTCTGAGTGCCAGAACCAAGAGAGACACAGATAGTAAGGTCACAGATTTGCCCTCCTAACATGCAAATATGTCGTTGGATACATGCAGAGTTCCAGGCAGTGGAACACATCAGCCTAGTCTGGTGGACCTTGAGGCCAGAGATATAATCATCTGGTTTGCAACAAAAATACCATTAGCGATAGCCTTGACCACATTGTTACTCATTACCTTCTTATACTTCATAGCACAATCCCTATAAATAGATTATATATATATATATATATATATATATATATATTATATATATATATATATCGTTTATCAGGTTTTCTGTTGCCCTGGTGACACCCAGGACACAAAATTAAAAGTTTATCTTGCAACTACTTTTGAAAGGAGTAAATCCCCTTCATTTGTACACCCTGATGACACACATCCTTTGTCAGCTTAGAATCTGTTTCAAGCCATGGGTGACACAGACCTGATCGGGGAGGCCGATTTATTAATAGCGCCAGGTAGCGACAGATGAGCGACAGTAGTGTGATTTTCACAGCGCCCGCTAGTATTCGCTGTGCTTGGCCGTTGTTCGGCTGTTGACAGCGACTCAGTCGGTGTGCGGTAATGTTGAATACGGGGTTAGGAGTCGCTGTTTGACTGGGTCCGCGCTGTATGGGAGCGCATGACAGCGAATGGCCATAGCGAACGGCTCCCAGCACATTCATTAACAAATCACGCTCAAAAAATTCTTGCGCTGTGAAATACATGTTTAAACCCCAGAGCGCTGGCGGCGATGGGTTAAAAGTAGTTTTTTAACCCCCAAACAACCATATTTTTGTTAAAAAAAAATAAACATGTTTTAATAAACATTTTGTAATATGAATACATTAATATCAGACCTGTAATATCAATTCTGCACAAATTTTTTTTTTTTTTTAATTTTATTACCTTAAAAAAAAAAACCAACATTGCAGAAGTGGTCACAGAATTTTTGACATTTAAAAAAAAATAAAAAACATGAATATCAATTAATTATGAATATTTAAAGATTTCTCCATTGAAATGCTTTGGAGAGCACCAGGTAGCGAGAGGTCATACCTGGCGCTGTGATGGGATTAGCAGCGGCGCTGTTCGCTGAAGTCTGCAACATGATGAATCCCACGCTAGGTGACGTTCTCGCCGGCGCTAGCCTCATTTAGCGTGATAAATGCGTGATTGCGTTCGCAGCCTGGCGTTCTGGAGTCGGTAGCCGCCGATAGCTGGTGCTACCTGGCGCTAGTGAGACACTACCTGGCGCTATCCCTTGATAAATAAGGGCCTAAGTCTAACCACTACTGCTATGGGCTATACTAAAGATTTCACCATTTTAAATGCATAGCCCACAGGGTTCTGTTGTTTCCAAACTTGAAAACAAAAATCCTTACCTTATTGGCAAAATGATGTGCCTAACCCCATCACATGTACATGTAATTTTGGGGGGAAAAAGTATTGCACTTTTTGGCCTCGATTCACAAAGAGTTGAAAAAAACTCTCGTAGTAAAAAATTCAATTCAGTCAGTGAATCACCAGGTAGGAATATAATGAAAGTCTATGGCACTTTTTACTACAGGTAAAAAGGGGTAAAACGTTCAATACTTTTTTCAGGAGTAAAAAAGTGCCATTGACTTTCATTGTCTTCCTATCTGGAGATTCAGTAACAGTGACATTCTCAGGCTTTTTTTCTCATGAATTGAATATTTTACTACCATGAGAGTTTTTTAAAACTTTTTGTGAATCAAGGCCTTTGTGTCGAAACACTAAAAAGCTCTCCGAGATGCAGGTTACAATCCACACCACAATGCACACTGCAAGTCACATTGGCTTCATATATTTAGCATGACCCCCAATGTTACAGTTCTGCTTTAAAGGGGAGAAAATGCAATTTGCAGCATAAGCATAGTCATAAAATGTTGATTGTTTTTATTTTGTATTACAGAAATAAAGAAATCACATCACATATTGAGCGTATAAGTGTTCATTGTAGTTTAAAACTATATTTTAAAAATGTTTGTATGCTGCCATATTTGAGAATATGTCAGATGCTTGTTGAGGAAAAAGCCATCGGTTCCTTAAGTAAACAAAGACATACAGTATTTGACCTTGATCTTTCCATGGTACTATGTAGAAATGATAAGGTGTTTGCGTAATATTACTAAAGCTCTATAACTTCCATGTGTTTGCCAGTTTCAAATATTCTCTGATTAACACATTTCCTTGTGGTTTTAAACTTAACATAAACAGGATGTATCCTTCATCACTCAGCTTATCACTTGTCAGTTACATTGTGCTGAATAATGTCAGCTTTACGTGCTGTGACACAGGCAGAACATGAAGAATTACTTCTCTTTTAATGTGGACCAAAACTCAGGATTTTGACTATCCTGGGTTTTGGTCCTTTCCCCGGGGGCACCCCGATCGTGTGAGAAGCCCCCCCCCAGATCGCCGCAGCCAACTCACCTTATCCCTGTCCCATGGCGTGTCTTAAATGATACATGCCAGTAGGCTATTAAATCCATGAGAATTAAATCTGTCTTAAGAAGTCTTGAGAAGACATTGAAGGGGGGATGTGATTAACTTGTTTAAATACTGTATGTAATACAAAAAAAGAATACAAAAAATATGGGGGAAAATTGTTTCAGGTAAAATTTTCTCTAAAGACAAAGGGGGCAGCACTCTGTTTCAAGATTCAATCTTCACTGGCAACAATCATATCTAAGCATAAGAACTATTAATTTGTGCAATCGCCTCCCGTAGAAGTGGGTTACAGCATCAATAGCTGACAGCTTCAAAAAAGGATTAGATGCTTTTTTAGAATAATACTAAAAATAATAATTTTAGAAGAACTTCCCCAACCCTGGCACTTGGTTGAACTTGATGGACATATGTATTTTTTCAACTATTTATGTCTATGTAGCTACGGTATGTAAATGGAAATTCTAGTCCACTTTTGTTTTATGGTTCCTGAACCAGCACAGATAAAACCCCCATTATTTGAACCAAACCCTGGGATAGTGAAAATCCAGGGTTTTGGTCCGAAGAGGAGCTTTGGTTGGTGAGCTCAGAACCTACTGGTAGATGTAAGGTTGAGCCATACACAGGGGGCAATGCTAGAGATGCAGATAGACTTGTTAAAGGAAGCTGGGCCGAGAGAAAGAAGAAAAATGAATTCAGTTCTATAATAAGAGTGGCAGTCTTTAGGGAAAAATTACTCCAGAGACATTTGTATTGGTCAACCATGGAACACTACAGGGTCAGTGCTCACTAGGAGCATAAAATGGGCTGAGGTTAAGGAAAGCAGCAGATATACATCTGTCAGATAACCAAATCTGCTGTGTTAATGTCATTTCTGAAAATGTATTGTGTCACCATCTGTGTAGTGTAAAGAAAATCCTTAAAAAGACAATTTTCCTTAGTTCAGTTAGAGTCTTAACAAACAGTTGCTTGGTGAGATGTGATAAAAAAGCAGCATGGTCAATGGAGATTATGGGGGTAATTTAAGAATGGATTGCGCCAGGTAGTGCCACGTAGCGGCATGTAGCATCAGTGAATGCTGGGCGCTGTATGTGAAAACCGCATTTAAGAAAGTGAATCTGGTGAGTGCCTCTAACAGCGCCATGTAGCATCACATGTATTACTATAGGTGGCTCAGCATATAGTGCTGGCGCTCTAGGTTCAGCAGCGCCATGTAGTACCTTTTGCTCAGTAGCGCTCTGCTATACATTTCAAAGGTGCTTCATTTGGTTGTGTTTAAATAACGTTTTGCTATAGTAAACTTTAAAATTTTTGGCTCAGATCATTGTGTGGCCTCTTCTGCCCTGCAAACAAACACTTTTATTGTTTTTTTTTTTTTATTTATGCAGATTTGTATGTGCAGGTGGGACATTGCAGTATCATTGTCATAGTGTTAAAACAATGTCATTACATATGTTTTCACTATGGTGCTGGTGTATATGTGTTTAGAAACAGACACAGCATCTGGTACTCTATGCTAGAGCGCCCACTTTTAGAGCGCCGGTGCTGGTTGTGTGTAGTTTTTTCTTGAATACGGGCTTCAGCACAGAGTTCCGGGCACACTTGACTGGCGCTACCTATCGCTCGCTGCAGCGTCGTCCTGGTTTTAGATATAGCGTAGCCTTATGACTTTGCGTTCGCGATTGGCTCTGCAGTGATTCAGCAAGAGCGCTTCTACAGCGCCCATCAGATATCACATTCATTAATGCTGGATGGGATAGTACAGTGCCACTTGTCCACCGCTAAGCTAGGTTATATCAGCCAACACCCGCTTGCAGCGTCTACTAGCGGTCGCTTTAAGCGCCGCTATACAGACAATATTACAATATTAAATCTAGTAGTTAAATAAAAACATTCTGGCAGTTACTTACATTTATTGGGAATTTGTGTAATATTACAAATCAGAATAAATGTTTTGGCTAATGACAGGAGGAGTCACTTACACACTAAACTGATTAAAACTCCCAACAGGCTTGAGGTTTTCTTATACTGGTAGGAAAAAAATCAGGGGTGACAGGTTTGATTGTATTAAGAGTGACAGAACCTGACTGCCCCCACCCCCCCACAATTTCCTCTTACTTCTTTTAAAATAGCAAAACAAGCCTGGCTGGATATTTCTTTATGCCAGGTGTATAAGTGACCTCTCCGTGCCATCCAGCGTATTTTTTATGGATTTTATCACTGGCAATTTTTTCGCAATAAAGTGAAATTAGGATCTCGTGTGTGAAACTGACAAGAGGAATAATCTTAAGATCATCGATACTGTGAGACGTGGAGGCTGATTCACTACTAACGCCAGGTATCGGTAGATGAGCGTCTGTATAGCGGCGTTTAGAGCGGATATCGGGCTTTGTAACAGAGCGTCTCAGTCTCTGTAGTAACCTGGCCCGCATTGATGAATGTGATGTATGTTGGGCACCAGCTCAATGCGACCGGCACACGGCGCTCCACACCATACTTATCAAGAAAGGACACACACAGCGTTGGCGCTGTAAATCTGGTCGCTATAGCATAGAGCGCCAAACATTGTGTGATTAAAGTCTGTTTTTGAACACGTATACACCTGCAACAAAGCGAAAACACATGGAATTACTTTGTTTTAAAACTGTGACATTAACACTTTAGTGCCAGACCTGTAATGACAATTCTGCATAAAAATATAAAAAGTCCACAAAATGTTTGTTTGCAGCCAGGGGAGGTCACACAATGATTTGAGCAAAAAAACAAAAAAAATTGTCAAACACGCTGTTTAAACACAAGCAAATAAAAGGTCATTGAAATGTATGGGAGAGCGACAGTGAGCGAAAGGTAATACCTGGCGCTCTGGAAGCTAGAGAGCCTGCGCTATACCCTGAGCCAGCTGTAATAATACATGTGACGCTACATGGCGCTGTTAGAGGCGCTCACCAAAATCGCTTTCATAAATGTGGTTTTGCGTACAGCGCCTGTCGTTCAGCAGACGCTGCCTGCCGCTACGAGGCACTACCTGGCGCTATACCTTCTTAAATAACCCCCTTGGTCAGTAAGGTGTTGACTGTGGAAAGAGAACGTGGCATGTATAAGAGCGATGACAACCGTTACTTCTTCATTGTTTAAGTTCCACATTCAAAAAATCAGTGCAATGCGAAGGACTTTTTTTTATTAACACAGTAGCCCAGCTTACTTAGATCATCAAACAATATAAAGAGAAAAAACAATGTCACTCTTCAGTTTAAAGGATTGGTACATGCAGAGAATATCAAAGCACATTTACCCTTACATACACACAAGTAGCCCCCCTCCCTCGGTGTGCTATCTCAAAAAGTGGTTGAGGTCTTTATCTCCATGTTCCAGCCAATCCACTCAGCAGTGGCTTGAATCTCAACTCATGCCTGATTCACTGTGCGTGCACAGTTCAATTTGCAGTGTGGCTGTCCATTTAAAATACCCTCTGTGCAGCAGTACAGGGACTTGCTGTAGTGAAATACTTACATCCATGTCCTTTAATGACTGCACAGAGGCCAACCACCCCCTCATCCCCTAACACTGTGTCCTGGCTCCAGGGTTGTGCTAGGGGATAGAGGGGCCAAATTGGGATTTCAGACAGCAATGTGTGAGCCATATGCTCACTTGCCACAAAGGTCTTATCAAACCATGGCCAAAGAATCAGAGTAGAGTGGATTGGCCAATTTAAGCCAGCCAAAACCCTTTTTAGAGGGTAAATTTTCCCAAAATGTGCAAGAGAATGGGTCTGCGTGATATGAGTATTGGTCTGCTTTATTACCAGCTGGTTTTAATGGAACACTTATTTTGTATTTATGATGTGGCAATTGATAGAGGTTATTTGATTATTCATAGATAGTCTAGTTACACAGAATAATTAGTCATATCTATTGGCATTTCCTGTCAACTTTATGACATATTCAACAGCAGCTTTTTTTAGCTGTGACTTTTGTGCATTTTGATACAACATACTACAAGCATTTCAATATGTATGCTTTTCTTTTTCATCTCCAGCCCTCGTGATGAATGAAAGCAGAGGCCAATGCTGGCAAATACACTAACATATATTACTTTAAAGGGGATTTCATAATTATTGGCTCATATTTGCTAAATTGACACTCTTCTGATCTCAGACACACACCTGGGATTTCTTGGCCAGTGACAGCCTTCTACACCCGGTGACACCCATATTTGTTTCAGTGGTACCCAAACTGTAGACGTTTCCCCTTTTTGAAATATTCCAGTGTTGCCCAGACACTTCATGTTATTTTGGGGCATATAGCAGCTGTAGGTAACTTTCAGAGGGAAGAATACGTATTCTAAATTGTGTAATCATGTCCAATTCAGAGTGTCTCAAATGCCAAATATTTTGACAAATTCAATTAACTACAAGAGCAACACTAGATTTAGTGTATAGCTTATTTAATATAAAACCCATTCAATATAAAAATCTATTATACGGTAATCTGAAACCTAAAACTGGAGCATTTATTTAGAACATTTCTGGATGTCAGCACAGCTTACATCCTTTAACCCTTTCAGTGCCAGCCCACCTCGAGATGTTGTCACCCCTTGTAAGCATTTTGCACTATAAATGTTTAACTGTGATGTTTGCAGGAATTTCTAAGGGTTTCCAAGAAAATTATATTTTTTGGCAGAGTTTGAGCTTTAGCATAGAATGTCTTGTTTTTAATTTTTCTTATTGGGAAACCACTTTTTCATAGTGGTTTCCCAATATATTTGGGTGAAATATGTGAAAAAAAACTTTTTGGCAGCATTTTTTTAAGTTATGTCCTTCCGGCCCTCCCTATTACAGCCACATATGTATAGACACGGTAGACACCTGTTCATGTCCAGGAGACCCCCCAAACTGAAAAAAGAAGAGAAAATTAGATTTTAAAATAAAATACAACTACAATGTGCGCCTTGCAGTTAACTTGCAATAACTAAAAATGGTTAAACCCTAAATTTAAAAAAAAAATAGCGTGGGGTCCTCCTTTTCTAGCAAAACCAGCCTGGGTACGAACTATGTGGACTGGTAGACAAGGGCTCACCCCCGGTCCTAAAGGCTACCTGCCCACATAGACCATATAGAAACTGGGCTACTCCCCCCCCCTCCATTGGGGATGCAGGTAATCACGCAGGGGGGTTGCCAAGTCACCCACTTGCCAACAGGTGACTTGCCAGCCCCTCCTACCCTTAGAAAAGTTATAGTTACCCCTTACCAGTTCATAAAAAGTAAAGGGTAAAAAAAAGACAAACACAATAGTTATTTTGTTATTTTTTGCTTTTATTTATCGCTTACCCCCTTCTGTCACTGGGTGCTGTTCGATCTCAGCTGTGAGAACAGCAGACGTCAGGGGCGGGGAGGAGGATCTGTGTTCTCTGCCCTGCTCCCGGCTTCTGCCATTCACTCCTGGAATCTGCTGCTCACTCCCAGCTTCTGCAGCTCACTCCTGCTGCAGGATGGGGCAGAGTGAGCTCACTCAGCTGGTATAAAAAAACCCTCCGAGCAGCAGGGATCAAGCTGCAGGGAGCCCTGAATGGGACAGAGAGCTCTGTATTCTCTGTCCTGCTGAAGACACCAGCCGGAGGGTCAGACGCACAGGGGGATGAGGACATCACCCTGTTGCTGGAACCTGGACGGTGGTACGTTTTTTATTTTAAATCTCAAAAGGGAAGAAAATGCCAGCCATGTGAACATTACGTGGCTGGCACTTACTAGTTGCTGATGGCCATGTAAATTTCATGTGGCTGGCAATTACCAGTTGCTGATGGCCATGTAAATTTCACGTGGCTGGCACTTAAAGGGGTTAAAGCAAACTCACTCACTGTTGAAGTGAGGTAAGCTTATTTTTTATTTTTTTGGTTTTATGAGAGAAGTTCTTTAAAAATTGGACGAACCCGAATTTTCTGGGCAAATAGGGCAAATTAACTGAATCTAACTTTTGAAAAGTTTGCTCATTTCTAGTCATGATACATAAACCATGAAGACACGCCCTTCTAGAGTAACCACACCCATTTAAGTGAAGAAATAAGCTTCGCGGGGGGGCGTGGCCAGGCACCGAGGAAGATGACTGCTTCCTCCTAGTGCTCGGCACTAGGCAGCTCCAGAAGCACCTAAGTAGCCCATAGCCCAGCAGCCGACACCCTGCTTACCTTTCCCGGCCCACGGATGGGCAAAAGCGGTGTCAAATCGAAGGAGAGGAGGACGGGCAAGGAGAAGAAAAGCGCCACGTGCCCTCGCCAGCCCGACATCATGGCGGGGCTCCGGCGCCAGGCCCAGACCACCCAGCACGCGCACCCCGAGCGGGACACACAGCGCGAGTCCCCGCCGAACATACAGCTGCAGCAGCCTCGGCTCCCACAACCACCTGAGCTGGAGGAGGCGGGTCAGCCGGCGAGACAAGAGGTAGGAGCTGCGGGGTGCCCCGAACACACGTGCGGGAGACGGCTGTCCCCGCCACCGCCGCCGCCGTTATCGCCCGACTTGTCCCGATCATCCGGCGCATTAAGCTGTCCCCAGCTCCTGGAGGCTAATATGGTCCAGGGGGGAGAAACGGGAGGGCCATCACCACCTCCTCGCCCCACATCATGGACCTCTAGGTCTCCTTTAACTGCCCACGCTGCGCCCCAAGATACAACAGGGCAGCCCCCCCCGCAGGGGGTACGCAGCGACCCTCAGCCGAGAGAGAGGGCTGACGATCCCCGGCCCACACACCACGGCTCCTGGATGCTTGGGGTCCCTGGGGGAGACCGAGCCCTGCATGCGGGCCCGCCTGGACGCAGCAGCTGGGACCCAGACGGCTCGCCCCTGTCCCTCTCTGATGATAATGAGTTCCCGCTGCTTCTCAGGGAGACCCCTGCATCGGTCATTAATGATTCTTCCCAGCTCTTACTGGAAGACGTCCCAGAGGGGGGTCGGCTGAGTGCACAGAATACTCCCTGTCCAGTTGATCCAATCGTGCGAGATGAGCAATTGTTGGCTAAGTTTAAGCTCCTGCTGCAACAAGAATTGGCTGCCGCTGTAACCCAGCTTACCGCCAGCTTTACCAACGACATCAGGGAACTGGGTGACCGAACCAATACTTTGGAAGAGAGAGTGGATGAAATCGTGATGGTCTAGGAGTCCAACGGGTCCGCCGCCGAAGCCGTGCGTGATGAGGTGGGCCTATTGCAGCAAAAATTAGAAGATCTTGAGAACAGATCCAGGAGAGAAAATGTCCGGATCCGGGGCCTCCCGGAATCTATGGAGGATGTTCCCGCCACGGTCACAGCGCTACTTCAGGAACTGCTTCCTTCTCTGCCGATTGACCGCTTGGAACTGGACAGAGCGCACAGGGCCTTGGTCCCAAAACGATCGGACGGTCGCCTCAGAGATATCGTAGTTAAGCCCACATTCTACCGCACGAAGGAGGCCATTCTTCAGGCATCCAGAGAAAAGGCCAACTTGTCTTTTCAGAACCATGCCTACCAGATTTCCCGATGTTGCTCCCCAGACACTTCAGCGTCGGCAAGAGATGAAACCGGGGCTGGACATTTTGAAGTTGCATAACGTCAGGTACCGGTGGGGATTCCCCTTCAGGTTGCTGTTCTCCCATGCGGGCCGGCAATGCTCGGCCGGCTCCCTCAGCGAGTTGCCGGCACTTATACGTGAGCTTGGCCTGCCCGTGGCTGACCCGCTAGCGGCCCCGCCTGACCAGGTGGCCCGGCAGACGCCCGGGCGCTGGCCCTTGCAGCTCTTGTGGGAGAAGGTTCGCCCGCGGAGGGGACGGGATGGGGGGGCTGGCCGCCCTCCCTCCTCGGGCTCTGGCCCGGCCTGAGGTTTTTTGTCCTCGGACCGGGCTGGAGTCTCTCGGTGGGGTGCCCATCCCCCCCGATCTCAGGGAAAGTTGGTGACCGTGGGTAGGTCGCCCTTTGCACTGTTGTTGGTTATACTTATCACTTAATTAACTTTTATGTGTTACTAATGTAGAGCTTAATACTGTTTTTGTCCACCATACTGGCCCCCTGTTGCGGCTTGCTGCGGCTTGGAACCCTATGTCCTTAGGGACCCATGATAGTGAGACGTAGGCCCGATGGCCGGCCCCTCCCCCCCCCCTCCTCTCTAGTTCGGGTTTTAGTTTTCTTTAGTCTGCTTCCATATGCCATTTTTCATAGCGAGGCAGGAATTGGTTGGGCCGTCATGGGCCCAAAGTGTTGCACTGGACCTTGGTCCCTCTTATCTAGATTGTTTATTGTATTTAGATTGTTTATTTTTATTAATATTTCCCTTCTCACCCTCCCCTACCCAAACCCCCGTTTCTTCCCCTGCCCCCTCGCGCCTGGTCTGCCCTTTTCCTCGTCTCGTGAACTAACTCTGTCCGGATGGTGGGGCTAAACGTTATACTAATCTTCCACAATGTCCAGGGCTTCAACAGCCCTGTTAAGAGGAATAAAGCTTTTCACTATTATAAATCCTGTAAGGCGGATATACTTTTTCTACAAGAGACAAGGTTCTCAGTCCACTCTAGGCCGAAGTACCTGAGCCATCACTACCCGGTGTCCCATATGTCATGCGCTAGAGAAAAGAAAAGGGGGGTGTTGATAGCTTTTAGTAAGAATCTCCCCTGTATCTGTTGTAAAGAAATCGTTGACCCGACGGGTAGATATGTGGTTCTTCAGGGGTCTCTTTACGACATTGATATCACTCTAGTCACATATTATACGCCTAATTCCTTCCAGACACGCTTTTTTAAACACCTGCTGTCGGTAGTCCGGAACAACACTAAGGGCATCCTGATAATATGCGGGGATTCTAATATGGTAGTGAATCCTAAGGTGGATAGACAGAGGACGGGACAACCTGCAACTGTGACGCAGAGCTTGGACCCTGACTCCACTGTCTTTGGTGATCTCCTGGACACACACGGTCTTTGTGATGTCTGGAGGGAAAAAACCCCACCACCAGAGACTTCACGTTCTATTCTAATCCCCATGGGTCCTTTTGTCGGATAGACCATATTTTTGTCCCACAGGCTATACTCCCGGCAATCATTAGCTCCAAAATCTACAACTCGACCTGGTCAGATCATAATCCTGTAATGGCGGCGGTTGATTTGCTGGTCCCAACTAAGCGATCCTATAATTGGAGACTAAACGACTCCCTCTTGTGCTCTCAGGACACGTGCCTGAAGATCCAAGACGCCCTTAAGGATTATTTCACCCTGAATGTCGACTCCGTCCGCTCCCCGATTACCCTCTGGGAGGCCCAGAAAGTTGTTATGCGGGGTAACATCATAAACATTGCTTCCCTTAGGAAAAGGGAGAGACAGAAGTGACTTAAGGAATTGACGATAAAATATGAGCAGGCAGAGGCACAGTGGAAGAGAGCCCCGAACCCTAGGCATAAAAAGACCGTCGATAGGCTCAGGACGGAACTCAACATGCTCCTTGATGATCAGGCTGAAAAGCGACTTCGCTGGGCCAGGCAAAAATTTTACGCTAGGGGCAACAAGCCCGATACTATGATGGCCCGGAAACTAAAAGCCACCGTCTTGGACAGACGGCAGCAGGTAAAGCTTAAGCTTAACTCGGGTTCCACAACGGCTAACCCGGACAAAATTGTAGCCGCATTTCGGGGGTTCCTATCTACATTATATTCGGCCCCCCCGAGAGCCAACAACGCTGACCTTGAGGGATTCTTTGAGCACGTTGAGCTACCGCCCGTCACCCCAGACCACATTGCCCTGATGGACTCCCCTGTCACACCCCAGGAGATATTAGCAGCCATTAAGTCTACCAAGACCTTCAAGACCCCGGGACCTGATGGCTTCAGTAACCTTTACCACAAAAAGTTTGCACCCCTCCTGGCACCCCACCTGGCCAACCTTTTCAATGCCATGTGCGCGGAGGCTTCCCTGGGGCCTAGCTCCCTATCGGCAGATATTTGCATGATACCTAAGCCTGACAAGGATAGCCTGTTAATCCCCAACTACAGGCCCATATCGTTAATTAATGCTGATATGAAGCTGTTGGCCAAAGTGTTGGCAACCAGACTGAACACGTTTCTGGAGGGCCTTATACACAGATCAGGTGGGTTTCGTACCATCCCGCCAGGCTGGAGACAATGTCAGGAGGGTTGCCCACTTGGTCCACCATGCCTGGGCAAGAGGCATCCCAGCCTTCTTGCTGTCCCTTGATATACAGAAGGCTTTTGACACTATCTCTTGGGATTACCTACTCTGGGTACTGGGGAAGTGGGGTTTTGGACAAAGATTTTTGGACTGGATCAAAGCCCTCTATAATGGCCCAACAGCACGGGTGCGGTACTCGGGCTTTACTTCCGAGACCTTCCGGATTTCTAGGGGTACAAGACAGGGATGCCCCCTCTCCCCGATCCTCTTTATACTGGCTTTGGAGCCTCTGGGTATAGCGATAAGGCGAAACCCAAATGTTAAGGGACTGGAGGTGGCGGGAATCCACCACAAGGCCCTCTTCTTTGCGGATGACCTTATGTTGGCGGTCTCGCAGCCCCTTACCTCCCTCCCAAACGTATACGCCATTCTAGATAACTTCGCCCACATCCCTGGCTTGACCATAAATAGTGACAAATCCCAGGCCCTCAATATATCCCTGACCTCGGAGGTGGTGACACAAATTAAAAATAATTTTCCCTTCAAATGGGCGACAGAGCCACTTTTATACCTGGGGGTACGTATTACGGCGACATACGAGGACCTCTATGGGGCTAATTACCCACCCTTGTTTAGATCCCTAGCACGACTGCTCGATACTTGGATGCCATATTCGCTCTCCTGGCTGGGCCGTATAAATGCAGTTAAAATGTCCATCCTCCCTAAACTCCTATACTTTTTTAGAACGTTGCCAGTACCAATCCCATTGTATAGACTTCGTGCAATGCAGAGGAGAATATTGATCTTTATTTGGTCTGGTGCACGCCCGCGAGTATCCAAGCGCACAATGTTCTGCCACAGGTCTTTGGGTGGGCTTGGTGTCCCCAACATTAGTATGTATTACAAGGCCTCCCAAATAGCCCAGCTGGCCCCCATGCATTCCTCTTCAAAGCCTCCCCTCTGGACGTTTCTGGAACTCCCGGACTGCTCGCCGACTCCGGTAGATGGCTTGCTATGGATGGACCCGGCGTCCAGACCTGGGATGCTTAGCCCTCTAATGAAACACTCACTTTCAGTGTGGGACTCGGTGAAATATTCCGCTTCCCTGATGTCTCCCCACACTCCTCTAGCGCATCTCTGGGGCAACCCGTCCTTCCCTCCGGGAATGGATAATAGTTCAACTTATAATTGGTGGACGGAACACGGGATGACTAGGGTGTTGCACCTCCTGTCAGAGGATGGGTTCCTGTCTTATGGCTCCCTGAGAGAAAAATTCGATGTCCCCCAGAGGGTCTTCTTCCAGTATCTATAGTTGAGGCACTGGTTATCACCTCTAACTAGATTGGGGCAACCCTTTCGGAGATGCACCCCATTTGAGGAGGTCTGTAGTGCAGACCCATTACGCAGGGGGTTAATATCCATGTTGTACTCCAAGTTGAATAACATAGGGGTGGGTGTGCATGTCCATGTGGAAAAATGGGAACGAGACTTGGGTCTCTGTCATTCAGATAGGGGGTGGGCGGAAATTTGGAATGCGGCCTCTTCATGCTCCATGAATGTTTTGACAACTGAAACAGCTTACAAAGTTCTATTTCGTTGGTACGTGGTGCCCAGTCGCCTCGGTAAAATGTTCCCAGGGCAGGCCAACACATGCTTCAGGGGTTGTAGCGCTGAGGGTACCTTTATGCATATATGGTGGACCTGCCCCATGTTGACCCGTTTTTGGTCTCATGTATACAGGATGGCCGGCAAAATGTTTCGGACAAACATCAGAAGGGATCCCTGGGTGGCCCTCCTCCACCGTAGACCTCCAGAGCTTACCAAAAAACAGAACAAGCTGTTCATTTACTTGCTCCTGGCGGCGAAGCAGACCATTGCCAAAGCCTGGAAGAGACAGATTGTTCCGATGTCGGAGGTGTCATCCTGAATGAATGGATTTTTGGTTAATGAGAGGCTCTCAAGCATTCTAGCCGACACCCAAGATAGGTTTCTCTCCATCTGGGAACCATGGATACAATATGCCTGGCCTAATGCTCCATCGGGTCTACTCCATTAGGCGATTGGTGTGGACCAGGTTGCGAGGACCCTCCCCCCCCCATCCTTCCTTCGTCCCTCACTCCCCCCTCCCATCATGCTCTCCCTTCTTTCCCCCCCTCTCTTTTTTGTTTTTCTTTCTTTCTGTGATTCTCTCCACTTCTCGTCGTGTGGCCCGCCTCTCGTCGGTCTCCTGGGCCACGGCCCGGGTTGGGCGGCGGGAGATGGGCTGCGGTGAGATGCTAATATGGTTTGCTTAAAACTGCAGTTAATTGACGCGAGAGACAACGTGATTGATGATTGACAAATTCTGATGTACTAATTGTTTATTCAAATTCTTGCCACACTGTAATTGCACTGCCAATCGCTTCCTTGATGATCTGAAATGCTGCGTCTCACCATTGGTCTAGAACACGGTAACTTGCTGTAACCACTGCGTTGCTTGCCTCCCCTGCGTGGGATGGATTTCTGCTTGGCTGATCACCTATTTTTGTATTGCCTTCTTTAAAAATAAAATATTGAAAGAGAAATAAGCTTCGCTTAGAATACATAAGGTATTTCCATGTAATTTGAGATTCTTTGAAATGGCCCATTTTACACTGTTCCAATCAAGGTTAAAATGAATGAAAAAGGTAATGGGTGTCTGGGCAGGGACCCGGGTGGCACAAAAGTGCTCTAGACTCCAGGACCATCCGTTGCGGCTTTTGAGTCACTTTAAGGCAGTTGGATTGTATTTTTCTTGAAGAATGGCTTTCTTAATTATGTACATCTCTTTCACCAACTCGCCAATTTTTTTTCTAAAGGTCGATTTGGGTTGAGTCATACCAAACCACTAACAAAAAAACAAAGAAGTGAATAGAAGTGTGTGCAAAAAAGTTTACACTTGGACCTGACATTCATCTGACAATTAGAAGGTGTAGGGTTAACTTTTAAAATGAGTGTCCACTCTCGAGATGGGGACTGTAGTAAATCCAGCTTGATCCTTAAATCGTCCAGTGCCCCCCAGGCATCCTGCATTGGGATGTGTGAACCCCCCGGCATCACTCCCTTCCCACTTCCCCGTCCAATCAGAGAAGCCCGGTAAAGTTGCGTAATTCGACAAGCTGCTCTGATCAGAGTGAATGGGGGGCGAGAGCGGCCGCATCCCCTGCTGCTCTGTGCTCGCACCCATGCCTATCTGAATAGTTTAGTTAGGGCGAAAGTGCACACACATCTCAAGGATGTGGTCGCTCTCGCTCCCCATTGTAAACAATCAGAACCTCCTTGCTGATTACGTCAGTTCTGACTGGACGAGAGCCCGCCATGTGTTGTTGGACCAGGGAAAGATGAGTGGTTACCGACAGCCTGGGAGGTTTCACACAATGGGGCATTCAGATTCGGGTTCTTTTAGATTCCAGGCCAGTCACTGGTGGGTTTTGTTCCGCTTTAAAACTTTTTACTTCACAAAAGATAAAACCGTCACAAAATGTCAATGAGAACCCATAAATCCCACATTTTGCAAGGACTTTAGAGACCACTTGTCAAACATTTTTTTCCTTGTATTAACCCTTTAAGTGCCAAGCACGTAACACCTACGTGCTGGCTTGGCTGGGCCTTAAGTGCCAAGCCCGTAGGTGTTACGTGCCCAAATTTCCCCGCTGCTAGTTTAAAAAATAAAAATGAAAAATACTCACCTGACCCCTCGTTGGATCCGGCCGGGTCTCCTCTTTAATTTGGTGCCATCCGATCCCCGGAGTAGCCCCCCCCCCGCTTCGGCAGCAGCAGCTGCTAACTGTAAGAAAAAAAAATACATTTGCTTACCTGTGGCCGCGCTGCCTCCCGACGGGTCTTCTCTTCACTGGGGGGGGGGGCTCCGATTGCCCCCCCAGCCTCTTCAGTGGCGAGGAGAGGGCAGAAAATGCCCTCTCCCCCCACTTCCTGGATCGCGACTGCTAGCCCCGCCCCCTTGGGCCATCATTGTGATGTCACCAGCAGCCGGCTTCTTCTGTCCAAGCCCCCGAGACTGAATCAGTCTGCTCGGTGCTTGAAGCAGAGAGCAGAGGAGGAGGAGAGGGCTGTGATGCCCCCCCTCCCCAGGCTCTCTCTTCCAAACAGCGAGCAGACTGTCAGCAGAGATCGCTGGGGGACACAGGATCGGAGGTGAGTAAAGTTAAAAAAAAAAAAAATAACAAATATCATTTTTTTATTTATGTGTCTGAGTTTTTTTTTCAACATTTAACCCCTTGTGAACTGGTAAGGGGTCCATGAGACCCCTTATACCAGTTCACAAGGCTGGGGGGGGGGTGGCAAGTCACCTGCCCTAGCGGGTGACTTGCCATTAACCCCCGGCACCCCCATTACCTGCCTCCCCAAAGCCCAGGGGGGGGGGCAGAAGAGCCCGGGCCCACATAGGCTATGTGGGCTCGTAGGCTGCAGGGTGGGGGGGCCACAAAAGCTGGCTCCCCCCACTCTGTGCCTACAAGCCCCCATAGCTGGTCCCGGGCTGGTTACTTTGGGTAAGGGGCACCCCACGTGATTTTTTGGGGGGGATTTTTAAGGGTTTGTAACCCTTAAAAATCCCCCAAAAAATGGGGTCCCCCTCCCCGGGAAGGGGGACCCTATGTCATTTTTTTTAAATTAACCCTTTGTGTTCTGTCATCCAGCAGCTATAAAAGGCTTCCAGCAGGTGAGCAGAAGCCAGTGATCGCCGAGGGACACAGTGCTCCAGGATGGATGGGAGGTGAGTATTAAAAAAAAAAAAAAAAAAAAAAAAAAATAATTTTTTCTTTGTGCGTGTGTGTGTGTTTTTTTTTACATTTAACCCATTGTGAACTGGTAAGGGGTCCATGACCCCTATACCAGTTTACAAGGCTGGGGGAGGTGGCAAGTCACCTGTGACTAGCGGGTGACTTGCCATTAACCCCTGGCACCCCCATTACCTGCCTCCCCAAAGCCCAGGGGGGGGGCAGAAGAGCCCGGGCCCACGGGCTATGCGGGCTTGTAGCCTGCAGGGCCAGGGGCCACAAAAGCTGGCCCCTGTGCCCTGTTTCTACAAGCCCTGCATAGCTGGGGGGGCAGAAGAGCCCGGGCCCACGGGCTATGCGGGCTTGTAGCCTGCAGGGCCAGGGGCCACAAAAGCTGGCCCCTGTGCCCTGTTTCTACAAGCCCTGCATAGCTGGTCCCGGGCTGGTTACTTTGGGTAAGGGGGACCCCATGTCAATTTTTTGGGGGTTTTTTAACCCTTAAAAATCCCCCCCAAAAAATGCCCCCCCCAGAGAGGGGGGACCCTATGTCATTTTTTTTTCTCGATTTAACCCTTTGTAGTGTGGCTGGTAGTTGTATTTTATTTGTAAATGTTATAGATTACTTGTTTCAGTTAGGGGGGTCTCCTGGGCAGGAACTGGGGGCTACCGATAAATATGTGGTACCGTTCTAATTGGTAGAAATGGGGCTTTCACATGCAATATGCTTTTCCTTAATAAAATACATTTTTTATTTAAAATAAAGGAGTACATTTTCTAAAAATGTTTTTATTTATTTATTTTTTACTTAATAATATTGTAAAAATCTAAATAAAATGTATAAATAAGACATTTCATGTTAAAGCCTAAACTCTGCTGCAAAAAAACTAAATATAATTTTCCTGACAATTACAGCAAAAATGGCACAAAAATGGCGCAAAACATGGCGCAAAATGACCTGTCAACAGAGGGTGACAAAATCTCAAGTAGGCTGGCAATTAAAAGGGTTAATAGTACCTCTGCATGTTGGGTATTGTTCTGTTCGGGAGACCTTGCGCTTTCAGACTTAGCTTGTTTTTTCTGGTTTGCATATTTATATTTTAGGAAAAGGTGTTTTTTATTCATCTTTTTTATACATTTTTTAGGGAAACCCTGTGCAACCAAAGAATTCTTTGAGGAATTAATTCCAGAAAGATGAGCCCACTACAACAAGCTGGGTACGCTTAGAAAGCTTAACATGTGTACTTTCAGGGAATATATGGTTTATGGGGAATATTCCAAATGTAAAGGGTTGTTTTGGTTGAAAAATCGCAAGGTGCGCACTTTGTCTGCAGAACTGAAATTTTCAAGTAAAATTACCGTTACGCACATGCTTTACTTTGGGGTGTTTGGCAACTCTTCCCTTGACAGAACCTATGCATATTGGGTGTTGTTCTGTTCGGGGAATGTTGCTTTTTCAGATTAAACTTGTTTTTTCTTGTTTGAATATAGTTTTTTTAGGAAAATGTGGCTTTGATTCTGCTTTTTTATCCATTTTTTGGGGAAACTCTTTGCAACCAAAGAATACATTGAGGAATTACTTCCAGAAAACTATGGGCACATCAACATGCCTGGTACACCTAGAAAGCTTGAGGTGTGTACTTCCAGAGAATATATAGGTTGTTGGGGGTATTTCAAATGTAAAGGGTTGTTTTTCTGGTAAAACTGCAAGGTGCGCATAGCGCATATCACAGTTATATTTTTTCTGAAAACCCCTAAAGCGCTATTTCAGTTTTCCTGGGCAGGAAAGGGTGTCTACCTATACATATGTGGTATCGCTGTAACCGGGAGAAATTGGGATTTCACACACAATAAGATTTTATTGACAAACTTACATTTTTTATTACAAAAAAACACTACAAATTGTAAAAAAATAATTTTTTAAAATTTTTTTCCACATATTTCACCCAAAAATATTGAGAATACACCTAAAAATTACAAACAAGACATTTCATGTTAAAGCCCAGACTCTGCTGAAAAAAACAATATATAATTTTACTGGGAAATCCCTGGAAATCCTTTCAAAAATGACAGTTGAACATGTGTAGCGCAAAATAGTGAAACATGGTCTGGCAACAGGGAGTGGCAAATGCTGCAGGTAGGCTGGCACTGAAAGGGTTAAAGACAACTCTGCCACCCCAGAGACTATTATAGGTAGGTAGGTAGATAAGTGCGTGTGCACACTTTAATACCCTGACTCGAGTATAAGGCTACTTTCATACTATGCGCCTTCACTGCTATTGCGGTGGAGACGCACAGACACAGCGCTGCAAACAATTGTGTAATAGGCTGTGCCTATGGTGCGGTGCACCACCCTGCACCACCCCACTGTTTTCTGTTCCCTCAACACTGATATCTGGAGGCAGCAGGGGCAGCTGTGGGAGGAGACGTCAGTGGGGGCGTCTTGCGGTTAAGCTGTGGGAAAAACACTGCATGCTGTGTTTTTTCTTGTATTAAAGTGAGATAAGTCTTTACGTGACCTCTTTAAAACAATTTTTAAAGAAACAACGGACAGGCTGTATATCCCATTGTGTCCCCCTTCAGTTTAGTGCTGACAGTGGCAGGCGATCTGTGAACAAAAAAAAAAAAAATTGAATCCTCCCTACACCATGCTTTCTACAGACCACAGGTTTCCCTTCCTCTGGCTGATGAGGAGCCAGTTAGAAACCAGGAAACAGCAATGCCGGGAATTTGCGCATGGGTTTTATACCAGCTGGGCATGATGTGACATGAAAGGGCGGTGGCTAGCAGCTCGGCTGCATTGTATCATCTGTGACCCCTGCGTCCTCTGGTTCCTGTGCCTTTCTCCCTGTCACTTCCTGGTGCCCCATCCATGTTTAGAAGCCAATGAACCCGCAGGAAACTCAGGCAAAAACAAATTTTTCCCGAAGTTAGACCTGAACTCTGGTTTGAATAGTTCCATTTGCTTATTTCTAATAATGAATTAAAAAAAAAAATCTTGAGGAAAATGAAGATATGGCATAACCTGGATGAATTAGAACCTTCACAATCATACTCCACAGAAAGTTATGTTAAAAAAAGGAGTTTGCGCCCATTTTTTGAAACAGAAATGATTATATTCTGCCAGCTTAGGCCGGGGACATGTAATACCAATGGCACGCAGTTATTTTGATTAGTTTTACCTCCTGCATTTGAAAGGCTTTGCTAACTAGTAACAGTCTTTTCAAATGCAGAATCAGACAAAACTGTGAGCCAAAACTAATATATGAGAAATGTTTTGTAAGCAAACTTGATCTCACAGTCAATGCTAAGCAAAAAATCTGACTAGTCCCTTTGGAAGCTGTATATCTATTTACCTTAGATATTTAAATATTTGATTTACGTTATTAAACCCACCCTGGTCATTCTTAATCCTCTTCTTTTTCTCAAAATGTAAACCTAAAAGATCTAAAGACAAAACAGCCTTTGCTTGCTGTCGTTGCCCGTCTTTGCTGCTGGGGAGGGGGGGGCTGGCCATAGGAAGCACAGGGAGATTTCCCAGTGGGCCGCACTGCTTTGGTGTGTAGACCCCCCCCCCCCCCCCCCCCCCAGTATGCAGTCCACCTTATCTAGAACTTATGCTGGAATTTACTCATTCTTCTTCTAACAACTCCATCAAATGCCTGCCTCCGAACTCTTTCCCACAAACCCACTCGCCATATTAGGCCCTATTCTACGCCCAGCCAAAACACCCCATCCCCGCTCCAGCTGATGAATGCATTCTTTGACTGTCTAAGCTCTGAAGATCAAGGGCTGATCATGGGCTGGCCGGGCCAGTAAATCAATCTGGTTCATTTTTGGCCCCAGACCGCTACTGTGAGACACAGTGGTGTCTTTTATGTACCTGCAAATACTGTTTTTTTCTGTTTATCACATCATCATGGTGGGTTCTCATCAGTAATGGCATATACTGCCCAAACAGTAACTTTGATTTCTGTCATTGACATTTGTATGTTTCAAATTATTTTTGTATTACGCTGCCCAAGTAAATTGTCCCTAAAAAAAATCCCCCTTCCCTCCCTGGCTATACTACCAGGCATGGTTGTGCAGCGGATATTTACTTCTCAGGATTTTTGCGATAGTGCTAGTTAATATACTAGTACACATGGGGCAACAATATTGCACAATGCTTGACCTCTTTGTTCCTTGAAAGATTTGCTTTGTACTTGTGATGTGTGGTAGCCACTGTCAGTGAATGGAGCTTGACTACTAATCCCAGGGAGCATAAAGAGAATTCCCAGTAAACCACCCTGCTTTAGGGTTAGCTGTCCTATGTGTAGCCCTGCCATGCAACCCACCTCTCCCAAAACCTGTTCCAGAATTCAATAAATGTGCAAAAAAGAAAATCGTGAAAAATGGTCCAATGATAAAAATCCATATAAATGTGCTGGATGGTGGGAGGACTTAAACTTAAACACCCGGCACCTAGAAATATCGAGCCAGGTGTGTTTTTTTATTTAATTTGAAGGTAAAGGAAATTTGGGGTGACAGGCTATGACACCTGTAATACACTAAACCTTTCACCCCTGGATTTTATTCCTACCAGGAGAAGAAGTTTTATTCATTTCAAGCGTATAAGTGACCACTCCTCTCGTTAGCCGATGTGTTTAAATGGATTTTTAATATTACACAAATTCGCGATAGTGCTCCTTTAATTACTCTTCTAAAACCTCCCTTAATTCCAAGCCTCTCACGTCTTCCTAAACTCTTCTTCTTGTACCCAGCCCCACTGTACCCCGCCAGCCATGACACCACAGCCTATGTTCCTCCTGTGCAATGCTATAGCCTCAGCATCATGGCTCTTGGGGTCATAACTACCTCTGCCACAGTATCTGGCTCTACAATACTAAAGCTGAAGTACCATCATTTTACGAGTAGCCATATCCTGCACAGCCTGTTATTTGTTCCTATAATGGTTTCACCTCATGGGCTAGTCCTAGGCTGGCAAGGACCAGTAAAATCCCAAGATGAATCTTTTCCTCCAGTCTGGCTATACCCATATTATCATCATGATCAGAAATCTTCTCTGTTTATAGTAGACACTTGTGGTGGTCATGAACTTTTAACCTGGGAAAGTCCCATCAGCCTCTGACACAGAAATTACAATAGCTTAACCCCTTAGAAATTGAATATATAATATGTCTGCAGCCATTTGTATTGAATAGAAATGATTCACATGCTGTCAGTTTAGCCTAGTCACATGTAACCCCAATAGCACGCAAGGATTTTGACTAATTTTACTTCCTGGACTTTAAAGGCTTTAGAATCCAAGCACTGTCTTTTCATTTGCACAGTTAGTAAGCCAAAACTGTAAGCCAAAACTAATAAATGAGAAATGTTTTGTTAAGGAACTGGACCAGAGAGTAATCTCCAAGTAAGAAAAAGCCGTAAGCAGTTTAGACATTTTTGTTATTTATACAGTTTTTTTTTGTTATTTATTTTATACTTTTCATTAAACATACTTTCTCATTGAAATCACATTAGTGCAATATTTAGCTACATATTGCCACCACTCAAACATGAACAACCTGACCAAATCAGTATATACAGTATATATATATATATATATATATATATATATATATATATATACTGTAATGCATACAGTATATCGTTTTGGAAATGTAGTTAATGGTTTATGTTTTTTTTTTGTCTAACCCGTGTTTCCCGTGTCATGACCAGTGGCCAACTCACTCAGGTGATTTCCCAGTGGTCTGCAGTGCTTTGGGGCCAGATGGGCTGCAGCTTCTAGCATACATCCAATTCATGCTTCCCTAATCTACCTGCCAGCACACATGTACCAGGCACCGTTGTACCCTCCTAGCCAACAAACCCCAGTCTATCAAGCTATAGCCTCAGAAGCAAGGCTGTGTGGGGGGCATAGGCATACCCCTCCACACACAATAGAACAGCTTTGGTACCATCAAGCTTGATTTATTCGCCCCTATTTATTCGCTGTCTCTGCAGTGTTATAGCCTCAGCCTGGGGTGGGGGTGGTGATTTGGGGGAGTACTTGTGCTCAATGGGGACCTGAACTTTGGGGGGGGGCACCTCTGGGGGTCCCTTCCCCCTCACTTCTCACCCAACATTGTGGGCAGGGGGGTTGCCTGTCAAGGGGCACCCAGAGGCAGATTTGGGGCTGAAAAAAATTGTGATGGCGGGTGTGAGGGGGCACAGAGTGTGCAGCAGGAAGTGGCTGTAACTTACTTGAGCCCCACAATCTGGTCCCTGGTCAGCGTTCCGGCAGGAAAATGGGCTATAGCTCCAATGAGTGAGGACACTCCTAGTGCCAGCTGCCAGTGTCCTCGCTCATGAAGTGGCGGACATCTTTCTGTGGCCCCGGCCGTAGCCCATTTGACAGCGGGACTGCTGAACGCCGATCAGGGACCAGAGTGTGGACCTTAGGTGAGTTACAGCACTTCCTTCTGCACATTCTGCATAGGCAAGCTGGGTAAGCTGGGCTTAGCAGCACATCAATTAGCTTTTATGTGTTCAGGCCGAACACAGAACTTGAACGCAGCCTTCTGGCTAAAGTACATGTTCGGGTTTGAGAACCTGAACTCGCAAAGTACGATACGAACCTGAACTTTGAGGTTGTGGTTCACCCAACACTAGATATGACCCCTCACTGTTATTGCTTCACTGTTTTCATTGTTATGCAAGCAAGATAAAGCATTCTAAGCTCCAAGTAATGTTTAGTGTGCATCATGATAGTGAATATAATACCACAAACAAACACAAACACTAGCAAAGCATGACAAACTAAGGATTAGGTTTGGGGAGGAGAAGGAAATAATCATTTCTCAAATACCCTGAGTACACACATTTATGCTTGCATTAAATACATCCATGATATCTGTTACATGTGTATTTTTAGACATCCCCCTCAAGTGGGTCATGCTTGGAATTATGTCCGCAACTTGGTTTTATCGTTTGAGCAGCCACCAATTTAAAATCAAACTAAAGGCAAGGCCCATTGCTCCTTCTTAATGAATTTTAATACAGTAATTTAAGTTTGAGCTTTATTCATTATAATATTTGTATTTACATGTGCGGTGGTGGCTGGAATGCCCACTGGAGTCAGATCACATGAGCAACAAGTCCATTGTGTTTTTTTATTCCAATAGGCTTGGTGCAATTTTATGGTTAGTGGGATTAGCAACCTCTTTTTATTTTGCATATCTGTGTCACTGGAGAGGAGCGTGCTGGGGGTAATGCCGGGCCAGGCCTTCGTACTACAGAGGCAGAGCCTTGGTGGAATCCCCCCATTTGACTTTTTTGTGCCAAAAGGATGTCTTCAAGGTGCTCAGCTTATCTAGATTTTTTAATGTTTTCTTATGTTGGAAAAAGTCTGTTTTATGTAAGTAGTTTTCACTCTTTAAAAAGGAACTATACCGTATGTACACTACATGGTCCAACAGTACAAGATTTTTTGCCAGCTATGCCATTGTCCATAGATGCTCAACACTTGGCTGCCCAGTGAATCCTTTTGGAGTGAAAGTTTGTCTTGCATGCTCCATGTCCCCTAACTTCTTACCACTGGTGGTCTTGAGCAGGTAGAGCTAGGATCACAAATCGTGATGTCTCTAAGGCAAGATTTACCCTTTAGACTCTAGAGCTAGGTTATAAGGTCTTTGGTCCTCTATAAAAAATGCTGGGCCTTTCTGGCCTCTTGTAAGCTGTAATGCCCGTGTTCCAGTGTTTAGTGCTCAGAACACCTAGCTTTAACCAGAATGTTATACTGGTCCAATAAACCAGGTATAGGGATCTAATCTTACATATATTTAAATATACTGAATACTATATGTAAACATTTCCTCTTGGGACAGTGAAATAAATGTGTATAGGTAAGCGCCTCACATAGAGGTAGAGCAGACATGCGGCCATGGCCCACACATGCATCATGGCATTGTCAGGGAGGTGAGCATTTCATTGATCACTGGTGGTTTCACACATTGGGGCATTCCAAATTGTGATGCCTTACACAGAGAGATACCACAAGCAACTTTTTTTTTCTTTAAGTACAGTTTGTTAAATTTGTGGCTTTTGAAAATGTCTTTGTAAGAAGTATTAAAATTAAAACATTGAACAGTGACCCTATTTCTAAGTGCAGCAAATAATTGCATTATTGCCCCATTATGCTGCAACTACTGTAGTAATACTGTAGGTTTATAGGCAACAGTTTCATACAGTACTAACAATGCATGCCTATCAGTGACAAAGTTTTAATATCCTGCAATGTCTCTCATATATTATTAGTAAACAATAGATTCAAAAGCTATCCAACCTTCTTTTTGGTAAGCTTTTTAAATTAAACAAGCAAAAAAGTTTTTATTTTAACCCCCCCCCCCCCCCCCCAAAGAAAAACATTTACACCTGCAATGGGACACTTTTACAGGATAGGTAAATAGGGAGTGATTTACAACGAAGTCCATGGCTTAACTTTCACCTTCCCTTTCACCTTCAACTGACTTATTGCCGGCATTTTGCTGTTTTTGTGCAGCAATTCGCTGCTCAAGATTAGTGGTTTGACGCAGAGCTGTAGCTAGCTTCTTTTGCGCCCGAGGCAAGCCCAGAAAGTCGCGCCCCCCCTGCAAAAAAAAAAAGAAAATGATATATATATATATATATATATATATATATATATATATATATATATCTTTTCTTTTTGTTTCTTGTTTACTGGATTATTTTGAGAGACATTAAGGAAAATAAGCATAAATAGGTAAGTGAAACAACCATATAATTTCCTATAAAAATGCTATATACATAAATCAATATTTGTATATACTTTAATAATAAAATTAAAGGAACTCTTACCTCGACTATGCCCAAGTGCATCATCTGCAGCATATGTGGAGGAGGTGCCGGCTCTATGATGCCCTGAAAAACATGTATACAAGGGAAGAAAAATTGTAATAACAACAAGGTACCAATTGAAAAAATAAGCCAAACAAAAAAATCAACTCACCAGGGGATGACCTGCGCTGGGATCCCAGGGAGGGCTATGAGGTGGAGGCGTGGAGCCTCCACTCCTCACAATGGGCCCAGCAGAAGCAAAACCCAATGGCCCATCCTCCTCCCTCTCACTCCCTGATCCTTCAGCGAGTGTGCTGGAGTCCCTCACCTCCACCCCACTGGGACTCCCCACTTGAGAGTGGCCACAGGGGGTTTGGGACTCCGCTGAGTCTAAATGTGAGGAGCTGAGTCTCCATACTGCCCTCACCCCAGCAACACTCTCCCCAGGGTCGTCATCCCCTTCCTCCTCTGGGTCCTCAATATGGGATCTCCGAGACGGACCCTCCCCCGCAGACTCACCCTTCCCGTGTTAACCCAGGGGAGCACACTTATCTATGGAGAGGAAACAAAAAAACTAATTGGGCGGAGGGGCAGGGGGGCATCAGAATCAAAGAATGATCTGGGGAAGCGGAAGGCTGGCCTTCGGGGATGCATGGCTGGTTCCTCAGAGGTGTAAAACCGGAAGTGCATAAAACAATAGCGAAAGCAAAACCTTTGACCCCCCTCGCAAGCTACCAATGCAATAAAACGCCCAATATTAAGCTATAACATGCAACATTGAAACAGCGTACAGTGTTCTGCACTACAGCGACACATGCCTACACCTCATTTAACAACGGTAGAGCGTTGCATGGTGCGAATGACAGCGACTGCTCAGTGCAAACAAATCTCAGCGACTCACACCATATTCATGAAAATAAAACACAGAACGCTGGCGCTCTAAATTGGGTCACTGAAGCCCATAGCACCAGACGCTGTGTGATAACCAAGTGAAAACATATGGAATGACAATTTTATAACATGGTTACATTAACACTTTCATGCCAGAGCTTTAATGACAATTCTTCATAAAAATATTAAAAATAAAAAAAAATTACAAAAATGCAATTTAAAAGGCCAGAACTCACACAATAGCCTCGATTCAGAGACAGATTTGTCTGGACTTTTGCATGTGTCTGTGTATGGTTTTGTTTCTGTTTGGCATTTTTTTTTGCTTTTTACGTTCCTTTTTCCATGCGTATGTTCGTTCCCGCTAATGCGAATATGCGCTTTCTATGGACAGATCGAAATTTGATCATTTGCGTTAGTTTTGATCATTTTCGCATCCTTACGTTATTGAGATGGGCTTGCGTCTTATTCAGAGAGCTGATTGCCGAGGGACCACCGTCCGTTTCATTTGCGATACACTTACGGGACCATTTTGCACTCGGCTTTCTTGCTTTTGACCATGTATTGTGGCTTTGTCGAGGAATATGTGCGCCTTCAGCTCCAGGGCATTGCATGTGTCAGCAGGGCCGAGGCCAGATTGCACCGGCGACGCATGCATATTGATTGCATGCATGATGTTGAGTTGACCCAACTTAACCAGGCTTCTCTCCATAAGTTGTATAGCGAGCTGCGGCCATGGTTATCCCGCACCACAAGGAAGGGGCAAGCAATTTCAGGTATGACCAAGATGCTTGGCTGCCTGCAATTTTTGGCGAACGGCTCATTCCAGAGGCTGGGTGCCCTCTCCTTGGGGATGTCCCAGCCTACGCTGAGCCGTGCACTATCCAAGTTTTTGGATGGCATGGCTACCATAAGTTCAAAATATATTTCTTTTCCGGACGACATGGTAGCCTGGAACGCGCTTAAGTTGGGTTTTTTTATATCGCCGACATGCCCAACGTCATGGATGCGATCGATTGCACCCACGTTGCATTGGTCCCTCCCTAAGCTGACGAGTACATCTATAGGTAAGTTCATTTATGTCATTTTGTTATTTTAGACAAACTGTATAGTAAGTATTAGGGATGAGCGAATCGATCCGGACGAACCCGGATTCGATCCGAATTTCAGGAAAAATTCGATTCGGATCGAATCCGAATTTCCCCGCGATTCGATCACTCGAAGTTTTCCTTTAACATCCATTCATTTACATTTACAGGCATTCTAAGATGGCGGACGGGACATGTCTGGACATCTATCCCGCGCCAGTGCAAGCTGGGGCAGTCACATGCAGCCTATCAGCAGCCAGCAAGCCCGGTGACGTCACACAGCGGTATTTAACGGCGGCCATCTTGCTTTTCCTCATTTCTCTATTGCATTCGTGACAGACAGAACGCTGTGTAGCTGAGGCACTTAGACAGGCAGGGACAGACAGGGACAGGCTGGAGACAGGCAGGAGACAGGCAGGAGACAGACAGGAGACAGACAGAAAGCCAGGGAAAGGTAGGAAAAACGGAGGCTGTGACAGGGAGATTTTTTTTTTTTCATCCAGCCTTTGTTAGCGTTTTCAGGCTGCTTATAGTAACTAACTGTGCATATATACTGAACTGATCTTAAGTCTGCTGTGAGGCATCCCATTCTGTGACTAAAGCAGCCTCTGTTTAAGACCATATAAGCATTTGCTCTTATCATATTTGAAATTAGCCTGATAAAGACACTTTTGCTGGGCAAAGCACTACTGGACCCTGCCAGGTCCATTCCTGCCCAGGGCATCCCATTCTGTGACTAAAGCAGCCTCTGTTTAAGACCATATAAGCATTTGCTCTTATCATATTTGAAATTAGGCCTGATAAAGACACTTTTGCTGGGCAAAGCACTACTGTACCCTGCCAGGTCCATTCCTGCCCAGGGCATCCCATTCTGTGACTAAAGCAGCCTCTGTTTAAGACCATATAAGCATTTGCTCTTATCATATTTGAAATTAGCCTGATAAAGACACTTTTGCTGGGCAAAGCACTACTGGACCCTGCCAGGTCCATTCCTGCCCAGGGCATCCCATTCTGTGACTACAGCAGCCTCTGTTTAAGACCATATAAGCATTTGCTCTTATCATATTTGAAATTAGCCTGATAAAGACACTTTTGCTGGGCAAAGCACTACTGTACCCTGCCAGGTCCATTCCTGCCCAGGGCATCCCATTCTGTGACTAAAGCAGCCTCTGTTTAAGACCATATAAGCATTTGCTCTTATCATATTTGAAATTAGCCTGATAAAGACACTTTTGCTGGGCAAAGCACTACTGTACCCTGCCAGGTCCATTCCTGCCCAGGGCATCCCATTCTGTGACTAAAGCAGCCTCTGTTTAAGACCATATAAGCATTTGCTCTTATCATATTTGAAATTAGCCTGATAAAGACACTTTTGCTGGGCAAAGCACTACTGGACCCTGCCAGGTCCATTCCTGCCCAGGGCATCCCATTCTGTGACTACAGCAGCCTCTGTTTAAGACCATATAAGCATTTGCTCTTATCATATTTGAAATTAGCCTGATAAAGACACTTTTGCTAGGCAAAGCACTACTGTACCCTGCCAGGTCCATTCCTGCCCAGGGCATCCCATTCTGTGACTAAAGCAGCCTCTGTTTAAGACCATATAAGCATTTGCTCTTATCATATTTGAAATTAGGCCTGATAAAGACACTTTTGCTGGGCAAAGCACTACTGTACCCTGCCAGGTCCATTCCTGCCCAGGGCATCCCATTCTGTGACTAAAGCAGCCTCTGTTTAAGACCATATAAGCATTTGCTCTTATCATATTTGAAATTAGCCTGATAAAGACACTTTTGCTGGGCAAAGCACTACTGGACCCTGCCAGGTCCATTCCTGCCCAGGGCATCCCATTCTGTGACTACAGCAGCCTCTGTTTAAGACCATATAAGCATTTGCTCTTATCATATTTGAAATTAGCCTGATAAAGACACTTTTGCTGGGCAAAGCACTACTGTACCCTGCCAGGTCCATTCCTGCCCAGGGCATCCCATTCTGTGACTAAAGCAGCCTCTGTTTAAGACCATATAAGCATTTGCTCTTATCATATTTGAAATTAGCCTGATAAAGACACTTTTGCTGGGCAAAGCACTACTGTACCCTGCCAGGTCCATTCCTGCCCAGGGCATCCCATTCTGTGACTAAAGCAGCCTCTGTTTAAGACCATATAAGCATTTGCTCTTATCATATTTGAAATTAGCCTGATAAAGACACTTTTGCTGGGCAAAGCACTACTGGACCCTGCCAGGTCCATTCCTGCCCAGGGCATCCCATTCTGTGACTACAGCAGCCTCTGTTTAAGACCATATAAGCATTTGCTCTTATCATATTTGAAATTAGCCTGATAAAGACACTTTTGCTGGGCAAAGCACTACTGTACCCTGCCAGGTCCATTCCTGCCCAGGGCATCCCATTCTGTGACTAAAGCAGCCTCTGTTTAAGACCATATAAGCATTTGCTCTTATCATATTTGAAATTAGGCCTGATAAAGACACTTTTGCTGGGCAAAGCACTACTGGACCCTGCCAGGTCGATTCCTGTTGGGGCATCCCATTCTGTGACTAAAGCAGCCTCTGCTTAAGACAATATAAGCATTTGCTCTTATCATATTTGAAATTAGGCCTGATAAAGACACTTTTGCTGGGCAAAGCACTACTGTACCCTGCCAGGTCCATTCCTGCCCAGGGCATCCCATTCTGTGACTAAAGCAGCCTCTGTTTAAGACCATATAAGCATTTGCTCTTATCATATTTGAAATTAGCCTGATAAAGACACTTTTGCTGGGCAAAGCACTACTGGACCCTGCCAGGTCCATTCCTGCCCAGGGCATCCCATTCTGTGACTAAAGCAGCCTCTGTTTAAGACCATATAAGCATTTGCTCTTATCATATTTGAAATTAGCCTGATAAAGACACTTTTGCTGGGCAAAGCACTACTGTACCCTGCCAGGTCCATTCCTGCCCAGGGCATCCCATTCTGTGACTAAAGCAGCCTCTGTTTAAGACCATATAAGCATTTGCTCTTATCATATTTGAAATTAGGCCTGATAAAGACACTTTTGCTGGGCAAAGCACTACTGGACCCTGCCAGGTCGATTCCTGTTGGGGCATCCCATTCTGTGACTAAAGCAGCCTCTGTTTAAGACCATATAAGCATTTGCTCTTATCATATTTGAAATTAGGCCTGATAAAGACACTTTTGCTGGGCAAAGCACTACTGTACCCTGCCAGGTCCATTCCTGCCCAGGGCATCCCATTCTGTGACTAAAGCAGCCTCTGTTTAAGACCATATAAGCATTTGCTCTTATCATATTTGAAATTAGCCTGATAAAGACACTTTTGCTGGGCAAAGCACTACTGGACCCTGCCAGGTCCATTCCTGCCCAGGGCATCCCATTCTGTGACTAAAGCAGCCTCTGTTTAAGACCATATAAGCATTTGCTCTTATCATATTTGAAATTAGCCTGATAAAGACACTTTTGCTGGGCAAAGCACTACTGGACCCTGCCAGGTCCATTCCTGCCCAGGGCATCCCATTCTGTGACTAAAGCAGCCTCTGTTTAAGACCATATAAGCATTTGCTCTTATCATATTTGAAATTAGCCTGATAAAGACACTTTTGCTGGGCAAAGCACTACTGTACCCTGCCAGGTCCATTCCTGCCCAGGGCATCCCATTCTGTGACTAAAGCAGCCTCTGTTTAAGACCATATAAGCATTTGCTCTTATCATATTTGAAATTAGCCTGATAAAGACACTTTTGCTGGGCAAAGCACTACTGTACCCTGCCAGGTCCATTCCTGCCCAGGGCATCCCATTCTGTGACTAAAGCAGCCTCTGTTTAAGACCATATAAGCATTTGCTCTTATCATATTTGAAATTAGCCTGATAAAGACACTTTTGCTGGGCAAAGCACTACTGGACCCTGCCAGGTCCATTCCTGCCCAGGGCATCCCATTCTGTGACTACAGCAGCCTCTGTTTAAGACCATATAAGCATTTGCTCTTATCATATTTGAAATTAGGCCTGATAAAGACACTTTTGCTGGGCAAAGCACTACTGTACCCTGCCAGGTCCATTCCTGCCCAGGGCATCCCATTCTGTGACTAAAGCAGCCTCTGTTTAAGACCATATAAGCATTTGCTCTTATCATATTTGAAATTAGCCTGATAAAGACACTTTTGCTGGGCAAAGCACTACTGGACCCTGCCAGGTCCATTCCTGCCCAGGGCATCCCATTCTGTGACTAAAGCAGCCTCTGTTTAAGACCATATAAGCATTTGCTCTTATCATATTTGAAATTAGCCTGATAAAGACACTTTTGCTGGGCAAAGCACTACTGTACCCTGCCAGGTCCATTCCTGCCCAGGGCATCCCATTCTGTGACTAAAGCAGCCTCTGTTTAAGACCATATAAGCATTTGCTCTTATCATATTTGAAATTAGGCCTGATAAAGACACTTTTGCTGGGCAAAGCACTACTGGACCCTGCCAGGTCGATTCCTGCCCAGGGCATCCCATTCTGTGACTAAAGCAGCCTCTGTTTAAGACCATATAAGCATTTGCTCTTATCATATTTGAAATTAGCCTGATAAAGACACTTTTGCTGGGCAAAGCACTACTGGACCCTGCCAGGTCCATTCCTGCCCAGGGCATCCCATTCTGTGACTACAGCAGCCTCTGTTTAAGACCATATAAGCATTTGCTCTTATCATATTTGATATTAGCCTGATAAAGACACTTTTGCTGGGCAAAGCACTACTGGACCCTGCCAGGTCCATTCCTGCCCAGGGCATCCCATTCTGTGACTACAGCAGCCTCTGTTTAAGACCATATAAGCATTTGCTCTTATCATATTTGAAATTAGCCTGATAAAGACACTTTTGCTGGGCAAAGCACTACTGGACCCTGCCAGGTCCATTCCTGCCCAGGGCATCCCATTCTGTGACTACAGCAGCCTCTGTTTAAGACCATATAAGCATTTGCTCTTATCATATTTGAAATTAGCCTGATAAAGACACTTTTGCTGGGCAAAGCACTACTGTACCCTGCCAGGTCCATTCCTGCCCAGGGCATCCTATTCTGTGACTAAAGCAGCCTCTGTTTAAGACCATATAAGCATTTGCTCTTATCATATTTGAAATTAGCCTGATAAAGACACTTTTGCTGGGCAAAGCACTACTGTACCCTGCCAGGTCCATTCCTGCCCAGGGCATCCCATTCTGTGACTAAAGCAGCCTCTGTTTAAGACCATATAAGCATTTGCTCTTATCATATTTGAAATTAGGCCTGATAAAGACACTTTTGCTGGGCAAAGCACTACTGGACCCTGCCAGGTCGATTCCTGCCCAGGGCATCCCATTCTGTGACTAAAGCAGCCTCTGTTTAAGACCATATAAGCATTTGCTCTTATCATATTTGAAATTAGGCCTGATAAAGACACTTTTGCTGGGCAAAGCACTACTGTACCCTGCCAGGTCCATTCCTGCCCAGGGCATCCCATTCTGTGACTAAAGCAGCCTCTGTTTAAGACCATATAAGCATTTGCTCTTATCATATTTGAAATTAGCCTGATAAAGACACTTTTGCTGGGCAAAGCACTACTGGACCCTGCCAGGTCCATTCCTGCCCAGGGCATCCCATTCTGTGACTAAAGCAGCCTCTGTTTAAGACCATATAAGCATTTGCTCTTATCATATTTGAAATTAGCCTGATAAAGACACTTTTGCTGGGCAAAGCACTACTGTACCCTGCCAGGTCCATTCCTGCCCAGGGCATCCCATTCTGTGACTAAAGCAGCCTCTGTTTAAGACCATATAAGCATTTGCTCTTATCATATTTGAAATTAGCCTGATAAAGACACTTTTGCTGGGCAAAGCACTACTGTACCCTGCCAGGTCCATTCCTGCCCAGGGCATCCCATTCTGTGACTACAGCAGCCTCTGTTTAAGACCATATAAGCATTTGCTCTTATCATATTTGAAATTAGCCTGATAAAGACACTTTTGCTGGGCAAAGCACTACTGGACCCTGCCAGGTCCATTCCTGCCCAGGGCATCCCATTCTGTGACTACAGCAGCCTCTGTTTAAGACCATATAAGCATTTGCTCTTATTATATTTATATTATAAGACACTTTTGCTGGGCATAGGCTTACTGCTGCCTGCCAGGTGCACTTCTGTTGAGGCATCCCATTCTGTAACATAGCATACCCCTCTTTATTTACACTAAGCAGCTCTCTTATTTACACTAAGCAGGCCTGTTGGAGGCTGAGTGTTACTGCTCACTTTTGGTGTGCATTATATTCTGTTTCATATAGACCCACCGCTGCCCGGGGTTTTTTTAAATATCACCTACTCCCACGCCAGTTAGACTATGTCGGGCAGACAAGTGCCTGGAAGTGAAAAGAGGAGTGGCAGAGGCCAAGATTCCGCAGGCAGAGCTCGCATCAGACTGGGGGCCAGTAGCAGCAGGAGTCACGCTGAGAGACCTAATCTGCCAGTATCTGCTAGCGGTCGGGTCTCCACCAGTAACGCATCTGCCGTGGTAGATTGGCTGACGCGCTCATCAACAACATCATCACAACTTACATCTGAGACCCCCAGTCTAGGGTCGGTAGGTTCCTCTGACACAACCCTGAGTTGGCATGCCCCGAGAGCAGTCCCTGTCCTCCCATTGCCTCTGTCCTACGCCGTTCCCTCCCCCAGCGATGTATCCTATGCTTTGGGTTCAGCTCCACTCTTTAGTGAGGAGGACGATCAGATACAGGAGGACAGTCAGCAGCTACTGCCCAGCCAAGAAATGGAGGTGGCTTCTTTAGCTAGGCAGACAAATAGTGATGTGGACAGTGTCGTGGGTGCTGCGAGCGTTCCAGCTCCTGCGCCAGACACTGTTGACGAATCCACGAACATCAGTGACGTACAGCCACAACTCGGTGATGATGATGATGATGACGATGAAGCCGATCGCACTTGGGAGCCGGGTGATGAAGGGGCTTCATCGTCATCATCAGGAGAAGAGGGGCGCAGGTTGCCCCGGAGTCAGCAGCTGAGGCAGCAAGGTGGTAGCAGTCAGCATGGGGGCACAATTCCAAAGGCTGGAGCCGGCCGGGGCCGGGGCCGGGGTAGAGCACCTGCTGTGCGGCAGTCTACCTTATCGGGAGGTAGTGGAGCAGGGGTTCCTGGAGTTGGCAACAGCAGCAGTGAATCAGTGAGGCCAGGGGGTGGGAAAAGTAGCTACTCGGCAGTGTGGCAGTTTTTCCTGAGGCATCCGCAGGAGGGTAACATGGCCACATGCAAGATATGTAGGCAAAAGGTGAAGCGTGGCCAGGGTCCAAATGTTGGCACCACGGCCCTGCGTCAACATATGATGCGTCACCATAAAACGACCTGGGAGAACCGAGGCTCCCAAGGGGTGGTCCAGTCTGCTTCCTCACCAAGTGAGCTCCCAATTTCTGCCAGCCAAGGCTCCAGCACCTCAGCCGAAGGCAGCTGTGCGTCATACCCATCCTCTGTCGCTCCTGCTCCTCCTCCTCCTCCTCCAAGTCATGCATCCCGCCAGCAATCCATCAGCGAAGCCATGTCCAAGAGACAGCAGTATGCGCCCACTCATCCTACGGCGCAGAAGCTGAATGTGCTCCTGTCCAAGTTGCTGGTGCTGCAGTCGCTCCCTTTTCAGGTGGTGGAATCTGCACCTTTCAGAGAACTGATGGCTTGTGCCGAGCCGAGGTGGAGAGTCCCAAGCCGTCATTTCTTTGCCAAGAAGGCAGTACCAGCGCTGCACACTTTTGTTGAACAGAAGGTGGGCCAGTCCTTGAGCCTGTCGGTGTGTAGCAAAATACATGGCAGCGCCGACATCTGGAGCTGTAACTACGGTCAGGGGCAGTACATGTCGTTTACGGCCCACTGGGTGAATGTGGTCCCTTTGCAGCAGCAACTTGGACAGGTCACGCCGCTTCGGCCTCCGCGCTCTCTGCCCATTGGGCCTGTGACACCGTGCGACTCGGCCTCCTCATCCTCCGCCATCTCCTCACCCTCCACTGTAGGCTCAAGTCTCAGTGCCCCTCCAGTCTACCATGTGTGCAGGGCACGGAGGTGTCACGCAGTGCTTCACATGGTTTGTCTTGGCGAACGGAGTCACACAGGGGAGGAACTGCTTAAATGTATTCATCAGGAAATCCAAACATGGCTTACTCCGAGAAAACTTAAAATGGGAATCATGGTTACCGACAATGGGAAGAACATTTTGTCTGCGCTGCGCCAAGGAAGCCTGACCCATGCCCCCTGCATGGCTCACGTCTTCAATCTGGTTGTCAAGCGGTTTCTGAAGTGTTCCCCCCATCTGCAAGACATCCTAACAACTTCAAGGAAACTTTGCATGCACTTCAGCCACTCCTACACCGCCAAACACACCCTTCTTGAGCTACAGCGTCAGAATGGTATCCCCCAACATAGTCTGATTTGCGATGTTTCCACCCGTTGGAATTCCACCCTTCACATGTTGGACCGATTATATGAACAGAGAAAAGCCATCACGGATTTCCTGATGATCCAAGCAGATAGGGGGACTCCCCTGTGTAACTTCAATGTCAACCAGTGGCAGCTCATACGTGACACCTGCCGTTTGCTCAGGCCCTTTGAGGATGCCACTTTATTTGTCAGTCGGCAGGATTACGGGATGAACGACGTGATTCCACTGCTTCATGTACTACAGCACATGTTGGAAACCATGGCTGGTCAGGGCACTGGAGACATGGCGTTTACATCTTACGGCCACATGAACCCCGCTGGAGCTGAACTGGAGGAGGAGGAAGAGGAGGAGGAGGAGTTGCCCAGCGAAACACAGTTTAGGCTTGGCGAAATGGCTGGTTTATCTAGTCAGCGGACAGGAGAGGAGGAGCAGGAGCAGCCAGAGGAGCTAGAGGTTTTTGAGGAAGGCGAGACAGAGGACCCGGGCACACCGTGGCAGTATGCAGTGGAGATGGAGACAGGTAGTCCATCCGAGTCACTTGCGCAAATGGCACGAAGCATGCTCACGTGCTTGCGTAGTGACCCCAGAAATGTTTCCATCTGTCGGCGGGATGACTTCTGGCTGTCCACCTTATTGGACCCTCGCTTCCGGCACAAAATGGGGGCATTTTTTAAACCCACCGAGAGGGAGGACAAACTCAACTACTACAAAGACATTCTACGTAGGCAGTTGGCCGATGCCTATCTGCGCCATGGTCCATACTCTCGCAGGTCTGACTCGAGGGGACCTCTGCGCTCACCTTCCACTGCCATGGCCGCTGGGGGGGTTGGCAGGAGCAGCAGCAGCAGCTCCATCAGCAGCAGCAGCCTCAGTCTTCAGTCGCTAATGAGTAGCTTTCTACACCCGCATAGTGAGGCTACTCATGAGCAGCAGGAAGACCTGGAGCAGGACCTGAACCAGCAGGTCATGTCATACTTTGACATGACCATGCCAACACACCTTGAGGATCCGCTGGACTTCTGGGCAGCCAAACTTGATTTGTGGCCGCAACTAGCAGAGTTTGCCCTGGAAAAGCTGTCCTGCCCGGCAAGTAGCGTGCCATCTGAGCGGGTGTTTAGTGCGGCGGGGGCCATAGTTACGGCGAGGAGAACTCGTCTGTCAACTAAAAATGTGGAGAGACTCACCTTTGTCAAAATGAATCAGGGATGGATCAGCCAGGATTTCCACCCACCAATGCCTGATGCATGCGACTAGATTCAGCATGGTGCCACGTTTTACACTTTCCAAATGGTGCAAAACATATTTATGTCTTTAGGCCATTTTTTGGGCTCCTGCTGCTGCTACTGTCAACTCCTGCCAACTCCAGGGTGTGATTCATCCAATTTTTGGGCTCCTGAAGCCAACTCCAGTGTATATTTGGGCTCCTGCTGCTGCTGCTGCCAACTTCTGCCAACTCCAGGGTGTGATTCATCCAATTTTTGGGCTCCTGAAGCCAACTCCAGTGTATATTTGGGCTCCTGCTGCTGCTACTGTCAACTCCTGCCAACTCCAGGGTGTGATTCATCCAATTTTTGGGCTCCTGAAGCCAACTCCAGTGTATATTTGGGCTCCTGCTGCTACTGTCAACTCCTGCCAACTCCAGGGTGTGATTCATCCAATTTTTGGGCTCCTGAAGCCAACTCCAGTGTATATTTGGGCTCCTGCTGCTGCTGCTGCCAACTTCTGCCAACTCCAGGGTGTGATTCATCCAATTTTTGGGCTCCTGAAGCCAACTCCAGTGTATATTTGGGCTCCTGCTGCTGCTACTGTCAACTCCTGCCAACTCCAGGGTGTGATTCATCCAATTTTTGGGCTCCTGAGGCCAACTCCAGTGTATATTTGGGCTCCTGCTGCTGCTGCTGCTGCCAACTTCTGCCAACTCCAGGGTGTGATTCATCCAATTTTTGGGCTCCTGAGGCCAACTCCAGTGTATATTTGGGCTCCTGCTGCTGCTGCTGCCAACTTCTGCCAACTCCAGGGTGTGATTCATCCAATTTTTGGGCTCCTGAGGCCAACTCCAGTGTATATTTGGGCTCCTGCTGCTGCTGCTGCCAACTTCTGCCAACTCCAGGGTGTGATTCATCCAATTTTTGGGCTCCTGAGGCCAACTCCAGTGTATATTTGGGCTCCTGCTGCTGCTGCTACTGTCAACTCCTGCCAACTCCAGGGTGTGATTCATCCAATTTTTGGGCTCCTGAGGCCAACTGCAGTGTATATTTGGGCTCCTGCTGCTGCTGCTGCCAACTTCTGCCAACTCCAGGGTGTGATTCATCCAATTTTTGGGCTCCTGAAGCCAACTCCAGTGTATATTTGGGCTCCTGCTGCTGCTGCTGCCAACTTCTGCCAACTCCAGGGTGTGATTCATCCAATTTTTGGGCTCCTGAAGCCAACTCCAGTGTATATTTGGGCTCCTGCTGCTGCTACTGTCAACTCCTGCCAACTCCAGGGTGTGATTCATCCAATTTTTGGGCTCCTGAGGCCAACTCCAGTGTATATTTGGGCTCCTTCTGCCCCTCATAGTGATGCCACTTCAACTCTCTGCAATTGTGCCGCTCTGCGATTCTATTAGCGATGCCTCTGATCTGCATGTGATATTTATTCAAAGTATTATTTAACTAACCCAGCACGCATCCTGTGCGTGTTACAGCAAGGCAGAATGGTTTACAACCCTATTGAGGCTCTAGGAGGCTCAGAAATAGCCGTTTTTAATAGCGATTCGTCGCGAATTTATTCGGGTCGAAACGATTTTTGTCGGAAAATTCGGCGAATCAGTCGAATCGAATTTTTCAAAAGTTCGCTCATCTCTAGTAAATATCGATGAATCCCTCCTTGTAAATTGTCCCTGTGACCCATTTTACCGTTTATACCTTAATCCCTCCTTCTCAAGTGTACCTGTGACCCATTTTAATGTGTATACCTTAATTCCTCCTTGTAAATTACCCCTGTGACCCATTTTACAGTGTATACCTTACTCCTTCCTTCTCAAGTGTCCCTGTGACCCATTTTACCGTGTACACCCTAATCCCTACTTGTAAATTGTCCCTGTGACCCATTTTACTGTGTATACCTTAATCCCTCCTTGTAAATTGTCCCTGTGACCCATTTTACCGTGTATACCTTAATCCCTCCTTGTAAATTGTCCCTGTGACCCATTTTACTGTGTATACCTTAATCCCTCCTTGTAAATTGTCCCTGTGACCCATTTTACCGTGTATACTTTAATCCCTCCTTGTAAATTGTCCCTGTGACCCATTTTACCGTGTATACCTTAATCCCTCCTTCTCAAGTGTCCCTGTGACCCATTTTACCATGTATACCTTCAGCAATGTTTTTAATGTAGGCCTTAGCAAAACAATTTAATGTGGACCTTAATTAGTCATTAGAATGTTAATCTTTATTTTCTCCAACATACATATACTTTTTGGTTTTAAAACGAATTATGTACTTAGTTAGTGTTATTAGGATTGTCAAACATGTTTTTGGGAGGGTGTTAGGAGTTAGTGTTTGAGTAGTTTACCTTGCCTTGCTAATTTTTTTTTCTTTTTTTTTCATCTCTTTTCTTTTTCCCAGGAACCGCAAAATGGGCCACTCAATGAATGTACAAGCAGTGGTGGCCCCGGACATGCGGTTCCTTAGTGTCCTTCGGCCACAGAATGCGGCCCAGGAGGCCTACAATCGGTCGCACTGAAAGACCCGGGCTGTTGTGGAGAAGGCCTTTGGCCTGTTAAAAACACGCTTCCGTTGTTTGGACCATACCGGGGGGGCACTCCAGTATGACCCCAAGGTCATCGATATCATACTAGCCTGCTGTGTCCTCCACAAATTTGCCATAATGCAGCGTGTACCCTGGTATGTGGATCTGCCCCCCTCTCCACCCAGCCAGGAGCCAGCTGAGCACTACCCTGGCACAACTAGCCTCTGGCCAAGCCGTGCGGGCCAACTTGATCACCGGCTATTTTGCCAAATTTATTTTTGCTTGCTGATGTTAATTTGTGTTTATGACTTTTATTTGCCTTTGTGAAGGTTTTTTTTTTTTTTTTGTAAAAATAGTAATGCATTAATTACTAAAAAATTGACACATGATCTGAGCCTCATGCAGTTTATTTTCACATATTTGTTTTACAAATCTTCATTAATCTCAAAATAACACAAACATTAATGCATCAGTTTACACAAGAACAGGTAAAGTCACATTCAATCTATTTTCTGCAAATATGTCAATTTGTAGTTTAAGGGCACTCGCAGACTCCAAATGGACATACATTGTAGAACATAAATAGAAATGTTAACAGACTCCTGCAACCTAGCAATTGGCCACATCCAGGAGTTCTAAAGTTACTTACTCCAGGCCGAAGTTTCCCCACCCACAAACATCCAGATACAAAGGGAGCAACAATTTACCAGGGAATAGTGGGGCAGGAATACATAGGGCCACATACACACCCTCTCCTTCTCGCCCACATTTGCCACCAGCACAGGTGGAAAGCAGCCATACCTATGCCACATCCACGCCTGTAAGTTTGGTGGTCACCCAGCCAATGAGCCACAGTCATAATGCCAGGCCAAATGTAGTGATTTCCCAGGAAAGAATGTCCCCCAATATTGCCATCAAACAAGATGAGCCACCCACCATTTGATTAGGCCCAAGCCTGCAGCGTGGGAGCTTGAGCGGCCGCTTCAGTGATGCTTAAGCTCAGCCATTGGCTAGTGGGGTATGTGAGCATTCTAATGAGCCATATGGGCCAAATGAAATTGGTGAAATTGGTCTTAGTATGGATGTTGCGCATAATAAGGTTGTGGTGTGCCTTGGAGGTGTCCCAACACCTGGACATGTGTGGCATTCCTAAGCTGCCACTGCTCCAGCATCTGTCTATTGGTTGTTCTAAAATCATCGAGCATGGCAGTGAAGTTTGTATTTTAGGTGGCCATTTGTCCTGCCATCTGTGTTGTTAAGTTGGACATTTGTCCTGCAATCTGTGTGGTTAAGTTGGCCATTTGTCCTGCCATCTGTGTGGTTATGTTGCCCATATGTTCAGACATCTGGCTGTTGCTCGCCCTAAATTCAGTCAGCATGTTGGTGACTGTATAATTGAAATTCTCTAATTGTGCAGTAATCTGCTCTGTTGTTCTTTGAGTCACATTCCGAAAGGAATGGCTGTCATGGTGCCATGATGACTCCAGGATCGGCACGTGCCTACGCTGGGCAACTGGTCGACGTTGTTGACTGCGTCTTACACTTCCCCGTGTTTGTGCGCCTGCATATGCTGGAGTTCTATGGTGAGCAACAGTCCCAGATGTGCTCAGCAAAACCTCTGCAGCAGAGCTACCACTGGGGCCTGTATGCTCAGTCTCAGCTTGCTGCCCATGATGGTCTGGCAGCATGCGTACAACTTCACTCTGCTGCAGAGGATTTGGTGCAGTAGGATGCTGGGCCAGTGGCAGATTAGGTTCCAGGGGGGTAATTTCAGAAGGTCCAATCAGGCTGGCATCCTCCTCCTCCTCTATTTCCTGGATTGCATCCATCAGTGTCTCTGTTGGGACATGTGAAAAAAGTGTTTCATTTTGGGCCCTAAATATATGTTTCTAAAAAAAGATTCATGTGCATTCACATGCATCAGCAGTTTCATCAAAGGCCACTTACCCTATATATCTGTTCCTGGCTCCTAGGCAGCAGGGAAGTAGTCAGCGTGCTCAAACTGGAGGAGGCTTCCACACTTCCAGAGGCTGGATGCTGGGCTGGGTTTCAAAGTAAAAGGCACGTAAACACACAAACATCCATTGGTGAGCTGGATTAGTACATATGCTTTAGTAAACACGTGGCCAAGCAGGAATGACAACTCCCACAATGGTCCAAGTTTACCTACAAAATTAATGTCTCTATCTCTTATATGTATGCCTCACCCTGTACATACAGATTGGTCACCTTAAATACTACAAACATGCATGTACTGCATGTTATGAGACTTTACACATCCAAAATGGCGCATTAGGGGCCCACAGTCAGCTTGCAAATAGCATTTGGCTTCAGAGTATGCTGCTGTGCATTCTCACTTATGTAGACCTTTCCCTGACCCCAGCTCAAGTTTGTCTGACCAAAGCCCAGCTATAACCCCAGTGGTAGAAAGACAAAGAAGTAAGTGTTGTCTATTATTGACTATATTCACATCACATGCAGTGATTTGGTAACCTAAAGATTTTGATACTGAGCATAAATACTGGTAAAGGTTGTGTATGGCCTGCAAACCTTTTTAAGGACCATTAATTACTGCACCCTGGGAGAGTGCCCATCATGAAGGCCATCCCTTAGACATTAAAGACCCGCCTAAAACTGTAACCTCTCCTCAAAGGCACTCCCTAGGGGCATGTGTTCATATCTGCCTGTGAGACTCATTTCAGACGTTTATAATATTTCCCATTCAAACAAACATTACTAACCTGCAGAAATGGTATGGATGTCTGTGTCCCATATGCCAGAGAGGCCCTCTAATGCAACGAGGTGTATTAATGCCAGCACCATATCTTCAGCTCTGGTATATTGTAATTTGGTGGGGAAGCCTCCGCCAGTTTGTAAGCTGAAAAATTGAGATTAGCACATTTTGATCATTGTGGTCAATACAACAAGCTGCAAAATGGGCAACTCAAATATGTACCTGTAATTGCGCAGTTTATTCTGTTTCTTCCGTGCTGCATACTTCAGGTCAGATATTTTTCTTTGGATCTGCTCCACATCTTTCCTCTCGTCCCCCGCTGCATTGACCTGTCTGGTGAGCTCCTCCAAGATTTGGGTCTTTCTCATTTTGCTGGTTGCTTTGGAATGTCGGCCATATAGTTCATCATAATGAAGTGTGAGGCCACTTGCCAATGCTAGTGTTTGTGCCTCCCCAAACCGCCCACTTAACTGGCCTCACCGCAATGTTCAGCCTAATGCTTGGTCTTCTGGCTCATCTCTGTTTGGTGGCAATTCGGGGGACATTCTGGGCTGGCTCTGTGGTGATGAATTGGGCATCAGGTGGCTTGAAAAAGACTGAACTGGACTCGCAAAAAGACTGGGGGTCCTTGGCTGGGTGGCCACCGAACTTCCAGGCGTGGATGTTGCATATGTCTTGCTGGTTTCCACCTGTGCCGGTGCCAAATGTGGCCAAGGAGGAGAGGGTGTGCTTGCGCGGGTAGCAGGAGAGGATGTGCTTGTTGGGCTGGGGCTTCTCCCCCTCTGACTCTTTGTGGCCTTGGAACTGGTGCTACTTTTCTCATGGGATGTGCTGGCGCGTGTAGCAGGAGAGGGTGTTCTTGTTGGGCTGGGGCTTCTCACCCTCTGTTTCTTTGTGGCCTTGGAACTGGTGCTCCTTTTCCCATGGGATGTGCTGGCACAGGGAGGAGGAGAGGGTGTTCTTGGTGGCCTGGGGCTTCTCACCCTCTGACTCTTTGTGGCCTTGGAACTGGTGCTCCTTTTCTCATGGGATGTGCTTGCACGGGGAGAAGGAGAGGGGGTTCTTGTTGGGCTGGAGCTTCTCACCCTCTGACTTTTTGTGGCCTTGGAACTGGTGCTCCTTTTCTCATGGGATGTGCTGGTACGGGGAGCAGGAGAGGGGGTTCTTGGTGGCCTGGGGCTTCTCACTCTCTGACTCTTTGTAGCCTTGGACGTAATCGTACCTGGCTGCTTGGATGTGGGTGCCTTCTTCTTTGAGGATCCTTCCTTGCTTTTGGTTGCTGTTTTGGATGTTCTGGCCTTTGTGGGCAATGTCGCCTTGTAGTGGCCACTTTGGCTCCGCGTTGCAGGCACCTTTGTAGTAGATTTGTGCGACCGAGTGGTCGGTCGGGAGGATCAAGTCTCCTCATGCCGCTGTGGCCTTTTGGTTTTGTCCTCCTTTGCTGCTGGTTGATTTGCGCTAGCTTTTTTGGGTTCCATGATGACAAGCACAGAGTAAATGAGCTGTGTGTCCATTACCCTTTAAATTTAAAGGACTGGGTATGACGTTTACGCAACTTCGTACGCGTGCGTCCGGCCGTTCGTCCGGCTGTGCAGAACCCGGAAACCGCTGGGGCCTTACTTATCTGCTGCAGACAAGAAGAAAGATGGCGCCCACGATCTTCACCTGCCAACAACAGAAGCTGATTATGCTCGTAAGTGTATTGTAAGGACGTTGATTTGCCATCTAAATGCAGGCCCAGTCCTTAAGGAAGCGCAGGAAGAAACAGTTGTTTTCAAAACTTAGTTAGGATTTTTTGGGCTCCATTTCCCAAGTAAGTGATTGCATGCTAGATGTAACTAATACAGAAGGTAGGCCTTTATTTATAAATGCTTTTCTTTTCCAGTGCTGGAAATGGAGTACCGAATCCGACACACCCGGAGGCGCACAGGCCGGCCAGTGCCGCATGAATCTGCAGTAGAAAAGCAGAAAGTGAAGGTGGTGGATCTCCAGGGCCACGTTCCTACTCCTCCTCTGTAGCGACCTCAGATCAGCCCCTGGACCTTTCTACAGAGGAGGGGTGTCACAGCGTGGGCAGGGAGTCGGCCCAAGCGACAGAGCCATTAGCCTCTGGTATGTGACTCTTAATGTACCCGCACACACATACATGCTATTAAAAGCAAAGCTGATTCCCTTAATCTCTTTCTCTAGATGATTATGTAGTGGGTTAAAGATCTGGAGCAGAGACTGCAGCAGATCAGGCCCAGGAGGCACATGGAGAAGGTGGGGGATGTCACACACACATTCAAATTGTCATTTGATTACTGTTGACTCAGACATTAGAAGTTACCTGATTTTACATCTCTCTACAGCCTCAACTTCCCAGCAGTGGCAGGTCCCAGAACGGAGGGTGGTCCCCGAAGTGATTTGGGTAAGTTTTAGGAACGGGAAATGGAAGAAGAATGAGACCGCGAAGTGATTTAGGTAAGTTTTAGGTGCGGGAAATGGAAGAAGAATGAGACCGTGAAGTGATTTGGGTACGTTTTAGGTGCGGGAAATGGAAGAATATACTGAGTGCGATGTGATTTAGCTAAGCATTGTTGCAGAAGTGAGTGAACAAAAGATGTGTCAGGGATCGGCGCTTACCTGAGCCCCGTTCCAGCGCTGGCCTCGGGCGCCCGGCCGCAGCAGCTCCTGCCCGGCGGCCACGCCGAGCGGCGGCGGCTCAGGCGGCGCCGCACACGGCCGCTCTCCTTCCTCGTGCTCGCGCCCACGTTACTGACTCGCGTGCGCATGCGCGAGCACGTAATCTTTATGCCCTCCGGCGGCGCTGCACACAGCGCGCCCGCCGGAGGCTGTAGTAGGAAGCAATTCTACCAAGGGGCATAGGCACGCCCCTTGGTTCAGACTATGGGCCAATGAGCCCAAAATAGGGAGGTTCTGGGCTACACGCCCTTTTAGGTTCTGGCCCAATGGTGGTTTTGATTACAGTTGCACCAATCACATACTCACCTCCCATCATATCTGTCCCTATATAAGGTTCACCCTGTCAGTTGCTCAGTGCCTGTGATAGTGCCTTGTACCCAGTTTAGTAGCTTGTCTCTAAAGTATATTTTTGATCTCCCGTTGCCGACCACCGTCCGTCTTGACTACCCCCGATCTGATCTCCTGTTGCCGACCTTCGCCTGTGTTTTGACCACCCCCGATCTGATCTCCTGTTGCTTGACCTCTGCTTGATCCTCGACCACGTCTTGTCCAATCCTTTGTACCGCTGCCATCTCAGAACTTCTGTTGCTGACCCCTAGCCTGTTGGACTTCCGTTATACGCTCAGCGATTGGGCTGCTCGGCACCACTTCCAGCCGCGGGTTCTCCAGGCCTCTGAACAGTAAGACTCCAATCTTTGAGCCATTGAAGTCCTGGGGGCAACCGATCCCGGGCAGGCGTGCTCTGCGTCCCGGCAAGCGGGGGCTCCTAAAGGTGAAGGTGGCTGCGGAGATTGGGGGTTGAGGTCTTACTGAGAGGGCTGGAGTTATCTAAGTGGATTGCTGTAGTACCCGGAGCGTGACATTATCACAGGCCCAAGATGGATGACCTGGTACAGCAGGTACAAGCTATGGCTACGGCGATAAACCAGCTCGCTCAAAGAGTGGCCACTCAGGAATCTCGACAGTTACCGGCATCCTCTGTACCACCTCATATCTCAGAACCAAAGATTCCACTGCCGGAAAAGTTTTTTGGAGAACGAGCGAAATTCTCCAATTTTAAGAATGCCTGCGAACTGTATTTCAAGCTGAGACCCATCTCCTCAGGCACTGAGTCCCAACGAGTAGGCCTAGTCATTTCTTTGCTTCAAGGAGACCCGCAGTCCTGGGCCTTTAGTTTGCCATCTCATGATTCTGCCCTACAATCCGTTACAGCATTCTTTAATGCTATGGGCGTCTTATATGCTGACCCTGATCAACAATCTACGGCAGAAAATAGGCTTCGGGCCTTAAGACAAGGACGGAATTCGGCTGAAGATTATAGTGCTGAATTCCGCCGCTGGGCCGTCGAATCGAGGTGGAATGATCCCGCTTTGTGTAGTCAGTTCAGGGTGGGGCTGTCGGAAAGCATCAAGGATGCTTTGGTAAATTTTCCTCCACCCGCAGACCTAGACCAATTAATGCAGGTCTCCATTAAAATAGACAGGCGTCTTAGAGAGAGGGCTAGGGAGAGAGCCAGGGCTCCCACGTCCTTCAGGTCCTCCCAGAGTCTTAGTTCCCCGGCTACCCGTGGGGAAAATACCTCATCTCCTTCCCAGGAAGAACCCATGCAATTAGGGAGAACCCGGTTATCCCAAGAGGAAAAGCAGCGTAGGCGGGCCAATGGGTTATGCCTATATTGTGGGAACTCGGGACATTTTGCAGGGTCCTGTCCCAACAAGGGGAGACCGGCGGAAAACTTCCGCACCCAGACCAGGTAGAGAGTACTGATCTGGGTGAGTCAGTTTGCAACTCTCGCCAAAATAAAATGTTAGTACCCATTGACCTATCTTGGGGTTCTTCCAAGCAAACAGTTTCCGCCTTTATCGACAGCGGTGCGGCGGGAAACTTTCTGGATAGGAGCATGATCTGCCTTTTAGGTATTCCGTTAGTTCCTCTTGAAAGATCCCTACAAGTATTGGCCATCAATGGGAAGGCCATCCAGGGGGGACCTATAAACACCAAGACCCCACCTCTTCGGTTAATTGTTGGCTCTTCCCACTCTGAGTTCTTAGAATTTTTCATCTTCGACTGTCCAGAGACTCCGGTGGTTTTGGGATACCCGTGGTTACAACTCCACAACCCGGTGATAGATTGGCGGGTTGGAGAATTGATCAAGTGGAGTGACCATTGTAAAAGTTACTGCTTTACTACAGGCCTTAGAAGTATGCAAGTTTTACCTCAGGGATTACCTCAACCATACGCAGACTGGGTTGATGTCTTCTCTGAACGTTCTGCGGATACCCTTCCTCCACATCGGTCTTATGACTGCCCTATTTACTTGCTGCCTGGCACGATTCCCCCGAGGGGAAAAATTTATAATCTTACCCTGCCTGAAGAGCAAGCAATGAGGGAGTACATCACCGAAAATTTAAGGAAGGGATTTATTCGCCCCTCTACCTCACCTGCCGGGGCTGGATTCTTTTTTGTAGAGAAAAAAGATGGCAGCTTGAGACCATGCATAGATTATCGAGCCTTGAATAAAATCACTGTAAAGAACCGATACCCCTTGCCCTTGATCGGGGATCTGTTCAATCAAGTCACTGGGTCCCAAATTTTTTCTAAGTTGGATTTAAGAGGGGCTTACAATCTTATTCGCATCCGACAGGGGGACGGTTGGAAAACCGCATTTAATGTGAAAGACGGCCATTACGAGTACCTGGTCATGCCTTTTGGTCTTTGTAACGCGCCAGCCGTTTTTCAAGATTTTGTTAACGATATTTTCAGAGAGTATCTCGGCAGATTTGTGGTCATATACTTAGACGATATTCTCATTTTTTCTAATTCCTTGTTGGAGCACAGACGCCATGTTAAGTTGGTACTACAAAAATTAAGAGAGAACAACTTATTTGCTAAACTTTCTAAATGCGTGTTTGAAGTCACCACAGTTCCTTTCTTAGGGTATATTATTACCAACCAGGGTTTAGAGATGGACGCGGGGAAAGTTTCGGCGGTTCAGGATTGGGTTCAACCCAAGACCTTAAAAGAATTGCAGCGTTTCCTAGGTTTTGCCAATTTTTATCGGCGGTTCATCAAAGGTTTCTCTCATGTTGTTGCACCTCTTACCAATCTTACCCGCAAGGGGGCCTTTACGGCTAACTGGTCTCCCTCTGTCTGTGAGGCCTTCCTGACCTTGAAGCGGGCCTTCACTTCGGCACCAGTGTTAATTCACCCAGATATTCGTAAGGCCTTCATTGTTGAAGTAGACGCTTCAGAGCTGGGAGTGGGTGCAGTTTTGTCGCAATATCCCGGTGACCCTGAGCGTCTACATCCATGTGCTTATTTTTCACGTAAATTCAGTACCGCGGAGCAAAATTATGATGTTGGTAATAGGGAACTATTAGCTATTAAACTGGCTTTTGATGAATGGCGACACTGGCTGGAGGGTTCTTTACATCCTATAACCGTGTATACCGATCACAAAAATCTTGAATACATTGGGTCTGCCAAGAGATTGAACTCTCGTCAAGCACGTTGGGCATTATTCTTCTCGCGTTTTAATTTTATTATTACGTTCAAGCCAGGTGTAAAAAATACTAAAGCGGATGCTCTATCTCGCATGTTCGGTGAATGTAAGGATCGGGGTGATACTGGTGACCCGATTCTACCTATGGGTTGTGTGGTCGGGGCATTACTCCCTGATCTCTCTAACACCTTGGCGCCGTTTCAAGACCAGTCCCCTAGTGATATTCCCTTGGGGTGCCAGTTTGTACCGCCACATTTGCGTTCAGATGTAATTCGCGAGTTTCACGATGCTAAAACTGCTGGCCATGTGGGTAACCGAAAAACCCTTATGCTTGCCCGTCGCCATGTATGGTGGCCAACCATGAGACGCGATATTACTGCCTTTATCGATGCTTGTGCTGTTTGCGCTCGAAGTAAGGGGGTTCATAAGGCTCCCAGTGGCGGTTTGGTTCCTCTTGAAATTCCTGCTGAACCTTGGACTCATATTTCTATGGATTTTATTGTAGATTTGCCTTTATCACTCGGGAATACTGTTATTTGGGTGGTCGTAGATCGTTTCAGTAAAATGGCACACTTCATTCCTTTGGCTAAGCTTCCTTCGGCACCAGAGCTTTCTCGACTATTTACTTCACACATTTTTCGTATTCATGGTATTCCGTCCAATATAGTCTCTGATCGGGGCGTCCAATTTACTTCCCGTTTTTGGAAACATTTCTGTTTGCGGCTGGGTATACAGATCTCTCTTTCGTCTGCCTACCATCCCCAGTCCAATGGGCAGACGGAAAGAACTAATCAAACTCTGGAACAGTACTTAAGGTGTTATGTCTCTGATGCCCAAGAACAATGGGCCGAATCTATTGATTTCGCCGAATTTGCTTATAATAATGCGCCTAGTGAGAGTACCAAGATTTCGCCTTTTTATTGTAACTTAGGGAAAAATCCTAGAGCTTCTTCCCTTTCGGGGTCACCCTCCAACTTGCCGGCGTTGGAGGAGTGGCTTCAAGAACGGAAGAATATCTGGACACATGTTCAGGAAATCCTTAAAACCACTAGTTTAAGATATAAGAAATTTGCTGATCGTCGTAGATCACGGGAACCTACTCTTCAAGTAGGCGATCTAGTTTGGGTCTCCACTAAAAATATTGCGCTCCGTCAACCCTCTAGTAAATTGGGTCCGAAATTCATTGGCCCTTTTCCGATTATCAAGAAATTGAATAATGTGTCTTTTAAGATTCAACTCCCGCCGACTTTGAAAATACCTAATTCTTTTCATGTTTCATTGTTAAAACCGGCGAAAAATACTCCTCTTGCTGGTCCCTCGCCAATTCTTGTTGATAATGAGCCCGAGTATGAAGTAAATAAGATCCTGCATTCCAGCAAAGTGCGTAATTCTTTACAGTATTTGGTGGACTGGGTTGGCTACGGTCCCGAGGAAAGGTGCTGGGTAGCAGCTAAGGATGTGCACGCCAGTACTCTTGTAAAGAAGTTTCATCATGACAATCCAGGAAAACCCGGTAAGGGTCCGGAGGCCCCTCGTGAAGGGGGGGGTAGTGTCAGGGATCGGCGCTTACCTGAGCCCCGTTCCAGCGCTGGCCTCGGGCGCCCGGCCGCAGCAGCTCCTGCCCGGCGGCCACGCCGAGCGGCGGCGGCTCAGGCGGCGCCGCGCACGGCCGCTCTCCTTCCTCGTGCTCGCGTCCGCGTTACTGCCTCGCGTGCGCATGCGCGAGCACGTAATCTTTATGCCCTCCGGCGGCGCTGCACACAGCGCGCCCGCCGGAGGCTGTAGTAGGAAGCAATTCTACCAAGGGGCACAGGCACGCCCCTTGGTTCAGACTATGGGCCATATCTGTCCCTATATAAGGTTCACCCTGTCAGTTGCTCAGCGCCTGTGATAGTGCCTTGTACCCAATTTAGTAGCTTGTCTCTAAAGTATATTTTTGATCTCCCGTTGCCGACCACCGTCCGTCTTGACTACCCCCGATCTGATCTCCTGTTGCCGACCTTCGCCTGTGTTTTGACCACCCCCGATCTGATCTCCTGTTGCCGACCTCTGCTTGATCCTCGACCACGTCTTGTCCAATCCTTTGTACCGCTGCCATCTCGGAACTTCTGTTGCTGACCCCTAGCCTGTTGGACTTCCGTTATACGCTCAGCGATTGGGCTGCTCGGCACCACTTCCAGCCGCTGGTTCTCCAGGCCTCTGAACAGTAAGACTCCAATCTTTGAGCCATTGAAGTCCTGGGGGCAACCGATCCCGGGCAGGCGTGCTCTGCGTCCCGGCAAGCGGGGGCTCCTAAAGGTGAAGCTGGCTGCGAAGATTGGGGGTTGAGGTCTTACTGAGAGGGCTGGAGTTATCTAAGTGGATTGCTGTAGTACCCGGAGCGTGACAAGATGTAGGCGAGCACGTTAATGAGTTAATTTTGTAGTGCGCAGGTGTAAGGTCGTACCGATTTTCGTCTGGACGATTAGTTATAGAAAAAGGAATTCAGAATCTAACGGGAAACATAAATGATTAGTTGGAGGCGACGATGGAAAAATGGCAAAAACAGAAGCCTACGTTGTTTCATGAGTAACATAAACGGAAAACGAAAGCTGAAAAATGGCATACTAACGGACGAAGACTTTACTGAAGGCTTGCAATGCAATTCTAGATGATTATGTAGTGGGTTAAAGATCTGGAGCAGAGACTGCAGCAGATCAGGCCCAGGAGGCACATGGAGAAGGTGGGTGATGTCACACACACATTCAAATTGTCATTTGATTACTGTTGACTCAGACATTAGAAGTGACCTGATTTTACATCTCTCTACAGCCTCAACTTCCCAGCAGTGGCAGGTCCCAGAACGGAGGGTGGTCCCCGAAGCCGAGCTCGCCCCCCAACGAAGTAAGTTGTAATTATTTGGAGTATGCGGGAAATGACATGATCACCAAGATACCTAAATCCATAGTCAATGTCATTAGCATAATGACCTATGGCCTCTTCCTTTGATTAATTCCTTAGCATAATTACATATGGCCTCTTCCTTTGATTAATTCCTTAGCATAATTACATATGGCCTCTTCCTTTGATTAATTCCTTAGCATAATGACATATGGCCTCTTCCTTTGATTAATTCCTTAGCATAATGACATATGGGCTTCATGAGTTAGCTTGCAACCTAATAAACATTCCATCCACAGCTGTTAAACATGTGTTTGCCGACAAATATATATTTTTTCTTTTTTATACAGGGACCACACGTGCCAGAGTGGCACAACTGCCAGGGTCCTTCAGTTGGTGGGCGAAATGCAGGAGCTGCGCGACTCGTTGGGGAACACAGATGAAGAATAATGCTCTGGGGCCTGCCATTGCTGTGTATATAGTTTAAAATCGGTTATTTATTTTTTAAAAAACTTTACAATTTTAATATGGACATTTTAACCAACCAAAAAAAAAACTAAGTTGTTCAATTAAAAAAAAAAAAAAAAAAATAAGGCAATCTAAAAGTGCCATTTAAGAATAAAAAAAAACAACCAAAAACTTGTTTCTGTGTCATTTCCTTTTCTAAATACATTCATTAAGGGTTGGTTACCACAAAACGAATGCAAAAAACAAAATTTATATATGAAGATTCGCATGACCGCGAAGTGATTTAGGTAAGTTTTAGGTGCGGGAAATGTAAGAAGAATGAGACCGCAAAGTGATTTCGGTAAGTTTTAGGTGCGGGAAATGGAAGAATATACTGACTGCGAAGTGATTTGGGTAGGTTTTAGGTGCGGGAAATGGAAGAAGAATGAGACCGCAAAGTGATTTAGGTAAGTTTTAGGTGCGGGAAATGTAAGAAGAATGAGACCGCAAAGTGATTTCGGTAAGTTTTAGGTGCGGGAAATGGAAGAATATACTGACTGCGAAGTGATTTGGGTAGGTTTTAGGTGCGGGAAATGGAAGAAGAATGAGACCGCAAAGTGATTTAGGTAAGTTTTAGGTGCGGGAAATGTAAGAAGAATGAGACCGCAAAGTGATTTCGGTAAGTTTTAGGTGCGGGAAATGGAAGAATATACTGACTGCGAAGTGATTTGGGTAGGTTTTAGGTGCGGGAAATGGAAGAAGAATGAGACCGCAAAGTGATTTAGGTAAGTTTTAGGTGCGGGAAATGGAAGAAGAATGAGACCGCAAAGTGATTTAGGTAAGTTTTAGGTGCGGGAAATGGAAGAATATACTGACCGCGAAGTGGTTTGGGTACGTTTTAGGAATGAGAAATGGAAGAAGAATGAGACCGCAAAGTGATTTGGGTAAGTTTTAGGTGCGGGAAATGGCTGCCGCGTCATCACGCATCACGTGGCGCCAGGGGAGAGGCACCTGGGGATATTTAAATGTAGATGTGAGCAAAGTAACAACAGACCTCTGAGGAAGGGCCACGTGGGCCCGAAACGGCCGTCAGGTTGAGCGCGGTATATTGGAAGGACTTCAGGTTTGATGTTTTTGTATGTGTTTATGTGCGTTCATTGTTCCCATGGGTATGTGCAATAGGGGCAAGTGCAATAGTATTGAGCATGATGACTGTAGTCTGTTTCACATGTAACAATGTGTATATAATTAGCGTTGAGCACAAAGCACTTTAGCCTGTTGTTGTTACATCCCTGGATGTGGATACATTGAGATGAAGATGAACAGCTGAATATCTCTTTAGATGTGATATAAGAAAGATGAGACCTCCAGGTGCAATGAATGTGTTTGTTATTTATATGTTGGGATTTTAGAGAACAATGATTATGCGTAGATATCTGAATTTTGTTGATGTAATAAAATATGTCTTTGATTAATTTTTAAAAGGTGTGCGCTCTTTAATTTAGATATAATGCTTTAGTTATCAGGGTTAAATGTATGGATACCCTGACTGAAAGTAGCTGCACCCCCAATTGTATTATTGGTATATAATATATATCTTTGATTGTTTTTGTTATTAGAGTGCTTGACCATTATATATTAAAAGGTGCGGGAAATGGAAGAAGAATGAGACCGCAAAGTGATTTGGGTTTAGGTGCGGGAAATGTAAGAAGAATGAGACCGCAAAGTGATTTAGGTAAGTTTTAGGTGCGGGAAATGGAAGAAGAATGAGACCGCAAAGTGATTTGGGTTTAGGTGCGGGAAATGTAAGAAGAATGAGACCGCAAAGTGATTTAGGTAAGTTTTAGGTGCGGGAAATGGAAGAAGAATGAGCCCGTGAAGTGATTTGGGTAAGTTTTAGGTGCAGGAAATGGAAGAAGAATGAGACCGTGAAGTGATTTGGGTAAGTTTTAGGTGCGTCAATGGAAAAAGAATGAGAAAGCGAAGTGATTTAGGAAAGTTTTAGGTGCGGGAAATGGAAGAAGAATGAGACCATGAAGTGATTTAGGTAAGTTTTAGGTGCGGGAAATGGAAGAATATACTGACCGCGAAGTGATTTGGGTAAGTTTTAGGAACGGGAAATGGAAGAAGAATGAGACCGCAAAGTGATTTAAGTAAGTTTTAGGTGCGGGAAATGGAAGAAGAATGAGACCGCAAAGTGATTTGGGTAAGTTTTAGGTGCGGGAAATGGAAGAAGAATGAGACCGCAAAGTGATTTAGGTAAGTTTTAGGTGCGGGAAATGGAAGAAGAATGAGACCGTGAAGTGATTTGGGTAAGTTTTAGGTGCGGGAAATGGAAGAATATACTGAGTGCGATGTGATTTAGCTAAGCATTGTTGCAGAAGTGAGTGAACAAAAGATGTAGGCGAGCACGTTAATGAGTTAATTTTGTAGTGCGCAGGTTTAAGGTCGTACCGATTTTCGTCGGGACGATTAGTTATAGAAAAAGGAATTCAGAATCTAACGGGAAACATAAATGATTAGTTGGAGGCGACGATGGAAAAATGGCAAAAACAGAAGCCTACATTCTTTCATGAGTAACATAAACGGAAAACGAAAGCTGAAAAATGGCATACGAACGGACGAAGACTTTACTGAAGGCTTGCAATGCATGCTTAGAATCACTCGTACACTCATACGCGAGCAGGGAAAATTTAAAAAAAAAGTACTGATCGACACAAAAGACGAAAGTCTTTTTTATGTCTCTCTGAATCAAGTCTAATGATTTTATTTAAAAATCATAAATAAAAAAAAACCCTCTTTAAAGAGAAGAAAAGTAACGTCCAGTAAAATGTATGGGAGAGCAAAGGGAACCGACAGGTAATACCAGGCGCTCTGAATGCCAGAGCACCGCCGGGATCCGCTGAGCCATCTATGATGATTGAATCGCTCTCTAGGTGACGCTGTAAGAGGCGCTAATCAGAATTACCTTCATAAATGTAGTATTGTGTACAGTGCCCTGCGTTCACCTGCCGCTACCTGTCGCTTACAAGGCACTACCTGTTGCTATCCCTTGATAAATAAAGCCCTTTGTTGTTTTGTTAAAATTATATAAATATATATATATATACATACATATCAAGTGGAAACAGTGATGATATACTACCCTCTGGTGGCCACTTTGTGACACAATATAGCAAAAAGCGTTTTTCTTTTTAAAGAAAGCATATTTACCTGGCACATACATCTATTTTCTCCTTTATGATATCTCAAGCACCCAAAAAGAGCTAGCAGGATGTGCGGTGCTTGAGTATATATTCTAATATTCACCCAGCCATCACTTTCACATGCTTTAGTGGCGATCATCAGTATGAGGCTGTAAGTATAAGAGAGAAGCAAACCACTTTAGGGAGAGAACCATGTTAGGCAAATAGGGATTGCCTAGTCAAGCGTAAATAATGATAATAAGTTGCCTGGCAGCTTACCTGATGCAGCATCAGACCTAAGCTATCTCTTCGCTCTGGTCTCCTTGCATGAAAAGGAAGACTCATTTTTTCTTCCTCTTTGCTGGCTTCAGCACCTTCCCTACTCATCCTATCTACAGATAGAAGCCTGAGGCCCCCTCTCTTAGGCGCTCCACACCATATTTAACAAAAAACTACACACACACAGCGTTGGCGCTCTAAAGCCGGGCGCTGTAGCATAGAATGCCAGATGATGTGTGATCAAAGTCTGTTTTGAACACTAATACACCAGTAGCAAATGGAATGTTTTAACACTGTGATAATAATACTTTAGTGCCAGACCTGTAAATACAATTCTGCATAAAAATATAAAAAGTAAAATAAAATTCTGTTTGTTTGCAGCCAGGAGAGGGCACACAATGATTTGAGCAAAAAAACAAAAAACAAAATTAAATTGCCAAACACACTGTTTATACACAAACAAATGAAAGCCCATTGCAATGTATGAGAGAGCGACACTAAGCGACAGGTACAACATGCCGCCGGTGCTATACACTGAACCGCCTGTAGTAATACATGTGACGCTATATTGCGCTGTTAGAGGCGCTCACCAAATTCGCTTTCTTAAATGTGGTTTCACATACAGTGCCCGGCGTTCACCAAACGCTGCCTGCCACTATGAAGCACTTCCTGGTGCTAGCCGTTCTTAAATAACCCCCCCTAATGTTAAAATTACTTCAATATATCTTCACATTGGAATGTTTCCACGTGTAGCCCTACGCAATAGGAGTACTTTTGAGTAGAGATGAGCGAACTTTTGAAAAGTTTGATTCGGCCGATTCGCCGAATTTCACAAAGAAATTCGGGTTCGGCCGAATCGAACTTTTACGAAGTTCCCCATCATAAATGCCGGCATGGTGGGAGCGGGCCGGCCGGTTCCGCTGACAGCGGAGCGGGCCGGCCCGCTCCCACCATGCCGGCAAAAATGCTTTTTTTTTTTTTTTTTTTTGTTTTTTAAATGCCGGCATGGTGGGAGCGGGCCGGCCGGCTTTACCGGCCCGCCGGCCGGCTCGCTCCCACCATGCCGGCATTTTTTTTTTTTAATTTCAGGAAAAATTCGATCGGCACGAACCACAAAATATTCGGGTTCGTGCCCAATCGAATATTTCCTGAAATTCGGAGCGAATTCCGGTTCGTCCGAACCGGTTCGCTCATCTCTACTTTTGAGTGTACCTGAACAGTGACATTAATATAGTGGTCTAAAAGAGACCAAAAAGCCCTCTACTCAAGGGTACAAGGTAAGGAGTACTTGCATGTGTTCACAAGTAGGTAATGGCTGTATAAATATTAGAAGATGTGGGGGCTGATTCATTACTAACGCCAGGTATCGGCAGATGAGCGTCTGTATAACTGCGCTTAGAGCGACCGCTAGTAGATGCTGTAAGCGCGTATCGGGCGCTGCAACAGAGCGCCCCAGTCGCTGTAGTAACCTAGCCCACATTGATGAATGTGATGTATGTTGGGCGCTCTAACACCAGTACAGCACTGCAGCGAGCAAAAGGTAGCGCCAGCTCAGTGCGGCCGACTCTCAGCGCTCCACACCATACTTATCAAAAAAAACAAATCTCAGCCCTCTGGATCTGATCGCGATAGCATAGAGCGCCAGACGCTGTGTGATTAAAGTATGTTTTTTTACACATATCCACCAGTAACAAAGCGACAACACATGGAATGACATTGTTTTAACACTGTGACATTAACACTTAAGTGCCAGACCTGTAATGACAATTCTGCATAAAAATATAAAAAGTCAAAAAAGTATCTAAAAATGTTTGTTTGCAGCCAGGAGAGGTCACACAATGATTTCAGCAAAAATAAATAAAATGTTAAACACAAGCAAATGAACAGCCATTGAAATGTATGGGAGAGAGACACTGAGCAAAAAGTAATACCTGGCGCTCTGGAAGCTAGAGCTGCCTGTAATAATACATCGGACGCTACATAGCGCTATTAGGGTCACTCACCAGATTCGCTTTCATAAATGTGGTTTTGCGTACAGTGCCTGGCATTCACCAGATGCTGCCTGCCTCCTAGCGGCACTACCTGGCGCTATTTCTTCTTAGTGTCAGAGCGCTAAACTAAGTGCGATTGTCTACAGGGGATAAGAGGTGAGTATAGTCTTTTTTCTTTTTTATGCCTGGACAATGACTTAAAGGAGCAGTATCGCGAAATTTGCATTAAAAAAGATAAATAATTAAATAGCCACACAATAGCTTCTAACATGTGTATAAATAATCTGGCGATAGAAAAAAGAAAAAAATGTATGCCTTTCTTTTAAATTGTATAATGCCAATGGCTCAGTCCATTTGCTGAATAGGGGGATCTGCTGGGTTGTATTTAGTGAGCTGCTTCATTTAGCCCACTGGTCTCCTAACAACACTTTACCTCAGAGGCTGACACTGTAATCAGTGGTAACGGCTGTGTGTGTGTGTGAGATGCTGCTTTTGTTATGAGACCAGGTGACTCAAATGTGTAAAATCTATACAAAATAAACTAAACTGACTGAAAATAACTGAAATTCTTCTTTGAATAACTGTGCAGGAAAATCTAAAGGTATTAAAGTGGAACAAAACCCTGAGTGGCCGACCCTGAAGTCTATAAGACCCGGCCATTGACCTTCCCCCTTGGGCATTCTAAATCAGGATGCCCACTGTGTGAAACGAACCCTGGATAACCACAGATCCCCCATTTTTCTGGCGCACTCACGCAGATAGTCATTTAGACAGGCCGGGCGGCCAGGAAGGTTACTGCTCAGGCTCCCCATCTGCCTGCAAACAGCGCTGATTGGATGAGAGCCTGCGCATGCGCTGTGGGACAGGGAAAGGTACGTTTTCACAGGTGAACTTGGGGATTTCACATATCAGGGCATCCCAAGTCAGGATGCCCCTAGGGGCACAAAACAAAACTCCAGATGTGAAAATTCTGGGTTGGGCTTTGCTCAAAACACACAAAGCTGAAAGAAAGATCATATGGAAAAAAGAGAGAAAATAGTAAACTGAAAGATTCTGCAGCAGAGCCAACATGAAGGGAAAACTGTCAAAATCAGCTAAATGACTTCTAGAACTTTTCTCTCTGTTTTAGATATATAAGTTCTGGCCAGGCAATGTTGCAATGTTGTTATCTTATGCTGGACGGCTGCCAGCACTGAACAGCTGAGACTTCTGATACATTGTTTCTCCCTCTCCTCAGCATGGCCAGAGTGTCGGGACCCCACACTCAAAAGACATAAACATCAGCTATTAGTCTCCAGCTGCACAACACACACATCATTTTTTTCTAAATTTGTGATTCTTACTCCAACACCTACCTACATTCAAAGTACCATTTAAATATAAGTCACCAAGAAAAATTTGCGATACTGCTCCTTTAAAGAGAATTAACAAAACCAGTTGAAATAAATACAAGTCGGTTTGCCTTAGCTGCTGGAAAGATCCTCACATTGCAAAGTTACAGAGTCATCTCGCATAAACAGGTGAACAAGGCATATAGATGCAAATCGTTGGTGTGTCAGGAGCATACTTATACAACAGATATCCCTTGTCAGTCTGCATCCATGTATGGTTCTCTACCTGTCCCGGCAGAGGTCCCCCATGAGGGTCTAACAATCAGCCCCCACTGGGGGCCCCCGCTCGGGGAGGGGGCTCTGCCCTGAAGTCCACCATACTCAGCGTAGAACTCCTTGCTCCGAAATAGAATGGCTCAGTCTGTGAGAGCATTGTATGTGAAGAGATGAATAAGAAATATATACAGAAGAGGGAAGGAAGATGGGGGGGGGGAAGAGTGGGGAAGGAGAAGTAGGGGAGAGGGGGGTTGAGCCAGGGGGGAGTCAGCCCATCAGTACGCTTCTCCATACTTCATCAGCGCGTCTTCAGCCTTCCTCATCATTTTCCAGTGATACTGTCTCCAGACTAACGTGAGCCCAATTGCTAGCTGCACCCAAGGGTCTCAGGGGGGAGGGCCAAGGGCCATAAGCTGCTTAAACCTGTCTATCTCTCTGAAGAGAAACCACAGCGTGCAAGTCTGCAAAAACTGCGTCGTGCTCTCATGCACAGAGGTGGTGAGCTTCCCCATTTCCATTATATGGTTGATCTCCCCAACCCAGTCCACCACCGAGGAAACTGCCTCGGATCTCCAGAACCTGGGTATCATCGCTTTTGCTGCATTTATGAGATGCCTCAAGAGCGACCTCTTATAGGTCTTCAGGGGGGTGTCCGCCAAGTGCAGAAGGAGCAGACTACCGATTGCCCCACAATTTCCTCTGAGATTCTAGCCACAGATTGCCAGAAGGGTACAATCTTAGGGCATTCTCAGAAGATATAAAAGAAGCTACCAACCACTCCGCGGCACCTCCAACACTCGGCGGAGTGGGTCGGGGAAAAACCATGCAGCCTCTCCTAGGTGTAGTACCACCTCGTGAGGCACTTATAGTTAGCCTCTTGGATCTTAGAGGAGATGGAAGTTTTGTGCGTTGCCAGGAAAATGTATTTCCACTGCTCCTCCATCAGATGTCTGTCCAGATCCCTCTCCCAGTCCGCACAGAAGCGGGGCGCCTTGCCATCCCCGCCACTTCCCAGAAGAACATATAGTTAAGAGACCACATTCGTAGGGGGTTCCTTTGCCCTTTGCTAATTGCTCAAAGGGGTGAGGACCCTAAGCATCGCCTGTCTAGGTCCCAAGCTCAGGAGGAAGCTTTGGAATGTGAACAAGAGCCACGGATCGAGTAAGTGCATATCACATTTTTCCCTCAGGCCTTCCAATCGCGCCCACCCAGTGGGTAGGATGAGATCCAACCCTCTCAGAACACCCCTTTCCTGTTACCCGTCTACCGTTTTCTTGATCTTAGTGCCTGAGTATGTAATGGCTGAGGGGGACCATCTAAATGGGAAGGATGTCCTCAGTTGGGCCTCCACCTCCCTTGGGAGATTCACCTCCAGGGCCTCTGATTTATCATAGTTTATCTTCAAGAAGGACAGCCTACCGAATCGCTCAAATTCTTTCAGCAATACCGGCAGGCCCCCTGCTGGGTTTGTAAGGAAGAACAAAAGATTGTTCGCATACGCTGAGATCTTATGTGTAGTCGAGGCCAATGAGATCCCTCAAATGTCCCCCTGCCCCCTGATTCTGCACAAAAAAAGGCTCCATGGATAGGGCAAAAATCAGTGGGCAGAGTGGGCATCTCTGCCTAGTGCCATTTCTAATATCCACCCACCCAGAGAGCGCCATTAACCTTGATCCTTGCCGACGGGTCCGAATATAGGGCCATGATCATCTGCAAGGCTTTAGGGCCCAGACCAATATGTTCCAAGACTGCTCTGATATACTGCCACTTTACCCGGTCAAAGGCCTTCTCGGCGTCAGTGGACAGCAAGACAGCCGGCTCCCCAGTCTGTGTAACCCTATGCAACACCCTGGTCATGTTTGCATGGGCTTCCCTGCCCGGAATGAAGCCAGACTGGTCACATCCACTAAGGCCGGTAACAGCCCTGAAAGCCTGGTTGCCAGGACTTTTGCGAACAGCTTGAGGTCCACATTCAATAAAGAGATGGGCCTATAAATTCTGCAGGATAGTGGGTCCTTCCCGGGTTTCTGGATAAGCGTAACATAGGCGGATATCGCTTCACTCGGGATGGCGGCCGGGTCGGGGGATGCCATTAGTGAGTTAAAGGCCGAGAGGAAATGCGGGGCGAGAAGCGGGAGGAATTGCTTATAATAGGCCACAGAAAATCCGTCTGGCCCCAGTGACTTCCCGTTGGGGAAACCCTTAATTGCAGCGCTCAAATCCTCTAGGGAGATTGGGCTCTCCAGTGCCTTCCTCTCTCCCTCCCGAAGCACAGGCATTCCCGACTCCCTTATATACCACTTAATCAGTTCTAGGCGCCACTGGTCCGGGTCTGCCCCTTTAGGGCAAATGTTGGTAAAAGGACTGGAAGGTACTTGCTATATCCTGCGTGCTATACCGCTTTATTCTAAGCATACAGCACGTCCTGCTCCAGATGTAGTAATTACATGTGGGTAATCCTCCGCCTGAGGGTGCTGTTCACTGCAGACATGTAGAAAACAAGCTCCTCCCGGACCAACAAATACCGAGGAACCTCCCATAAATCCCCAGATTTCTCTGCAGTGCTGACTGCGAAGACATGAAGTATCACGCTCTTGCAGGTGAGCGGGGCTTTACAGCCCGAGGCCCTGCGGGACTATTTCCACCCATCCTCATTGTGAATTATTGCCTCCCAGCCTGGGCTGCGTTGGTCGGGTGAAGGTAGGCAGCACCTAGTGTGCTTACGGAGCTAGGCTCCACCGCAATCCCCCACCATAGGGTAGGCGGTCATGGCTAATGGTGAGCCTTCAGTGGATGCCCCTCCCACATCAGTGCCCCACGCCCCGTGTAGCGGTGAACCCCAAGTGTTGGGTCACCTTCCTCCCTAGTGCCCCCCGTTAGTGTGGGGAAAAGAGGGGGGGTGTGTACGATGGCCTAACCTTGCCCTATTACTCTTGTAAGCTTATAACCCTTAACGGTTACTGGGTGTCAGAGCCGCACTTCACATTGATGTTAACGTTAGCCGCAGCACCTTTACTGTATTTTACTTAGCGCGTACGGCGGCTCTGTTCGCGGACGCTATGGCGTTTATTCCTGTATTCTATCCTGCCATGTTCAGTCTCTGAGGTAATTCACTCGGTCTGGTTTCAGTTACTAACTACTGTTTTCTGATTGGCTACGCGCTTCGAGCTTCGCGCTCTCCGGGGGGGGGGGGCGTGGTCTGGTTTGGCGCGTTCCGCGTCATCTTCAGCTCTGGCCCGCCCTTGGAGGTTGGCTTGGCGCCACTTCTTTCTCACGTGCGCGTGGTGAAGATTGTCCTCCCCTTGCTGTTCTGTAAGTGCCCTCATGGGTGATTTTTCTTTAGCTTTTGCTTCTTCTCGCTTGGCTCTGACATCCCTGTTCCCCTTGTGTCTTTCAGACCGTGAACTTCGGTGGCTTCTCCCGGCCCGGTGTAGCGCCCGGTCCAGACCATTAAAAAAAATCACTGCCACTTCCCAGCGGGTCATTGGGGCATCCAGGGTTGCTTTATAGCGTCAATCCCTACTGGCATATTGTACCTAATAATCACCATATGGAGGCATCTCAGGATATTGTGAACGGGGTTCCTTCGGGACAAGCCTGTCTGTGTGTAGCTTGTGGGGTCTTACCTAGCAGCGGTGACAATGCACGGGTCTGCGTCCCCTGTGCGCAGCAGGCGCTATCCGGTCTTCCCACCTCTTCCGAGGCTGGGCCCGCACCTTGCCTCGCTTAACCTACTCCCCCAAGTCTGAGCCTAACCCCCAATACCAGTGGGGATGCTCATGCTGATTTTTCCACTAGATTGGCTAGTGTGGAAAACTTAATTTCTGGCTCCTTGGCGCGCAAGGCCACTGCCAAGAGGCGCCATTTGAACCCTGAATCTACTATATTCCCTATAGAATCTGATGATTTACTTCTTTCCTACGCACATCCCCCCCTCAGACGAAGGGGAACTGTTCTCTGACTCAGGGTCATATGACGACGAGTCCAGGGGACAGGAGGAGTCTGGTTCTGATCATTGGTCCTCGGATGACATTGATAGACTGTTGACCCAGATCTTTGACGTATTGTCCCTCTCTCCCCCTGCCGCGGCTCCCCGGCAAAGGGGTGATCTGTTCCACACCACTAGGGCGCGGTTGGAATTTCCCGAACAAACTCATTTTAATAGCCTCGTGCTGAAAGAATGGGAACATCCCAGCAAACTTCATGGGGTTCCTTCATGGATAAGAAATATCCCTTTCCTGCTGACCTGGCCAAGTGTTGGACATCACCACCCGGGGTCGATGCCCCAATTCTAAGTCTGTCCAACACCTCTATTATGCACTCCCCCGACACTACTACGCTGCGGGATTCGGAGGATCGGCGTGTTGACCAACTGGCATGTCATGCCTTTGCATTTGGGGGAGCGTCGCTCCGCCCAGTTTGCGCCTTAGCCATCACGGCGGTGGCGCTCAGGACTGTGGTTAAGACTGCTCTTGAAGAAGCTGATGACTTGCCCTCTGATGCTGCCAATGCTCTGGCCACCTGTGAAACTTTTGTGAACTATATCCTATCTGCATCGGATGATGCTATTAAGCTGAGCGCTAGATCTTCTACTCTGGTGGTAGCCATACGACGAGCAGTCTGGTTGCGCCAGTGGGCCGCTGATAACGTCGCCAAGATGGCCCTTACAGGACTCCCATTTATGGGTCTGTGCCTGTTTGGAGAAAGGTTAGATATCTTTGCCAAGGGTGGCAAGTTACCCCAGCGCAAGCGTCAGATTCGGCCCTTTCGCGGCCCAAGCTCCCAATCGACCCCCTACCGTGAGGCTAAGCAAGGCAGAGGAGTGTCCTTCGCTGGGTCTCGCGCAGATTCCTGGAACAAAAATCGTGGACGCCGTCCCGGTTCCTCCTGGGGGCCCAAGCCCAAGGCCCCTCCCAAGACCCCTCAGGCATGAAGGGGCGCCCTCGCCCATCAGGGTGGGGGGACGTCTACAGCACTTCGAGCAGGTCTGGAGACGCCACGTCTCAGACCGGTGGATTCAGTAGGTAGTGTCCTCCGGTTAAAGATAGAATTTGCTGTACGGCCCCCTACCAGATTCGTTGGGTCCCGGATTCCACAAGACCCTGCCTCGGCTCGGGTCTTGATGCTGGCTGTGCAGGACCTTCTGGATCTAGGGGTCATTTGCAAGGTCCCCTTAAGAGACAGGGGCATGGGGTTTTATTCCAACCTTTTCACGGTACCCAAAAAGGACGGGTCAGTCAGACCCATTCTGGATTTAAAAATCCTCAACAGATTTGTCAGAAACAAACATTTTCGTATGGAAACTTTGCGCTCGGCCATTGCCTCGCTGCGCCCAGGGGACTTCATGACATCTGTCGACATCAAGGATGCTTACCTGCACGTTCCAGGGTTCCCAGAACACCAAAGGTTTCTCAGATTTGCACTGCAGGATCAGCATTACCAGTTCGTGGCCCTGCCATTTGGCCTCACGTCGGCTCCCAGGGTGTTCACCAAGGTGCTGGCAGGGGTGATGTCCCTGTTAAGAATAAGGGGCATACGCGTGTTGCCCTACCTGGACGATATACTCATCACCTCTCGGTCTCTGCGGCAGGCAGAGCTGGACACTCGGTTGGTAGTGTCCACCCTGGAGTCCTTCGGCTGGGTGATCAATTACCCAAAGTCCTCTCTGTCCCCCTCCTCAGTGACCCCGTTCCTGGGGATGATTCTGGATACAGTTCAGTCAAGGATATTCCTTCCTCCACAGAAGGTGGAAGCTCTGACAACGCAGGCGAGGTCCCTGCTTTCGAGCCCTCATCCCTCCATCCGGCAGGGAATGCAGTTGGTGGGCTCGATGGTGGAAAGCTTCGAGGCGGTGCCCTTTGCCCAGTTCCATTTGAGAACTCTGCAGCTTCACCTTCTGTCAGTTTGGAACAAGGACCCAGCATCCTTGGATGAGATATGGGTGATTTCCCCCTCGGTCAGACAATCCCTTGCGTGGTGGATGGACCACAGGAACTTGACAAGGGGCAGATCCTTCCTGGCTCCCTCCTGGGAGACGGTCACAACGGATGCCAGTCTTTCGGGCTGGGGGGGATTCTGGAAGTCCCTGCGCTTCCAGGGGAGGTGGGGCCATCAGGAGGCCCATCTACCCATCAATGTCTTGGAACTCAGGGCGGTCAGATTGGTGCTGGAACAATTGACCCAGCACCTGAAGGGTCTGGCGGTTCAGGTACGCTCAGACAACAGAACGGCGGTTGCCTACATCAATCATCAGGGAGGGACCCGGAGCAAGGGGGCTCTCCAGGAAGTTTCTCTGATTCTAACATGGGCGGAGGCCAATGTCCAATGCATCTCGGCTGTCTACATTCCGACAGATGCTCTGAGCAGGGGGTCGTCTCGTCAGGGGGAATGGTCCCTCTGCAACAGGGTATTTCAGTCCCTGTGTCACCGTTGGGGTGTGCCAGACGTGGATCCGTTTGCGTCCCGTCACAATCACAAGCTCCCGAGCTTTATATCCCTGTCTCAGGATCCTCTGGCTCTGGCCACGGATGCCCTGTCCATGTCTTGGAGGGAGTTTCGGCTCCTGTATGTGTTTCCACCAATTCCCCTTCTGGGCAGAGTTCTGCGCAAGATTGCTCTGGAAGGGGTACTCGCGATTCTGGTGGCCCCAAGGTGGCCAAGAAGAGTGTGGTTCGCAGACGTGGTTCAAATGGCAGTAGATCAGTACGATCTGCCAAGGTTGCCAGACCTTCTAACTCAAGGGTCTCTACGCCATCCCAATTTACTAACTCTGGCTTTGACGGCTTGGCTATTGAAACCTCCATCCTGAAGGAAAAGGGTTTGTCTGCATCTGTAGTGGCTACTATGGTGCAAGCCAGGAAAAAGACTTCTTCTGCTATCTATTATAGAGTTTGGCGTTCTTACATTGACTGGTGTGAGTCCAGGTTTCTTCCCTGCCGGGAATTCTTAGTCTCCAGGGTGCTGGAGTTTTTACAACATGGTCTAGACTTAGGTCTTAAGCTTAGTACTCTGAAGGGCCAGGTTTCGGCCCTGTCTATCTTCTTTCAGAAGACCTTTGCCCAGCACCCTCTTATCAAGACCTTCTTTCAGGGGGTCACTCACGTGCGTCCCCCTCGGAAACCTATGGTACCTGTTTGGGATTTAAATTTGGTGTTATCGGCCCTGCAGGGTGCTCCTTTTGAGCCTATTCAGGAGGCTGCTCTCGCTGTTCTCACGCTCAAGGTTGTCTTCCTGGTAGCTATCACTTCTGTTAGGCCTGTGTCTGAGTTGGCTGCTTTATCTATTCAGCCTCCCTACTATGAGAGACACCAGGATAAGGTGGTGTTCCGCTTCAAGCCAGACTTTCTGCCTAAAGTGGTGTCTGCATTTCATTTGAATCAAGATATTGTGCTTCCTTCTTTGTGCCCTAATCCTAGTAACCCTAAGGAGAGGGTTTTGCATTCTTTGGATGTGGTTAGGTGCGTCAGGTATTACCTAGTTATCACTAAGGCTTTCAGGAAGACTGATGCTCTCTTCGTTGTGCCTCCCGCCAAGTCTACCATCAGTAAATGGATTCGTCAGGCTGTGGTTCAGGCCTATTCTACTAAGGGGAAGACTCCCCCCTTCCGTCTTACTGCTCGAGCTGTTGGGGCTTTTTGGGTTTTTCAGCACCAGGCCTCTGTGGAACAAGTTTGCAAGGCCGCTACTTGGTCTTCTGTTCATACCTTTACAAAGTTTTACAAGGTTGATGTTAGGGCCTCAGCTGATGCTGTGTGCTGTGTTTGGCCCCAAGGTTTTGCAGGCGGCAGTAGTTTAAACTGCTTGCTGTTGCCTTTTCTGTTGGGGATCCCACCCTACTTTACGGACACTGCTATTGGATGTCCCACATGTAATTACTACATCTGGAGCAGGACGTGCTGTATGCTTAGAATAATACAATTCTGTGAAGTACTTACCTGTAGAATTGGTATTATATGCATACAGCACATCCTGCTCCAACCCACCCTGGTTTCACGTTGTTCTGGATCCCCTGTTTGGTGATTGTTATCATTGTTATTGTTGCCAGTTTTGGGTGGTTGGTTTCTCCCGGCTTCTCCTTCTCACTGCTTTTCAATGCTGGGGATTTGTGGGAGGTCCCATGGTATATGTAGGGCCGGGAGGAGCTTGTTTTCTACATGTCTGCAGCGCCCTCAGGCGGAGGATTACCCACATGTAATTACTACATCTGGAGCAGGACGTGCTGTATGCATATAATACCAATTCTACAAGTGAGTACTTCACAGAATTGTATTTTTGTTGCCCGTCAACGAATGCTTTCACAAAGTTTAACGTTTGCTGCTTCCTAAAGGCCCTCGCCAAAAGTGCACTACTCTTATTCCCCCACTCAAAGTATAGTCTTTTACATTGCTTTATAATATATGCAGCTCTTAAAGACAGCAGAGAGTTCAGAGCTGCTCTGGCCTCCGTGAGTGCCAAGAGGTTACTTTTGGCCAATGAGGCTTTATGCGTTCTTTACAACTCTTGGACCTTCTTGAGACGCCTCTGCAACTCCTGCTCCCGATCCCTCTTCATTGCGGTCGCGTGCCTGATGAACAGGCCCCTGATGACTGCTTTGTGAGCCTGCCAGTTTTTGAACGGAGAAGTATCTGCGCTTTTGTTAAGCTCAAAGTTACTTTTGATTTTTTGTTTTTTGCAGGTTCTGGACCAACAACTCATTCTGCAGAAGGGACTCGTTCAGCCACCGGGGCATGGTCAGATATGACTGTGGGTTTTATTTTAGTGTCCACCACTTGGGGGAGTAATCCATGGGATATTAGGACATAGTCGATTCTGGAATACGTGACATGAACCATGGAGTAAAATGAATAGTCTTTAGTGGTAGGGTGGGTGATATGCCAAGGATCACAAAGCTGAGCCCTCTAAAGGGTTTTCTTTATTCTTTTCAATGCCGCGTATGCCAAAGCCGACCGCCCCGTGGAAGAGTCCAGCAAAGGGTCCATTGCCCCATTTAGGTCTCCCCCAAGGATGATGGGACCGTCCTGCACCGCCAAGAGTTTGTTCATAAAGGCCTGAATAAAAGTCACCTGCCCACAATTGGGCGTAAGCCACCGCCTGGGTATATCTTTTAATCAACAGGGAGCCCTTAAGAATTAAGTATCTACCCTGCTTTTCCGCTATCCTGTCCGAGATTCGGAAGGGGGTGTTCTTAGCAATTAAGATCGCTACCCCCCGTGTTTTAACATCTGGCACATTGCTTGTGTAGGACTGGGAGAAGGACCTGGAGGACAGCCTGGGGGCCCCCCGCCTTTAACCCTTTAAACGCCAGCCACGTAAATTTTACGTGGCTGCCTCTCCAACAGTTAAACGCCAGCCACGTAAAATTTACGTGCCTGACATTCCCCATAAATAAAAAAAAAGTAAAAATAAAAGACACTTACCTGACCCCTCGTTCGATCCGGTCGGGTCTCCTCTTCAGCCAGAGGGGCTCCGATCGCCCATCGGGGCTCCTCCGGCTGCAGGGGAGGGCCCGGAACAGGGTGCCCCCCCCGTTTCAGCAGCCGCCCGATTTCCTGTCATAAAAAAAAAAAAAAAAAATGACAGTTACCTACCTTTGTCCCCGCCGGCTCCCGCAGGCTCTCCTCTTCACGGGGGGGGGGGGCTCCGATCCCCCCTCCCCGCTCTTCCGTCTTCTGGAGGGGGCATAACAGCCCTCCTCCCTTGCTGTCTTCCGATGGCGGCCGCCATCTTGGTGACGTCACGGGGCGGGGCCAGATGACGTCACCGCCGGGTGTCATCGGGGCACCCGGCAGTTCATCTCTCAGATGCCGGTGACGGCTGGGCGGGGAAGGAGGGAGGTAGGCGATCCTCCGATCGCCTGCCTCCCCCCTTCTCTGCCCAGCCGTCACTGACAGCAGATCGCCGCGGGACACAGAAGATGATCGGAGGTGAGTAAAGTAAAAGTTTTTTTTTTTTTTTAATAAACTTATTTACAACAACGTGTCTTGTCTTTTTTTTTACCTTTTAACCCTTTGTGAACTGGTAAGGGGTCCATGGGACCCCTTATACCAGTTCACAGGGCTCGGGGGTCTGGCAAGTCACCTGCGCTAGCGGGTGACTTGCCATTAACCCCTGGCCCCCCAAATTACCTGCCTCCCCAAAGCCCAGGGGGGGGCAGAAGAGCCGTGGCCCTAGGCTATGACGGCTTGTAGCCGCAGGGCCAGGGGCCACTAAAGCTGGCCCCTGCGCCCTGTTCTACAAGCCCCCATAGCGGGTCACAGGCTGGTTATGCTGGGTAGGGGGGACCTCACGCCATTTTTTGGGGGGGATTTTTAAGGGTTTTAACCCTTAAAAATCCCAAAAATAAAATGGGGTCCCCCTCCCTTTGAGGGGGGACCCTATGTCATTTTTTTTTTAATTAACCCTTTGTTACCTGTAACCCAGCAGGAGAGCAGAAGCCTAAGTGATCAGCGTGTGACACAGGGATGGATGGGAGGTAAGTATTAAAAAAAATAATTAAAAAAATATATTTTTTTAATAAAGTTTTTTTTAAAGTGTGTCTCTGTGTGTGTGTGTTTTTTTTTTTTTTTACTTTTAACCCTTTGTGAACTGGTAAGTGGTCCATGTGACCCCTATACCAGTTCACAGGGCTAAGGGGTCTGGCAAGTCACCTGTGGCTAGTGGGTGACTTGCCATTAACCCAGAGACCCCCCATTACCTGCCTCTCAAAAAAACCTTAAAATTCCCCCAAGAAATGGTGCCCCCCCCCCCCCCCCTGTGAAGGGGGACCCCACACCAATTTTTTTTTATTTAACCCTTTATTATGTGGATAGTAGTTGTATTTTATTTGTAAATGTTATAAAGTGCTCTTTTCAGTTTATGGGATCACCTGGACAGGAACGGGGGGCTACCGATACATATGTGGTATCATTGTAATCGGGAGAAATGGGGCTTTCACATGCAATATGGCTTTCTTTAATAAAATAAATGTTTTTGTTTAAAATAAAGGAGACAATTTAAAAAATATATATTTTTTTATTTTTTTATTTATTTGAAAATATTTAAAAAAGTAGAAAAAATACAAACAAGACATTTCATGTTAAAGCCTAAACTCTGCCACAAAAAGAAAATATGCCATTTTCTTGGAAATTCCTGCAAAAATCACAGTTAAACATCACTTAAAATGGTGAAAAATATCCTGTCAGGAGAGGGTGACAAAATCTCAAGTAGACTGGCAGTCAAAAGGTTACAGGTACCTATGCATGTTGGGTATTGTTCTGCTCGGGGGACCTTGCGCTTTCAGATTTAGCTTGTTTTTTCTTATTTGCATATTGATATTTTAGGAAAATGTGTTTTTTATTCTGCTTTTTTATACATTTTTTTGTGAAATCCTGTGCAACCTATGAATTCTTCGAGATATTACTTCCAGAAAGATGAGCCCACTACAACAAGCTGGGTACGCTTAGAAAGCTTAACATGTGTACTTTCAGGGAATATATGGTTTATGGGGGATATTCCAAATGTAAAGGGTTGGTTTGGTAGAAAAAGCACAAGGTGCGCACTTTGTCTGCAGAGCTGAATATCTGAAGTAAAATTACCGTTATGCGCATGCTTTACTTTGGTGTGTTTGGCAACTCTTTCCTTGACAGAACCTATGCATGTTGGGTATCATTCTGTTTGGGGGATGTTGCTTTTTCGGATTTTCTGTTTTTTTCTGGTTTGCATATAGGTTTTTTTAGGAAAATGTGGTTTTGATTCTGCTTTTTTATTCATTTTTAGGGAAACCCTGTGCAACCAAAGAATACATTGAGGGATTACTTCCAGAAAACTGCACCCATGTCAACAAGCCTGGTGCGCCTAGAAAGCTTGAGGTGTGTACTTCTAGGGAATATATAGTTTGTTGGGGGTATTTCAAATGTAAAGGGTTGTTTTTCTTGAAAAACTGCAAGGTATTGCAAAGCATAGTTGTATTTTATCTGAAAATCTCCTAAAGCGTTGTTTCAGTTTGGGGGAGTCTCCTGGGCAGGAAAGGGTGTCTACCAATACATATGTGGTACCGCTGTAACCGGGAGAAATTGGGTTTTCACACGCAATAAGATTTTATTGACAAACTTAAATTTTTTATTACAAAAAAACACTACAAATTGTAAAAAATAGTTTTTTTTTTATTTTTTTGCACAATTTTCACCCAAAAATATTGAGAATACACTTAGAAAATGACAAACAAGACATTTCATGTTAAAGCCCAGGCTCCGCTGAAAAAAACAATATATCACTTTCCTGGGAAATCCCTGGAAATCCCTTCAAAAATCACAGTTGAACATGGGGAGCGCAAAATAGTGCAAAATGGTCTGGCAACAAAGGGTGACAAAATCTCAAGGTAGGCTGGCGGTTAAAGGGTTAAAGTGCGTTTCCTGTATGAATGCAATATTTGCCTTGTGCCTGGTCAGTTCCTGGAGTAATTGAGATCTCTTCAAAGGGATTTTCAAGCCCCTGGTATTTATCGATATTTATCGATATCGATGTGTGAAAGGAGGAGCAGGGGCGCCAGCCACACAGGCGCCCTGTGCGCCATCCCCAATCCTAGACATGCTACTAATTAAAGTTGAGGGGGACTAAGGAGAGAGGGTGAGAAGACAAGATAGGAAGGGTGGGGGCTAGGCAGTGGGAGAAAAGGGGAAGAAAACTAGAGAGTAAAAAGAGAGGAGATAGTATATCAACACTTCAAACTTATTACTTCCAAACTTCAAACCTGTTAGAACTAGTTGTTAGTCTCCGAGGCGGGCGACACCCGCACCGGGGTAGGTGCTGGGGGCCCATCCAGCAAGCTGGTACCAACGACAGGGCACTGCCCCCGGATCTGCGACACCCCCAAAAACCCAAAATGTGGGGACCGAGAGGCCACACACCAGCGGCATCCACAGTCTGCGTAGCGGTCATTCAATCCACCCACGCGAGGTGAGCGTCCGCACCCGGCAGCCCACCAATCAAAAATGCAAAGTGTAAACAATTAAAACCGTTAAACCTGAGAGCCTAAGTACTCCATAAAACAAGCTAAAGCTCCACCCTGCCGCCCGTCTGGCCAGGAAATCCGCACCAACTTAGCAACGCCAAGGGCAGCGGAGTTCAAGGAACTTCCCCCTATGAGGGGGAACCAGGCCCCATGCCCAGTGGCTCAGGGCCATGATCGGGCAGGCGGCACAGGCCAAGTCAATCAGCTTCATGTTTTACAAAAATATCACAGTAAATAGCAGTGTCAGAATCATTCGACCTGGTCAAAAGTAACCCCAAGGTAACCCAAGGTAACCCCAAGGTAACCCCAAGTAAACCCAAGGATGTGGTTTTAGAAGGAGCCCACAGTCAGGTCGACGGCAGAACCCTCTCGTGCTTGGTCGGGTTTTAAAACAGGTCGGTAGGCTGGGGGTCTGTCCCTCTTCTCGATTGCGAAGGGTAAGGGCCAGGGGAGTATGAGAGCCAGTCCAGGACCCGAACAGGGCGCAGGCTAAACTGGTTAAATAGGCCAGGCAGGTATTCATGCCTGTGGAGGGAGAAGGTATTCCCTTGCTTTGAGGCAATTAGGGCGAAGGGATATCCCCATCTGTAAGTGACATTATTCTGCTTGAGAGTCTCCAGCAGCGGCCGAAGGACCCTCCGCCTCGCCAAGGTGGACCTTGAAAGATCTGAATAGAAGTGCAGGATTGCCCCGTCAAAGTCCAGTGGACCTTTCCTTCTAGCAGCTGCCATGATTGCTTCTTTTTCTTGAAAAAAATGAATCCTGCAGATAACGTCTCTTGGGGGGTCATTCTGACGAGGAGGGGGGCGAGTACTCTGTGCGCCTGATCTATCTCTATTTTGGAGTCGCCACTCGACGGTTCCCTCAGCAATGTAGAAAAGATCCCCTGCAAGGTAGGTAGAAGGTCCTCTGCTCGCGTCACCTCCGGGAGCCCCTGTATGCGTATGTTATTCTGACGATTGCGGTACTCCAGATGAAGAACCAGAGTAGCAGTCGCTGATTCTTGTGCCTGCAAGCGGCGCGTGAGTTGTTGAATGGTGGATCTGTCTTCCTCGCTCTGCTGCTCAACCCCAGCAAGCCTAGAGTCCAGTTGCTTAAGATCTCCCCGTAGGAGCCTCACCTCCTCAGATAGCTTCTTGCTGTTTGAACGGGTGGTCGTGGTGAGATCTTCCCTAGTTGGCATAGATCCCAAATGGGCCCAGATATCAGACAGGGTGGTATCAGACGCCGAGGAGCACGAGCCCATAGGACCTCCCCCTCCATTTGTAGACTCCCCCGTCTTAAACCGTAGATGGTTTAAATCGCCTTGAGTAGCTGCAGCCGAGCTTCTTGTCTGACCCATGTTATCCTTAGGTTTGCTGCCACCTCCCATTTCTGGATTTCTTAGGGGGGAGCCCGGGAAGCTTGAAGGTGCTTAAATGAGAGGTGTCCGGCCCAGGCTGCTTTGAGGGCACTTAAATGCGGGGCATCCGGATCAGGGAGCTTTTACGGGCGTTTAACTGAGGGGTGTCCGGCTCAAGGTGCTTTGAGGCCGCTTCTAAGAATGCTATCAGCTCCGGGGTGCTTTGAATGTGCTTGAATAAGGGTTATTCGACCCGGGGTGCTTAAGGACACTTCAGTGGGGGTTGTCAGGCCTGGGGTACTTTGTGGGCCCTTGAGTGACGAATGTTCAGCCCAGAGTGTAAAATAAGCACTTGGGTTAGGGGTGCCCGGCCCAGGATGTTTGATGGCACTTAAATGAGAGGTGTCTGATCGCGGAAGCTTGAGGGCGCTTCGAATAGGGCTACCAGTGCCCAGATGCTTTGAGAGTGTTTAAATGAGGAATGTCCAGCCCAGGGCACAAGAAAGGCATTTAAATGAGAGGGGTCCGGCCCAGGATGCTTTGAGGGTGCTCAAGTAAGGGGTGTCCGACCCAGAATGCTTTAAGGGCACTTCGTTTGGGGCTGCCAGGGCCCAAATGCTTTGAGGGTATTTAAATGAGGGCTTTCAGACTCAAAATATTTGAGGGCGCTTCACTGAGGGCTGCTAGACCCCGGGTGCATAGAAAGTGCTTGAGTGCAGAGTTCCCCGTCCAGGGTGTATGAAAGGTGCTGAAATGAGGGGCGCCCAGCCCAGAGTGCCACGGGAGCCGCTAAACAACTTTGAGGGGGCCAATGAGGGGCTTCCGGCCCAGGATGTTCAGAGGACCCTTTTAAGCCCAGTCCCCCCAGATCTGTCAGCAGGAGATGGAGGGAAAGGTGAGTTTTTTACCCTCTTTTGGGGGCTGTGTGGACAGAGCCTCGCTCTGCGCACCCCCCCACGATGGCAGGGAGTCCTCCGCCTCCGGTGCAGGCTAAGGGAGAGGGAGTTGTGTGATGTCGGCTGGTTGCCGCAGGTTTCTCCTTAATAGTGCCCCTCACTGGTGCAGGGTCAGGAAGACCGGCGCCGGGCACCCACACCCGCACCCAGCCCCGCTCCGGATCACGTTCAGGGTGGGGGAGAGGAAGCAGGGAGGGATCCCTTATCTGGCTGGGACCCGATACCTCCCCCTGCTCCTCACCTCAGCCGCTGCTCTCTTCTCCTCCGATGTCTTAGTCGGCCGGAGTGAGTGTCCAAGATGGTCGCCGCCGCACAATGCGGTCCTGCGTGCACAGCGCTTGTGTCTCAGGGGAGAGGCAGCGGGGGGTCCCCTGGAGGTCCGGGGCCCGCCGCTCCCAACCGCTCCTTGCTTCAGAGACGGCGCACAGCTCCAGGAGTACGAGAGATGCCAGCGGCCGCGACCACGACGATCCTCGTCCGCGCCAGGCAGCAGGTCCCTGTATCGCACTGCTACACAAGCTCCGATCCACGTTGAATCAGAGGGATCCCGCCATCAAAGGGTAAGTGATCCCTTAAGGTTGGGCTCACAAGGTTCTCTATTTTGCGCTGATGTGCTATTGCTGCCGGGAGTAGGCTGCCAGCACATCTTCACCACTCCATGGCAAGCTCCGCCCCTGATAGAGTTATTTTGATTTGTAGAAAGGAATAGTGGCCTGACCTGTACCATACAGCTACCATAGGGCCTGAGGAGGGAGACAAGACCCAGGTACCTACAAACAGGGATCAGCTCATACTGTGCCAGCTTCTCACTAGGAGGGAGAAGGGTTATGTGGGCTCAAGGGTTGTGTTGGAATACATGTGTAGAGCCTTCTAGAGCTAGTCATATGCTTGCTTACTATTTATTTTCCTGATTGACTCTAATTTCCAAATCTAACTTCTATTTAAAGAGGAACGACATCCCCTCAAGATTTTAAGACTTTGGGGGGGGGGGGGGGGTCCATCCAATTATGGGACATCTCCAAATAGGGATACCATGCTGTGTAAGACCCCCCAGTCACAGTAAGTGACTCCCTGTGCAGGATATCAGGATGGTGCCCCCCAGACATACACATACCAAATGGAAAAAGAGCAACAGAAGGGAATGTTGAAGAAGGTAAACAAAAGAGAAACAGGAGGAAGCATGGAAACGAGATCGCAAGAAGGAGAACGCTAGAGAAACAGAGAGAGAATAAATTAAGAAATAAGACTGAGATGGGAGGTATAGAGAAAGTGTGGAGTGAAGGAGAGACAGAAAGTGAGAGAGTTAAACAGGGATAGAACACATGGCATGACATTGTTTTAACACTGTGACATTAACACTTTAGTGCCAGACCTGTAATAACAATTCTGCATAAAAATATAAAAAGTCCAAAAAGTTTCTAAAAGTGTTTGTTTGCAGCCAGGAGAGGTCACACAATGATTTGAGCAAAAACATGTTAAACACGCTGTTTAAACACAAGCAAATGAACGTCCATTGAAATGTATGGGAGAGCGACACTGAGTGAAAGGTAATACCTGGCGCTCTGGGAGCTAGAGCACCGGCGCTATACACTGAGCCGCCTGTAATAATACATCGGCTCATGGGGCAAAGCCCAGAAACCCAAATAGCAGGAGCACCAATAAGTTTAATAAAAATAAACTACCCTTTATTAAGAATTACATGAATCCAAACAAGGACATAACACACAAGACAAGATACAAACACATTAAAAATACTGTGTATCCCCAAAATTCATCCAGTGCTGCACACACAGCAAATAATATCTGGGTAACTCCTAAAGTATAAATACGTGTAAAAAACTAAGAATTGCTAATTTTGTGCCGGCACAAAAACCCCCACCTCCTCTGCCCCACAACAAGGGGGAAGAAAAAAAGGAGAGGAGGAGGGAGAACCTCTATCTAACTAATAAGATATAATAAAGTGACAGTGCATAATGAACATGATTATTAATAACAATCAAGCAATAATTATCAATTAAACTAACAAACACTTATACTACTATGTGAACAAAATTCTATAACCAACGTAAATAACAATGCATATAATATAAACCACAGTGAGAATGAAATATAAAATGTAAAATGTAAACAGTGTTATTAAAATTACAGTGTTTTAAAGCAGTGCCCAGAACTCTAGGCAGTGCTTTAAAACAGTGCTGAAAACCAAGTGTTCAATAATATTGGTCATGGACACAAAATACCCATTGCAAGGGAACATCTCAAAATCTGAATCCACAAAATCAACAAGGCATAGAAAAAGAATAAAATACTCAGCCAGGCAACAAAGTGTATCACGTAAAGTAAGGAGTGGGGGATAACCAGCAGGGACACCTTCGAACGCGGCCGCCCGTGCCGCTTCGCTGGGTGAAGGAAATCAAACTGAAAAGTACCAACTTAAATACCTGAAGCACATGGGAACGGTTCGCGCCATCTAACAGGTGCTGATGGAACGCATCTGCGTCCCAGCACCATCCGGCGCGGCGGAAATGACGTCAGATGTCACCGGAAATGGCAGCTGTGAATGACTGATCTATTAGCTAAAGCTGTCAATCTTAAACACAGGGGGTGGGTCCATGTTGTGACGGGCCAGAGTCAGCCTAAGACCCGTCTGTCACAATACTTTATCATGATTCTGTGTGGATATCCAATTAAGTATAAGAAACAAGCATATAATGCCATGGCAAACACCCCATCCAGGCGGCAAGCACACCCGCCGATCCCGCGACCCCCCGCACCCGGCCAGGCGCAACCAAAGTTGCACTCAGCCCAGGTGCAAGCGCTCGCGAGTGGGCGCACAGGGCGCCCCTCACTGACGGGCGCCACCCATACATCCGCTTAAAACCAATACCCATGAGCAGGTAGAATAAAAACAACATGTCTGGATCCATATCAATATCTAGAAAAATATCACAAATATAAACAACCTATTAAAGGAATACTTTTACATATGATAACAATTCAGCCTTATAGACCTAACTCAAACAGATTATTACTTATTAACCAATACTTATTATATGCCGTCCATACGGCAAATAGCAATCGTGCATACATGAACACCATAAACCAGGAAAAGAAAAAGGGGGGGGGGGGGGAAGGGGGAGGGGGAAAGGGGGAAGGGGGGAAAGGGGGAGAGAAAGGGGGAGGGGGGAGGGGGAGGAGGGGGAAGAAAAGGGGAAAACACAAAAAGGGGGAAAGGGGACGGGGAAGGAAAAGAAGAGGGGAAAGAGGGGGGAATGAAGGGGAAAAGGAAAACATAAAAGAAATAAACCAACATAAGACCAATTGAGAAAATCATGGTACTCATAGCTATTGCCAATTTTTTAAAAAGCTCATTAAATCCATTCCAGGCACAAGTACAGACTGCCATACAGAATCAAGTCTAGTATGGGTAAGAGTAGAGGCAGTTTGTTATTGCTTAGGTAAGATCCTCTGTATTCATCTTCGGGTAATGACCTATCAAGAATTCCCCTAAGGATTCAATATGTCGCCGAGGGAAGAGACATGATCGGGGGTTTCTTCTGGACTTGCAAACCCATTGCCACTGGGAACCTTTCACTCCGTGTTAATAACAGATCCTCGCCAGCATTGACGGGAGTAATGTGCAAAAACCCAAATCCTTATCCCGGCTGGCCAGCCGGATATTGGACATATGGGCTTGGATCCGAGTCTTCAGTGCGTTTTGTGTCTCTCCTACGTAAGCGCGTGGGCACCCACACCACAACAGGTAAATTACGGATCTCGTCCAGACCAGGGTCCAATGCAATCGTTGGATCTTGCTCTTGCAGGAGCGATTGTAAGTCCAATAACGCATGTCGGTCCTCCTGGCCCAATGTCACCGGGTCTATGTCCCTCTGTGTTGTCCCAAAATGTTTTTTCAAGAGTATTTTTTTCTCTGCTGATGTCAAGACATGGTTGGAAAGATTTATGATTTGTAGTTCATTGGCATTTACTGATGTGCTCTCATCGTGAAGCGTTTGTAACCCCAACGCTCCCTGTTTCTCAGGGCTCTTTGGTCCCCGCCTGCCACCCCTCCTGGTTCGTCCTCGGCCTCGCTGCCCGAGGATAAAAAATGGGCATCACTCCTTGTACTATTTTGAGAGGATGAGGTGTGTTCCCTGTTATGGGACCCCTTGAAATTTCCTCTACCACTACCTCTTCGTGGATTACCCAAATGTTGCCATCTGTATGCCCGTTTTTGTGTGAAATCGGATATGTCCCGCTGCAATTTACGTCTTTTAGTGTCCATGACCAATCTCTCATGTTTGTCCAAATCTGTTGAGAGGGAGGCCAGAAAAGGTCTAACCTGGGTAGTCTGATCATAGCCCTCTAATTTGTTTTGTAATTCCTGTAATTTGGCCTTAGTCTGTTGTAGCAATATTTTGTCATGGTCAATTAGCATCTGCATAATAATCTGGGATGCTTTAAGAAGGCCCGACTCCCAGGTATTCCTAAAACTGGCATCTACCTCCCATGCAGGAAATAGATGAATCCGTAAGCCCCGTGGGCAAATATTTTGGGTAATGTAAGTTTGTAGACTATTAATGTTCCACCACAGGCGCGTATAGTCTTTTTGTGCCTGTCTAATTTGTCGTGTAAGTTGTAAAAAATCATTAGAAACATCTGTAGTAGAGTAGGCCCCTTGATTTTGAACAAAGGCTTGTAACTGATTGGTCCATAAGGACTCTCTATTGTCAAGGTCGAAAGCCATATTTGCGTGCACTACACTAAATGGAAACTGGCAAGGGCAGGGTTAAACATATAAGCCCCCCTAACCTTCCAAAACAAATAACATGTGACAAAGTGGTGCACCGCCCGTGATTTACAATATTTGTGCTACACTGCAAAGAATAAATATCTAACCAAAAAAGATAGGCTCATGGGGCAAAGCCCAGAAACCCAAATAGCAGGAGCACCAATAAGTTTAATAAAAATAAACTACCCTTTATTAAGAATTACATGAATCCAAACAAGGACATAACACACAAGACAAGATACAAACACATTAAAAATACTGTGTATCCCCAAAATTCATCCAGTGCTGCACACACAGCAAATAATATCTGGGTAACTCCTAAAGTATAAATACGTGTAAAAAACTAAGAATTGCTAATTTTGTGCCGGCACAAAAACCCCCACCTCCTCTGCCCCACAACAAGGGGGAAGAAAAAAAGGAGAGGAGGAGGGAGAACCTCTATCTAACTAATAAGATATAATAAAGTGACAGTGCATAATGAACATGATTATTAATAACAATCAAGCAATAATTATCAATTAAACTAACAAACACTTATACTACTATGTGAACAAAATTCTATAACCAACGTAAATAACAATGCATATAATATAAACCACAGTGAGAATGAAATATAAAATGTAAAATGTAAACAGTGTTATTAAAATTACAGTGTTTTAAAGCAGTGCCCAGAACTCTAGGCAGTGCTTTAAAACAGTGCTGAAAACCAAGTGTTCAATAATATTGGTCATGGACACAAAATACCCATTGCAAGGGAACATCTCAAAATCTGAATCCACAAAATCAACAAGGCATAGAAAAAGAATAAAATACTCAGCCAGGCAACAAAGTGTATCACGTAAAGTAAGGAGTGGGGGATAACCAGCAGGGACACCTTCGAACGCGGCCGCCCGTGCCGCTTCGCTGGGTGAAGGAAATCAAACTGAAAAGTACCAACTTAAATACCTGAAGCACATGGGAACGGTTCGCGCCATCTAACAGGTGCTGATGGAACGCATCTGCGTCCCAGCACCATCCGGCGCGGCGGAAATGACGTCAGATGTCACCGGAAATGGCAGCTGTGAATGACTGATCTATTAGCTAAAGCTGTCAATCTTAAACACAGGGGGTGGGTCCATGTTGTGACGGGCCAGAGTCAGCCTAAGACCCGTCTGTCACAATACTTTATCATGATTCTGTGTGGATATCCAATTAAGTATAAGAAACAAGCATATAATGCCATGGCAAACACCCCATCCAGGCGGCAAGCACACCCGCCGATCCCGCGACCCCCCGCACCCGGCCAGGCGCAACCAAAGTTGCACTCAGCCCAGGTGCAAGCGCTCGCGAGTGGGCGCACAGGGCGCCCCTCACTGACGGGCGCCACCCATACATCCGCTTAAAACCAATACCCATGAGCAGGTAGAATAAAAACAACATGTCTGGATCCATATCAATATCTAGAAAAATATCACAAATATAAACAACCTATTAAAGGAATACTTTTACATATGATAACAATTCAGCCTTATAGACCTAACTCAAACAGATTATTACTTATTAACCAATACTTATTATATGCCGTCCATACGGCAAATAGCAATCGTGCATACATGAACACCATAAACCAGGAAAAGAAAAAGGGGGGGGGGGGAAGGGGGAGGGGGAAAGGGGGAAGGGGGGAAAGGGGGAGAGAAAGGGGGAGGGGGGAGGGGGAGGAGGGGGAAGAAAAGGGGAAAACACAAAAAGGGGGAAAGGGGACGGGGAAGGAAAAGAAGAGGGGAAAGAGGGGGGAATGAAGGGGAAAAGGAAAACATAAAAGAAATAAACCAACATAAGACCAATTGAGAAAATCATGGTACTCATAGCTATTGCCAATTTTTTAAAAAGCTCATTAAATCCATTCCAGGCACAAGTACAGACTGCCATACAGAATCAAGTCTAGTATGGGTAAGAGTAGAGGCAGTTTGTTATTGCTTAGGTAAGATCCTCTGTATTCATCTTCGGGTAATGACCTATCAAGAATTCCCCTAAGGATTCAATATGTCGCCGAGGGAAGAGACATGATCGGGGGTTTCTTCTGGACTTGCAAACCCATTGCCACTGGGAACCTTTCACTCCGTGTTAATAACAGATCCTCGCCAGCATTGACGGGAGTAATGTGCAAAAACCCAAATCCTTATCCCGGCTGGCCAGCCGGATATTGGACATATGGGCTTGGATCCGAGTCTTCAGTGCGTTTTGTGTCTCTCCTACGTAAGCGCGTGGGCACCCACACCACAACAGGTAAATTACGGATCTCGTCCAGACCAGGGTCCAATGCAATCGTTGGATCTTGCTCTTGCAGGAGCGATTGTAAGTCCAATAACGCATGTCGGTCCTCCTGGCCCAATGTCACCGGGTCTATGTCCCTCTGTGTTGTCCCAAAATGTTTTTTCAAGAGTATTTTTTTCTCTGCTGATGTCAAGACATGGTTGGAAAGATTTATGATTTGTAGTTCATTGGCATTTACTGATGTGCTCTCATCGTGAAGCGTTTGTAACCCCAACGCTCCCTGTTTCTCAGGGCTCTTTGGTCCCCGCCTGCCACCCCTCCTGGTTCGTCCTCGGCCTCGCTGCCCGAGGATAAAAAATGGGCATCACTCCTTGTACTATTTTGAGAGGATGAGGTGTGTTCCCTGTTATGGGACCCCTTGAAATTTCCTCTACCACTACCTCTTCGTGGATTACCCAAATGTTGCCATCTGTATGCCCGTTTTTGTGTGAAATCGGATATGTCCCGCTGCAATTTACGTCTTTTAGTGTCCATGACCAATCTCTCATGTTTGTCCAAATCTGTTGAGAGGGAGGCCAGAAAAGGTCTAACCTGGGTAGTCTGATCATAGCCCTCTAATTTGTTTTGTAATTCCTGTAATTTGGCCTTAGTCTGTTGTAGCAATATTTTGTCATGGTCAATTAGCATCTGCATAATAATCTGGGATGCTTTAAGAAGGCCCGACTCCCAGGTATTCCTAAAACTGGCATCTACCTCCCATGCAGGAAATAGATGAATCCGTAAGCCCCGTGGGCAAATATTTTGGGTAATGTAAGTTTGTAGACTATTAATGTTCCACCACAGGCGCGTATAGTCTTTTTGTGCCTGTCTAATTTGTCGTGTAAGTTGTAAAAAATCATTAGAAACATCTGTAGTAGAGTAGGCCCCTTGATTTTGAACAAAGGCTTGTAACTGATTGGTCCATAAGGACTCTCTATTGTCAAGGTCGAAAGCCATATTTGCGTGCACTACACTAAATGGAAACTGGCAAGGGCAGGGTTAAACATATAAGCCCCCCTAACCTTCCAAAACAAATAACATGTGACAAAGTGGTGCACCGCCCGTGATTTACAATATTTGTGCTACACTGCAAAGAATAAATATCTAACCAAAAAAGATAGGCTCATGGGGCAAAGCCCAGAAACCCAAATAGCAGGAGCACCAATAAGTTTAATAAAAATAAACTACCCTTTATTAAGAATTACATGAATCCAAACAAGGACATAACACACAAGACAAGATACAAACACATTAAAAATACTGTGTATCCCCAAAATTCATCCAGTGCTGCACACACAGCAAATAATATCTGGGTAACTCCTAAAGTATAAATACGTGTAAAAAACTAAGAATTGCTAATTTTGTGCCGGCACAAAAACCCCCACCTCCTCTGCCCCACAACAAGGGGGAAGAAAAAAAGGAGAGGAGGAGGGAGAACCTCTATCTAACTAATAAGATATAATAAAGTGACAGTGCATAATGAACATGATTATTAATAACAATCAAGCAATAATTATCAATTAAACTAACAAACACTTATACTACTATGTGAACAAAATTCTATAACCAACGTAAATAACAATGCATATAATATAAACCACAGTGAGAATGAAATATAAAATGTAAAATGTAAACAGTGTTATTAAAATTACAGTGTTTTAAAGCAGTGCCCAGAACTCTAGGCAGTGCTTTAAAACAGTGCTGAAAACCAAGTGTTCAATAATATTGGTCATGGACACAAAATACCCATTGCAAGGGAACATCTCAAAATCTGAATCCACAAAATCAACAAGGCATAGAAAAAGAATAAAATACTCAGCCAGGCAACAAAGTGTATCACGTAAAGTAAGGAGTGGGGGATAACCAGCAGGGACACCTTCGAACGCGGCCGCCCGTGCCGCTTCGCTGGGTGAAGGAAATCAAACTGAAAAGTACCAACTTAAATACCTGAAGCACATGGGAACGGTTCGCGCCATCCAACAGGTGCTGATGGAACGCATCTGCGTCCCAGCACCATCCGGCGCGGCGGAAATGACGTCAGATGTCACCGGAAATGGCAGCTGTGAATGACTGATCTATTAGCTAAAGCTGTCAATCTTAAACACAGGGGGTGGGTCCATGTTGTGACGGGCCAGAGTCAGCCTAAGACCCGTCTGTCACAATACTTTATCATGATTCTGTGTGGATATCCAATTAAGTATAAGAAACAAGCATATAATGCCATGGCAAACACCCCATCCAGGCGGCAAGCACACCCGCCGATCCCGCGACCCCCCGCACCCGGCCAGGCGCAACCAAAGTTGCACTCAGCCCAGGTGCAAGCGCTCGCGAGTGGGCGCACAGGGCGCCCCTCACTGACGGGCGCCACCCATACATCCGCTTAAAACCAATACCCATGAGCAGGTAGAATAAAAACAACATGTCTGGATCCATATCAATATCTAGAAAAATATCACAAATATAAACAACCTATTAAAGGAATACTTTTACATATGATAACAATTCAGCCTTATAGACCTAACTCAAACAGATTATTACTTATTAACCAATACTTATTATATGCCGTCCATACGGCAAATAGCAATCGTGCATACATGAACACCATAAACCAGGAAAAGAAAAAGGGGGGGGGGGGGGGAAGAGGGGAGGGGGGAAAGGGGGAACTTTGGTTGCGCCTGGCCGGGTGCGGGGGGGTCGCGGGATCGGCGGGTGTGCTTGCCGCCTGGATGGGGTGTTTGCCATGGCATTATATGCTTGTTTCTTATACTTAATTGGATATCCACACAGAATCATGATAAAGTATTGTGACAGATGGGTCTTAGGCTGACTCTGGCCCGTCACAACATGGACCCACCCCCTGTGTTTAAGATTGACAGCTTTAGCTAATAGATCAGTCATTCACAGCTGCCATTTCCGGTGACATCTGACGTCATTTCCGCCGCGCCGGATGGTGCTGGGACGCAGATGCGTTCCATCAGCACCTGTTAGATGGCGCGAACCGTTCCCATGTGCTTCAGGTATTTAAGTTGGTACTTTTCAGTTTGATTTCCTTCACCCAGCGAAGCGGCACGGGCGGCCGCGTTCGAAGGTGTCCCTGCTGGTTATCCCCCACTCCTTACTTTACGTGATACACTTTGTTGCCTGGCTGAGTATTTTATTCTTTTTCTATGCCTTGTTGATTTTGTGGATTCAGATTTTGAGATGTTCCCTTGCAATGGGTATTTTGTGTCCATGACCAATATTATTGAACACTTGGTTTTCAGCACTGTTTTAAAGCACTGCCTAGAGTTCTGGGCACTGCTTTAAAACACTGTAATTTAATAACACTGTTTACATTTTACATTTATATTTCATTCTCACTGTGGTTTATATTATATGCATTGTTATTTACGTTGGTTATAGAATTTTGTTCACATAGTAGTATAAGTGTTTGTTAGTTTAATTGATAATTATTGCTTGATTGTTATTAATAATCATGTTCATTATGCACTGTCACTTTATTATATCTATTAGTTAGATAGAGGTTCTCCCTCCTCCTCTCCTTTTTTCTTCCCCCTTGTTGTGGGGCAGAGGAGGTGGGGGTTTTTGTGCCGGCACAAAATTAGCAATTCTTAGTTTTTTACACGTATTTATACTTTAGGAGTTACCCAGATATTATTTGCTGTGTGTGCAGCACTGGATGAATTTTGGGGATACACAGTATTTTTAATGTGTTTGTATCTTGTCTTGTGTGTTATGTCCTTGTTTGGATTCATGTAATTCTTAATAAAGGGTAGTTTATTTTTATTAAACTTATTGGTGCTCCTGCTATTTGGGTTTCTGGGCTTTGCCCCATGAGCCTATCTTTTTTGGTTAGATATTTATTCTTTGCAGTGTAGCACAAATATTGTAAATCACGGGCGGTGCACCACTTTGTCACATGTTATTTGTTTTGGAAGGTTAGGGGGGCTTATATGTTTAACCCTGCCCTTGCCAGTTTCCATTTAGTGTAGTGCACGCAAATATGGCTTTCGACCTTGACAATAGAGAGTCCTTATGGACCAATCAGTTACAAGCCTTTGTTCAAAATCAAGGGGCCTACTCTACTACAGATGTTTCTAATGATTTTTTACAACTTACACGACAAATTAGACAGGCACAAAAAGACTATACGCGCCTGTGGTGGAACATTAATAGTCTACAAACTTACATTGACCCAAAATATTTGCCCACGGGGCTTACGGATTCATCTATTTCCTGCATGGGAGGTAGATGCCAGTTTTAGGAATACCTGGGAGTCGGGCCTTCTTAAAGCATCCCAGATTATTATGCAGATGCTAATTGACCATGACAAAATATTGCTACAACAGACTAAGGCCAAATTACAGGAATTACAAAACAAATTAGAGGGCTATGATCAGACTACCCAGGTTAGACCTTTTCTGGCCTCCCTCTCAACAGATTTGGACAAACATGAGAGATTGGTCATGGACACTAAAAGACGTAAATTGCAGCGGGACATATCCGATTTCACACAAAAACGGGCATACAGATGGCAACATTTGGGTAATCCACGAAGAGGTAGTGGTAGAGGAAATTTCAAGGGGTCCCATAACAGGGAACACACCTCATCCTCTCAAAATAGTACAAGGAGTGATGCCCATTTTTTATCCTCGGGCAGCGAGGCCGAGGACGAACCAGGAGGGGTGGCAGGCGGGGACCAAAGAGCCCTGAGAAACAGGGAGCGTTGGGGTTACAAACGCTTCACGATGAGAGCACATCAGTAAATGCCAATGAACTACAAATCATAAATCTTTCCAACCATGTCTTGACATCAGCAGAGAAAAAAATACTCTTGAAAAAACATTTTGGGACAACACAGAGGGACATAGACCCGGTGACATTGGGCCAGGAGGACCGACATGCGTTATTGGACTTACAATCGCTCCTGCAAGAGCAAGATCCAACGATTGCATTGGACCCTGGTCTGGACGAGATCCGTAATTTACCTGTTGTGGTGTGGGTGCCCACGCGCTTACGTAGGAGAGACACAAAACGCACTGAAGACTCGGATCCAAGCCCATATGTCCAATATCCGGCTGGCCAGCCGGGATAAGGATTTGGGTTTTTGCACATTACTCCCGTCAATGCTGGCGAGGATCTGTTATTAACACGGAGTGAAAGGTTCCCAGTGGCAATGGGTTTGCAAGTCCAGAAGAAACCCCCGATCATGTCTCTTCCCTCGGCGACATATTGAATCCTTAGGGGAATTCTTGATAGGTCATTACCCGAAGATGAATACAGAGGATCTTACCTAAGCAATAACAAACTGCCTCTACTCTTACCCATACTAGACTTGATTCTGTATGGCAGTCTGTACTTGTGCCTGGAATGGATTTAATGAGCTTTTTAAAAATTGGCAATAGCTATGAGTACCATGATTTTCTCAATTGGTCTTATGTTGGTTTATTTCTTTTATGTTTTCCTTTTCCCCTTCATTCCCCCCTCTTTCCCCTCTTCTTTTCCTTCCCCGTCCCCTTTCCCCCCTTTTTGTGTTTTCCCCTTTTCTTCCCCCTCCTCCCCCTCCCCCCCTCCCCCTTTCTCTCCCCCTTTCCCCCCTTCCCCCTTTCCCCCTCCCCCTTCCCCCCCCCCCTTTTTCTTTTCCTGGTTTATGGTGTTCATGTATGCACGATTGCTATTGCCGTATGGACGGCATATAATAAGTATTGGTTAATAAGTAATAATCTGTTTGAGTTAGGTCTATAAGGCTGAATTGTTATCATATGTAAAAGTATTCCTTTAATAGGTTGTTTATATTTGTGATATTTTTCTAGATATTGATATGGATCCAGACATGTTGTTTTTATTCTACCTGCTCATGGGTATTGGTTTTAAGCGGATGTATGGGTGGCGCCCGTCAGTGAGGGGCGCCCTGTGCGCCCACTCGCGAGCGCTTGCACCTGGGCTGAGTGCAACTTTGGTTGCGCCTGGCCGGGTGCGGGGGGTCGCGGGATCGGCGGGTGTGCTTGCCGCCTGGATGGGGTGTTTGCCATGGCATTATATGCTTGTTTCTTATACTTAATTGGATATCCACACAGAATCATGATAAAGTATTGTGACAGACGGGTCTTAGGCTGACTCTGGCCCGTCACAACATGGACCCACCCCCTGTGTTAAGATTGACAGCTTTAGCTAATAGATCAGTCATTCACAGCTGCCATTTCGGTGACATCTGACGTCATTTCCGCCGCGCCGGATGGTGCTGGGACGCAGATGCGTTCCATCAGCACCTGTTAGATGGCGCGAACCGTTCCCATGTGCTTCAGGTATTTAAGTTGGTACTTTTCAGTTTGATTTCCTTCACCCAGCGAAGCGGCACGGGCGGCCGCGTTCGAAGGTGTCCCTGCTGGTTATCCCCACTCCTTACTTTACGTGATACACTTTGTTGCCTGGCTGAGTATTTTATTCTTTTTCTATGCCTTGTTGATTTTGTGGATTCAGATTTGAGATGTTCCCTTG